>JADLZK010008158.1:0-259274 GCA_015847255.1 Hyparrhenia diplandra | reverse complement strand
ACTTTTCCTGTACTTGTCTTCGTAAAGAAATCGTGTCTCTCGTCTCTCTTTCATCAGGTCGCGCGGACGCCGCGGGCCTTGTCCGCTTCCTTGTTGGCGCCGGGCGCCTCGCGGTGGACGCTGAGTGGAAGCGACGCTAGGCATGCCCCCTTTGCGGCTCGGTCCGGGTTTGCGCGCCCGCTAACCGCAGTGGCCTTTGATGCCAATCCACGCTGTCGCCGCCATCGCTCGACCTCGCGCCAATCGCGCTGCTTTTCGCTGTCGCGACGTGAGCCCGAGGGGGCGAGTCCTCCTCGCACCCTTCTTCTCGCGGCGACGAGGTGGGCTAGGTCCGCATTCGCAGCTCCTTCTCTCCTCCGCGCCAAGATCCATCGCGCAAGCATCCACCAAATGCCGCTCGCTGCGCATCGTCTCGCTCAATGTCGCTGCTTTTTCCTCGATTTTGAACCGGGTTTGTTTAGAGGTTCTTCTATAGATCCGCTACAATCGATGCATTGAGGAAGCGATCCATTCGGGTTGTTGTAAGATCTGGCACGCATTTGTGTTTGGATTTGCTCATAGCCGCGGATTTTTGCTCGATACCTCGCTGTTTTGCGCCCCGCAACAATACGCTTAGGAGAGGTCGGTGGCGCTAGCTCTAGCGGCCATTCTGCGCCCTCTTCGTGCATCAACAACACTTGCCGTGAGTCAATGCACCCGCCTGCCATCAAGCATGTCTATGTTGTTTACTGGCTATATTTGATCGTGTCTCGCACTGAGAGAAGAGGAGAACCGCTTGAATGATCCTCGCATCAACATGCCCCGGTGAGCTCGCATGAATTCGCCGCTTACATCGTTATGCCTATGAGTGATGAAGAGACGTAGGAGCGTAGTTACAGGATAGATTGGCTTGTCCCCGAACTCCGAACATAGTCAATCAGGCGGTCTTCCGTTGAAGATGTATACTTTGTCTCCACTATTTAGTTCATTACTCGTATTCCATCAAGGCTGTAGAAATTACTACCATGCCCCGTTCATCAACAGCAGATTAGATTACATCTTTCTTGATCTCATTGACAGTGCATTAGATTACATATATGAGTAAATTTAGAATGTTATTACCATTTGGCTTTCGCAAACACTCCCAATGCATGTTTATATGAGTGTGGGATCTGAAATACCTGTGTGGTTCACGCCATTCCTAACCTTAGTTGGTAATTCGTGAAGATCGATTATAACAATCACTACATCTAAATTGTTCGATTGTTTGTCCATAGGTGGTAGTGATTAGAGAGAAGCTTGCAGTTATAAGAGTCCTCAACTTGGTTTTGATCTCGGATGTGGGCTACGTCACAAATGATGTAGTGGGTTTGGTAGCTACCGATTTCCAAATGTGATGGTTTTGGTCCGGATGTTGCCGTCCTAGTTGGTTTTTGCCCCGATTTCTGTATTTTGCAAAGGGAAATGAGTGACGACGGGAAGCAAAGTATATACATGCCGAAACTAGGAAGCATTGGTTTCTGAGTTGTCATAGGCTCCACTTATGAAATCTATTGGTTTATTTGCTTGTGTGTATGTGTGTGGAGTGAGGCATAGGGGTGTGTGTCACCACGCTTTGCTTGCTTCTAAATCCCACTTGATGCACACATTTTTTGCTTAAACTTGCCATCGTGCTAATTGAGGTTGGTCCCTCCTGATGCACCGTTGAGAAAATCTGAATTTCGCATGTCCGCAGCTCTAGCTTGCTATCTGCTTGTCCCGCTAGATTTTAATCATGCCTAGATTATCCTTATCTCTTTGGAGATAAAACTATGCCTAGTACACCATGCCCATTTTGGTCGCCTACCGCCAATTGTTTGTTTATTTGAAAAAATTATAACACATCGTAATTTACTTTGTTGTGTTCTCGCGCAAATACCAGTCATTGCCCTGCCTTTCACTCTCCTTGTCTCTCCTCGTTGAAGCCTCTATGGGATGCTATCAAAACTAATTGTGGATGCTAATGTTGTATTTCTACTATCTATTGTACTTTGCCTTCACACTAAAGAATGTTTGTGTTGATTTAACTAGTTTAATGGTCTTGGTGTTTCGCTTTAAGCCACTAAAAATTGTGTGTTCCACTGCTATAGATTTTTCGTTTTTTGTTTGTTTTTCCGAATTCCACTCATGATTAGCTGGGTGAGCCATTCATAGGTTCATAGCAACCTAATCCACGCTTTTCAATTATCTAAATATTTTCTTGAGGTTTATGTAGTCATTCAAAAGAAAATCAATTGGCTAAAAATGCAGCCTCTCGCTTGGATCGTACTAGTTAGTACCTTTTTTTTCTAGGTTTCATTTTATTAGCAGTCAATTGCATATCTGAATGACAACAATTTTGGTATTTGACATGTGCAATGTCCATTCTTTGCCACCTATAATTTTTCAATTTTGTTTAGCAATTTCCATTTGATTAAGAAGGGAAATTAAACTAGTGGCTAAGATACTAAACAAGAGCCTCTTTGAAGGTGCCGATATTCATTTGTTGTCTATCCCGTAGTCATCCCTTTTTTATGTGCTTCTTGTTGGTTTCACATTTTTCCCTTATAAATATTCTCTCTTTTTCCTGTGCATGGTGTGTGAGCTATGTATCTTTACTATCACGAGTAGCTCCGTAGCTCCTTCTCGGTCGTTTGCATTCGCTTATTTAGTTGTTTTAGAGGTGACCGGCTCTCTATTCTTTTGTAAAAAAAATGAATGCAGATTCTTGAAATGCTCAGTTATTGAGCTTTAGGGGCTCTCAATTTTGCCCTCTCTTGGGTTCTTGCATTATTGGCTGCCTCATGTTGGTAATGATATTGGTTGATTCTGTCCTTGTCAGACAATCTTTACCTTGCTTACGTATCTTAGTTGCTTTATATATACTCTCAAACTACGTATTTTTGTTGCTATCAATGGGAATAGGAAGGTGCTAAAAATATATGTAGGGTGAATTCATGCGGATCACTATAATCGGGAATCTTGGTTTTGTTTGTTGAGTGTCTTGCATACTCTCATGGTGCTTTCTCAAGTGTAAGTTGCATTCGTTGTCTTGTTAACCATAGTTCTCTCTCAGCTACCTTCTTGCATTATCCCGCTTGTCCTGATATTTTGCTTTCTAAGTTATTTCACTCTCCAAATGAACCAGAGCTCTTCCCCCGGCTTAATTTATCGATGAAGGGACCAAAGATTGTGCTATCGATTTTTGACAACTACAAAACCTTTGATAGCTTGTGAGTTATCCTTCGTTGAATTTCTACCAGATTGTACTTGAACTATGATTTTATTCTATTCTTCTATGTGCAAGGTTTTTTATTTCGATTGCACATTTATAAGTAGTAAATTACACACCTCAAATACCGCAATTATGGTGTATAATATGTGCAATCTCCAGTCCTTTATATATAACTTTTCTACTATTTTGTTTTCCTTATTATTTTACAAATATCAAACTATGTTGATGCACCTGGATTTGTTGTTTACACAGAGATCTACTTAGGTTTGATTTGCCGCGGTACACTCGCTAGTTAAGTATGCTTTGAACGCTCTACTTTCACCCAACGTTGGGGTTGCAATGCAGGCCATACTATACAAGATACTTTTGAAATTTTGTAGTGGTTATGCAAGGTAGCATGCTCATGCGCCGCTTCGCGAGCTCACCTTTTGGGGCTTCAAAAAGGAGCTATGACTCAATGTTATATACTCTCTTTCATGTTCACTTTTGACTAAAAATGCATGCAAAGTCCTGTTTTGGATCACCCGGTTATTAGTTTTGCCCCTTATTGAAACTTTTTATTAGGAGTAAATTGCAAATTCAAAACACTGCAATTACAGTATATGACTTGTGCAAATTCTGCTTTCCATAGAAAAAATTGTTTATTGTCTCTTGTTTTTGTGCTAGGACAATATTTGAATCAAAATTGTAGTAACAAGTTCAATCTCTTGCCAAGCAGTCTGCATATAAAAATTCTCATGGATTAGCAAAGACCTAACTAGTTTATTTGAACATTCAATGGCAATAACATGAAATTTGTCAAATGAAAACTAGTTTCATTATTTTCAAACCTCGTTACAATCCGTGGTAGCCGTTAGCTCGTTGTAATTGAGTAAGTTGTAGGGCATTATCATCGCTTCCAAGACCAATATGCATTAAAGAATCGGTTCTTCCATTTCATCAACTCGTTGGTTGTGGACCTGCAAAAATAGAATTTGTCAAATCTGTCCCCCTTGTTTGTAGAAGTTGTCATGTCACTTGTATTAAAAAAAACTTTGTGAAATCTATCTACTTGTTTGTCTTAGCCGCCTGGCCTTGTGTTAAATAAAAATTTGTTTGAAAACAAGATCTCATAGTACAAAAAAACAGGGGACCATGCATACAAGTCGGGGATAATACTGAATGACATCGGCTTGATTCCCTATATAAACCTACACCGGAGGCGGATTGTGAAAAGTGGGTAACACTTTCGCCGAGGTCGAGTGGGCCGTTAGCCCCTCGAGGCCGAGACGCCAAGGTGCAGTTTTTTGTTTTATTCACTTGTAATGTCCCCTTTGTAATGTAGTTTTCTCTGGCTTGTAATGTCCCTTGTACTGTATTTGTCCCTTGTGCTTGTCATTTGTTTATGTCCCTTGTGCTTGTCATTCAAATTACAAAGATTTTCATTTCTTGTACGCATTGTAGCTACTACATCTTAACTATATATATGTCTCAATTCTTGTCTGCATTGTAGCTTCCCGGCCAAGAGAAGCTGTAGGTAACTATGAGATGTCCCAGACAGTCGGAGCAATACTCTACAACATGGCCTTGTTGTCATCTCAGTGCTGGTAAGGAATGTCAAGCATTCAATATCCTAGTTGATAAGTACAACTCTATATGTAGAAGCTTGCAATAAATATGTATTGTCCGTTGTTCCATACAAATTTTGATTCTGTTCATCAACTATATGAAATCACTAGCTCAGTCTGAAAACTCTATCCTGCATACATGTCAAACTCTTATATGAGCACAGCAGTTTACTTGGGTTTTTGTGTTTGCTAACACAAATTTGCTATTTGTACACCAAAGTGCCAGCATGGGGTGTTGTTTATGGTTCCATCTAAGTTCTAGCATTGATAGATTACACTAAGGTCACCTTGATGAACATCACAAAAATCTTGTGTGGACAATTTCTAATTTTGGCCTAGACTTTATTCGTAGAAGCATCATGAAAAAGCTAATTGTTACCCCTTCATGAAAAGGCGTGCTTCCATCTAAGTTACAGCATCATTAAAGATTTTGTTATGTTCATCTTTAGAAATGTAAATTTGTTTGTCCGTGAAGTGCCTAATTGTTATTACTGACTTTTTGAGATGCTTAAAAAATGGTGAGTTTAGTACTTGTAGTCAAAGGTGCTATGAAACCACAGCCGCCATTAGGGCAATTAAATATTTGATTGCATGCATGCAAAATTTTTCCTGGATATGATTTTCAACTTCCCCTTGTGCTATGTGACAAGTGCCGTCTCTTGTTTGATCTTAATCTTGTCTTTTGTGGCAAAAAGTCACCACCTTCTATGCACCATTGTTGTCCTATTCATGAATGTTTTGTTGACTATGCACCATTGGTGTCCCCTTGGGCTTGCTTGTGATGCCGCTACACTTGATTCTAAAAATGGTGAGTATATGTATTGAATGCTGCCTCTTTACATTAGTGAGTCCCACCGCTCTTATCGATCTTTTCAACTACCCATTTGAACCATTGGTGTCCTCACCCTACTGTTTTTTTTGTTGGATGTCGTGTATAAGAAAGATTGAGGGCGAGCTGAATTGGTTGAGGGGATATTGATAAAGTTGAGGGGTAGGAAAACAGAGCCAAGGCCAAAGGAGACTTACTAGTACGAAATTAGTAGAAATCAGTAACTATGGTATTGGTGTCTATCATCCATTGGTCATCGCTTTTATACTTCAGTTATTTCTTTGTTACACCAGCCTATGTTTGTTAATTTATGGCCTTTGTCGTTGTCTTGTCATCCTCTACAGCTACTGCATACTTCTCTCTCTTTCGCCGTCTCATCTTTGCATGCTTCTTCTCGCTTCGCTGGCGCTGCATTATTTTGGTTTGCGGCACATGTAGCTTAGCAGTGTTTCTGATCCTGACATGCATTATTTTGGTTTCGGATCTAACTCAGCTTTCCATTGCACTTGCAGGCAAAGAATTTACTGTGTCCATGAAAGAAGTTGTTTGAGTTGGTGGTTTACGCTTTCTCTTGGATGCTCGAGTAGAATTTGTGATGGAAATCTTATGAGTCATTCCCGGTTTCCTGGTGAGTGTTGTCTCTACAATAGAAAAATCATGAACAAAGATAGTTGTGACCAAGCTTTATGTGCAAAACATGCTTTTGTTAGTCTTTGTCTATACCGTTATTGGTGTCCATCATCCATTGTTCTCACCGGGTCCTCCCACCCCAAATGCCTCTAGGCAGCCAAAAAATGCTACTAGTTTTATGTGCAAAACATGTTTTCATATTTCTAGGCTGTTTTTTACTTCAAACAAATATGCTATCCTATTCAAAATGCCTAATGAGTTAACTGAATATTGGCCCGATATCTGTGCTCATTGTAATGCTCAATTGCAAACTGTTAATAGTCTAAATTCCAAACTGTTGTAGTACAAATTGCGATATAGTTAACTGCAATTTCGTTGATGATTATATGAAATTTTGATTCCTATTGGTCCTACATTGCTCTATACAACTATGTTCGCCTGTGGCCCCGGACATGTTAGTTTAGTTATGGCCCTAGATATCCGAGCATGATCCTTGAGAGATGTCGGGGCACTTAGATAATTGATACTGTGGTATTTTGAATGCCTAATTGCAAACTGTTATAGTGTAAATTGCAAATCAAGTTATAGTATAAATTGCTCATATAGTTAACTGCAATTTTAGTTAGACTATATGCTATTTGGATTAGTACTGATCCTACATTGCCCCGCCTTGGACATGTGTGTTCGGTTGGGCATCTGTGTTCAAAGTTGTACACAGATTGTACATAGGACAGAAGCAACCAATTGGAATCAGATAGTGGGGGAATTTGTATTCAGACAAGGAGGACAACCATGGCCAGTACACAAAGAACAGAAGATGAACAGAGGACAAAAGATAGACAGAAAATAGGAACATACCAATCCACTTTGATTGATCTTCTTTTTCTTTGTTCTTGTTCTTGTTCTCCTTTGAAATTCTCGTAGATCGATCCCGATCAGATCGGTGCTGCAAAGATCGGCATGTCCCCTTGTGTTTCTTTCTTGCCCCTGGGTTTAATGGCACTTCTGTAATTACTGTGAATTTGTCCCCAGCCTGGAACGTGGCCGATCGGGCTCAGTTTTGGTTAACGGGTTCGACCTGGTACCCGTTATTTTTTGCGGGCCCGTTAGGAAGGACTTCCGCACGCGCGCACGCGCTTCCTCGCGGGAAGCTCGCTCGTAGCCGGACGTTGGATTAGATCCGAGGTTCCGTGAAGTTGCAAAAATTTGGGGGTCAAAATCTTGTGAAAGAGATATAGCAAGACCCTTTTTTTTTTTTTTCTTTTTGGCATTACTCGATCTAGGCCCTAGAACTCGCTAACTGTGACCGCCAATTATGCATGAAACTGTGGATGACGTCCGCTACAATCCGATAAAGACAAAATTTCCAATCTTGTGATCAGTAGAAAGAACAGGAGACAATGCAAACAACAACTAATCTACAATCTTCTTGGTTTCCTGGAGTTGCCTTCGGCGGCTAGCTAAAATCTTGAAAAACGTGATGCTGAAAAGACTAGTTGTTCTTTTGCTATCACAGTGCTCGAAAGGTCCGGCGAATTCGCCTACCTACCTGAAGATATAGTTTTGCGCCATCCATGGATCCCACAAAGATTTTGTCTGCACTTTTTTCCTTTGTTTCAGGTGGGGTGAAAGGATTCCAGGATCCATTTGGTCCATGCGCCTACTTCTGGTGAAACCCCAGCTGGTTAACTAAATTCCAACCAATTGAACTGCAGAACTAATAAGGTATATTATTACTCAGAAGGAAGGTAATGGGGATACTAATGACTGTACGCCTAGCTTCACCGCTAAATTTGGGGTAGGTGTGGGATCGGAGAGCAGGAGCACGCACCCTGGTCTACGTTGGACCTGTCTAGAGTCAAGGCTCAACCAACACACACATAAATAAGGAAACCTGATGCATGACGCTAAAGAAGGAAATTATGTTGGGGGTTCAGGAAGAATCTGCACCGTGCACTGTGCTGATACAGTGAGCATGCTCGTAGATTCTTCATGGGTCCTCATTGTTGACCAGTCCAGTCACCTTGCTCGATCTTTCTGCATCCAGAAATTGATGGATGCAGTGTGATGCAATATATTATCAGCATCAGGAAGGGATGGGTGTCGGCGGCGTGTCTGTGATTTCGGTTCGTTTATTAGTTTAGCATTAGCAGCCTCCGGAGTTGAGAAGAACACAGACCCACCCTTCTGTTGTATTCTATTCTATCTGTACGTGATACCCTAAATTAAAGGCTACTAGAAGAAACAGATCAAGGCAATCAGATCGACATCCCGACGATGGACTAACGTCTGGTTAATTAGTGGTTGATTGGTCACTGTTTCATCAGCACAAATGCACACGCCGTTCAGCGATGGTCACTGATCACCGAATAATGGAACAGCACTTCCTCAGCTCGGCCATTTGATCGAGAGATCGATGATATGTGGCATCCTATTCCTGATCGATGAAGCATCACTCTCACAACTATATCAGTTCAGCAATCATGGCGGATGTTGTTATATGTGGTATCTGAAAATCCACATCTGCAGTGCCGCGGTGAGCAAGAGCAGCAATTCCACACTCCACAGCGAACGTTCAACTCCTGTCCTTGATACTTCAATGTTATTGTACCTTAATTTGGGCCGGGCTTGTGCCGAGCTACTATAGGTATATATAAAAGTGAGAAAGGTGCACTCTAAAAAATGGCGAGACAGGTACACCGGCTGACCATTAGATGCAAATTCTCCAACCGTATTTGCCGTCCTTGGGAGATTCCGCTTAACATTAATATTTTTCTTTGTTAATTACAACGAGGTGTAATCCTCAAATGACCATTAGATTTGCTTAAACTATTCACATATGTCATTATATAAAAGATAATGCAACTCTTTATCTGTATCTACCTATGTTGTTGTTTATAAAAGGAAAAAGTCCAAATTACTACCCCATGTTTTCACGAAGTCCGGATAACCCCTAAGGTATTGTTTAGTTTATTTTTACTACAGTAGTTTTATAAACCGGTGCACTTAACACCTTTTTAGCACTAATGTAATCCGGTTTTGGTGGCGTGGCAATTGTTTTGCAATTAATCTTGCCACATAAGACATGGCTAGAAAATTAAAGACGCACATAACCCCCCTGCTTGCCAGGGCATCTGAATATGTAAAGTGCAATCTCGACAACCCCAAAGCTCAAAGCTCTTTCAAAAAAGAGGAAAGCTTCAACTAGAGAGTGATGTGTCAGGGATCTTCTTCGTTCTAGTTATGTTAAACTTTTGTTATTTAGTACTGTCAGTTGTGTCAGGTTATATCAGTTATTTAGTACTGTCACTTTCATCTAAATGGATGATCAGTTATGTTAGACTATGTCGGGTTATATCGGCTATGTTAAACATCAGTTATATAGTACCTCATGTAGTCATGGTTCGGCCAATGCTTGAACGAGTTAAATAGGCCCGACAATCTCGTAAGTTTTGGATCAACTCTTATATCTTTAAAATTCAGCCGGGCGCCACTTGCAAACTGCACACGCACACGCAAGGGAGTATGGCGGCAGAGCACACGGATGGTTCCCGAGGAGGCGACTAGCTGCTACTCGTACGTAGAAGTGAGGTTGGCTGGCGTCTGGCGACTGATACATGATGATCGTATTGATACGTACTGTTGTTTGCATCCTGCCGTAGTGCCGTATAGTATGCATCATCGATCGGTCGGAGGCCAATCATGCTGCTGCAGCTGCAACGTACGTACGTGTTGCATACACGGTGCACGTGACGCGCCCCAATGCCGCCATGCCCAAATGACAAGAGCGCGCGTGGAGGCACGTGCTCCTGTTTCCCGGCCGGACCCCCTCTCATCTCGATCTCTGCTGCATCATCTGCGTGCGTACGTGCTCCGACGACGGCCGCCGCCGGCAGGCGTACGATGCGAACGCGACGTGGTCCGGCGGCCGGCACAGCCGCTGGAATTACGTACTATATGATGAGATATTGTGAGACCCAGCCCATTTGGAGAATGGACCAAGAGATGGGCCTTGATGATAGGCCGTGCCAGATATCGATTCTTGTAGTGTCGCGAATCATGTACTGCTTGGCGGAGGACACCTGTAGGCTGCGCGATTTTAGTACCACATCGTGGATGGAACGAAGGCGAACCAACTTAAATACCCGGCCGTAGGAAAGCTATTAACTCGGTTTAAACCTTTACGCCGAAGCGGACCAAAGCGTAAGAGAGTTAATAGCGGTGTGGTCCATTCAACGTGTAGAGTGGATCCTAGCCATTTTCCTAGGGTCAGGGTGTTACAAATGGTATTCAGAGCCAACTCTCGCGGTTTCACGGACGTATGGGCATGGCAAATAGACCGAGGAGCTGGTAATGCGTACGTGAGCCAAGAGAGTTGATCCTGGACATTATTTGTCCCGTATGGGAAGCTGGTTCGACGATGACGTCGAATTCTTAAGGGTGGGTGGATGTGAGACCCAGCCCATTTGGAGAATGGGCAAGAGATGGGCCTTGATGATAGGCGGGCCCGGATCTGGAGTTCTTGTAGTGTCGCTGGACAGCCAGGCTGCGCGGAGGACAAGTTGCGCATGGACCCGTGTGTCGCGGAGGACAAGCGGAGGACAAGTTGCGCATGGCCCCGGCCCGCGGTGTCGCGACCACTGTAGCTGCGCGGAGGACAAGTTGCGCATGGACCCGTGTGTCGCGATACTGTAAATAGCGCGGAGGACAAGTTGCGCATGGCCCCGGCCCCGTGCCGCGAATTACTGTAGCTGCGGACATTACAAGTCTCGCATGGAAGCTGGTTCAGGCATGGCAAATAGACTTAGGAGCCGGTGGATGTGTCGTGAGCCAAGAGAGTTGATCCTAGGACATTATTTGTCCATTTGGAGAATGGGCGAGGGACGTCGAATTCTTAAGTGGTGGGTGGATGTGAGACCCAGCCCATTTGGAGAATGGCCAGCCCATTTGGAGAATGGGCAAGAGATGGGCCTTGATGATAGGCCAGGCCAGATACCGGTTACTGTAGTGTCGCGAATTACTGTAGCTGCGCGGAGGACACTGTAGCTGCGCGATTTTAGTACCACATCGTGGATGGAACGAAGGCCGAACCAACTTAAATACCCGGCTGTAGGAAGCTATTAACCTTCGAAAGCGTAAGAGAGTTAATAACGGTGTGGTCCATTCAACGTGTAGAGTGGATCCAGCCATTTTCGTAGGGTCAGTGTTACAGATATGTAACCATTATTGATTGATCGACCGACTCCGATCGAATGATCTGAGCAGCAGCTCCATCCAGATCTCGATCCACCCGCTGCTGATGAGGTGATGATCGAGAATCGAGCCGGCCGGCCGACGACGTGCGAGCTCCTCGTCGATCGTCGACCCACACCCACCCACCGCGCGGACGACGAATTGATGAACCACGAGCTGGCTGGCTGGCTAGCTAGCATACGCCGTAAGAGTCATCAAGCCCATGCATGCGTTTCGTCGCACACCTTTACGTACCATGTCTATTAGCTGTAGTCTGATCCGGCCGTATATATACCAACTATATGAAACCGGCCGAGATATATATGATCGATTTCGTCAGAGATGTTCTAGTTTTAATTTGTCCTGCTCTCATCACCTCTCGTACGTGTGTCAACAATGAGACTCCTGTGAAACCAATCCCAAGTTTGGTTTTGATTTTTTATTTTGTACCCGTTTTGCCATCACTCTGAGAGTCAGATCGGTACGGGAATATTGGGAGCAGCCATGCTGCCATGCATGAATATACTATAAGCTGTGTGCTGTAAAAAAAAACTATAAGCTGTTGGGTAAAACAAGCATAAAACTTCTCTCTCTCTGTCTCTCTTGAAACAAAAACAGCTCTCTATTTCCACCAATTTCGAAAAGCGGAAAATCAAAGTCAAAAACGAGGTCAAAGGTGCTTCTAAAATTGTACTACATGAAAGATGTTGCTTTTGGAAAGCAACTTCATGGTTTTTTCCCCACGATCGGGCCGTTCACCCGTGTTAGGAAAGCCAAATCCAAATCAAGTTACAAACTAAGAAAATGATGTAGAGTGGACATCGAAACGAAGAAAAGCCGGTGAAAACAAAGCTAACTACGCCATTACAAGAAGTTTTGCCGCGACCAAATTGAGAGCACCGGCAGCAAAGTCCTGAAACCCGCCTGTGCCCATAGCTCCGCTTCCTCGACCGACCAGCTGCGCGACAACTGCATGGTTTCACCTGTTTTTTTTTCTAATTTTCGACAGCTAGCAAAAAAGCAATTTTTCAGAAGATTAATCAAATATACTACATCCATAGTGGCTTTGCATTGTCACTACGTACGGGATTGTTTCTTGAGAGATTATTGGCAGTGATAATTGGATCATATATAACTACGTACTGGTGTATATAAAAATCCAGTTTGTGATATGTAGTAACTTGTGGTTATGTTTGTGTGCCAAAATGGATACATTGGATAGAGACCGTGTCCAATAACATATATTTACACCAAATTAGAAGGTTCTTTCTTTCTTTGTCTTGTCGTGTTGGTTCACTTCGCGAGCAACCAGCATTATTTATCGGTGACCTAATTCTCTATGTAGCAATCACTATGTGCACTACATTGTCATACATGATACGCATTGTGATCCGCTAAAGACACTTCTCAATGCACACTGCTCGCCTCGAAGTGTCTTGCACGGATCACAATCGTATCCCCGTGGTCCACATGGGTGCATGTGCACCTAGGTGCAAAAAAAACCGCTTCCATGTCTGAAGCACAAACGCACGTATACGCTGAACCGTTAAGTAACAAGACTCATGCATGTTTGCCGGACGGACGTAACCACACGGATGGATAGATCGATCCAAGGAGGAAAAGCCGGATGGAACACTCCAACACCAAGCATAAGCCGATCAATCGTACGTCGGATGTATATGTATATGTACATGCATGCCATGACTGCACGCATCAGCTACTTGTGCTTCATTCTTTGATCGTTAGGTAGCCAACATTCCATATAGTAGCTAGCTCAATTTTGTCTTCTCCAGGAACTTCGATCGGTGGGTGAGATCCTTCATATGTACTGATGAATGAATGAATTTGACCCTACGCAAATAATGCTTTAATTGAAGAACGCCTGACCGTACGCCATGTAAGCAAGGTACAGTCATTTAGTTTTGTCCCAAATTAAAGTTAGACTAGATGTTAACACATATTTCTGTAAATTCAGTTAAAGTTAGATAAGTTTGATTTAGACTTTAGAGAAAAAAATAAAATTCCTTACCATAACCAAATTCTTATACTGTGCTACACTTATATTGTAAAATAAGTCGCGAATTGACTTGTAGTTCAATGGTAGTAATGGTCCGGTGGGACGCTACTCACCGTGGTTGAAATCCCGATGCTTTCGCACCTTTTCCTAGGATTTTCCAGGATTTACGGGCGTTATGCATTCAGTGGTAAGCGATGTTCCGTCGACGACGGCGCGCCAATGGTGACTTCGAGAATCTCCAAATCTGTCGGGTGCTTAGTCCTTCGGAGGTGCTCATAGTGGGAGGGTTTACGTCGCGGTATTCATATTGGTAAGTGTGCGTGCGTGTTATGAGTAATCTCTGCATTGTACCGTGTAATTCTCAAAAAATATTGTAAAATAAGTCTTGTGACATATGAATATCATATCATGGTTGGTGTCTGCCATAATATTAGTAATAGGCTAATAGCTAAGAGTAATGTCATGGGAGCAGGGGAGGTTTCATTTTCCGAATTAATTAATTAATTATGGAAATAGGTTTCCTGTTAAAAATCGTAAGACAACTTTGCGACGATTCATCCATCAAATAGTAATTTTGAATTCAAACAAACTATTATATGCTGAGGACGCGACGACGACTGACCTTTGCGATTTATAACCCGTTAGTTATTGACATCTATTGACTTTTCCTTAGAAGCTTCCTTTCAGTCTTCAGTCGTCCCGACTAAAATTTCTTGACCCATGAAATCATGGAAATGAAAGAGAACTCCAACAGGTTTGAACCCAGTTCAAAGCTTCCTCCGTTTCTACTCCTACTAATAATGTCGTCCTCTATCAAATTACTTTGACCAGCTACGTACGGCATGTAACAGTGATTTGTGTCGTGTGCCTCACAAGTCCGATAAAAATTGCATCCATATATAAACAAACAAACACATCGAGATTAATTGATGATTACGATTTTTGCAATTATACATACGTGCTAATAGTAATGAAATTCTTGTTATTATATACGAGAAAAAAGAAAAAATAAAGAAAAAATAATTTGTGCACGGTCATCGGTCATGGACCCCAAACTGGACCGCACGACCAGACCGAGCCAGCCCCCTGACCCTGACCCGGCCCACCCGCTACGGCCCGTCCACGCGGCTCAGGAAACGGCGGCCGCTTCCCCGCCTTCGCCCGCTTTCCCGTGGCCTCTTCTTCTCTTTCCCCTCGCATTAATGGCCGCTCCCTCTCTATCCCCTTCGCTCGTCGTCTCCCCTAGGACTCACTCCGGCGGGCGGCTTAACCCTCAAGATTTCTCCCTCTCTTCTTCCCGCTTGGCACCTTCCGGTCCCGGGGCCTCCCTTCCTTTCCTTCCTTCCTATATAAACACGCGCGCGACCGTGCCCCCTCCATACCCCCCTAGCATGCTCGGATCGATCTTGATCGAGCTCAGCGCTCGCCCGTCGTCGCAGCGATGGATTCGGTGCCGTCCCCCTCCTCTTCTTCACCCTCCACTGCTCCCTGCCGCTTTGACGCGCTGCGGCGGGCGTGCGCCGGCCACGCCGCCGCCGCCGCGCGCGCTGCCGGGTGGGCGCTCGGCGCGCTGCTCACCTGCCTCTTCGCCGTCGGTACGTTGCCCCCAGCCCGCCCCCCCATTCTTCCTCGATTGATTGATTCCGGTCTCTGGCCTCGGTTCAATTCGGTGGTTGGTCGCTGCGGGATCCGTGGGTTCCTCTCCCCTCCCTCGGGAAATCAACCAGGGGTCAATGGGTAGCCTTAATTTCAGGCCTTTCAGGACCGCCGGACTGTGCTCCTGCTGCTCGCACCCGCCGCGCACGCTCTCTGCTCCCCTCTCTCTGGGCCTCTCGCCCTTTTTGGCCCCCTGTTTCCTCAAATTGGGAACGAATTCAATCTTGGAACCACAAATCTTGTAGGTTCCTTGCCGTTTCCGTCAAGGCGTGTGGATGGCATATGCGTATGCTTGCCTTGTGAGCAAGCTTGTAGAGAGTACCTCTTTGTCGCACTAGGTTTCACAGAGATTCATCTTTTTGTTTTCCATGCCGACCAATTGATCTTGGTTGTGTGCAACACCCCTGCCAGCTAGCTAGGACTAGGAGTGGAATTCTACTGTAAATAAATGATAGTAAATTTTAGCCTCGTTTTGATCGTGATTCTTTTGTGCTGGCTGCAGTGGGCTCACTCGTCGGAATCTTCATTGGTGCCTTCATGGGGATGTCCACGGAAAGCGGCATGTTGCGCGGGGCTGGCGTCGGAGCAGTTTCTGGAGCAGTCTTCTCCATTGAGGCTGTTGAGTCCTGCATCGAGATTTGGAGGTCCAGCCATTCGGGAAAAATACAGCATTCTCTTTGTGGTGAGTGCAAGAAAAATCTAGTGGCCTCCTACTTCTCTCCCATTCTGGGAGGAGGGAGGTGCAAGATCATTTTCATAATACCTAATCTGGTGTCCACTATACTTCCCTTTTTGTCTACTGGCATAAAATTTTCTTTTTTTTAAAAAAAAAAAAAAAAAAGACAAGCAAGACTGGCATCAACTCAAGATGGCAATTTCAAATGAGTAGGAACTTTGCTCTGCTCGACCAAATTATGCCTTCTGCTAAGTTAGTTGCTACGCTAATGACACAATACCAACACAATGTTTGTCTTATGTGTGCATTAAAGTTTAGTTTCACCAGTATCTGTTCTAATTTTTGTTCTGCATCGGTTCTCTCAGCTGGACATCATCTCTAGCCTCTTCAGCGGGAAGAATTGTGTGGGAGAAAGTCAGTCCAGCGCTACAGCGTGCAGTGCAAAGCCAGGTAAAGGCTTCTTAGTACCCTCAAGTTGTAGATACCCCACTAGAAGCTGTTTCTTTTAGAAAAATAAATCTAGCGAACAATTAATGCAAGAAACATTTTCGGACCATAGGATTAATGGTGTATGGGTATCTTTGCATTAAATGGTTATGTGGATAATAATGCACTCCATACTCCCTGCTAGAAGAAGTTTCTAGTCATAGAAATATCTGGATCTGCATTTTAGTGCTAGAGATCAACCCCACAAACATTTTATTTACAGCACCTAAAAAGTGGATGTGTAACAGATCTGGGAGGTAGTATCTGAAAGCCAAGTGTTGTGTTCCATGGAATTTTTTTATTTTATTTTTATGTTCTGGTCAGCTGATTCTCAGGTATTATTACTCACCATGCTTAAATTAAGCTTGGAGATCTTGCAAAATGCTATTGATAACATTCAAATCTTGAAACTGATGTAACAAAAAAAAACCCCCATATTGTTGGAGTTTATGCATTCAAAGAATGCTTGCAGGCTGATGTTAAGTTAAATTGTTTGTTTCTAGAAAAGTGATACACAGCTACAAATTTATAGGACCTGAAAGCATTTCTTTTTTGGTGCACACCCTCATGATTTCGTAGAACCAGATAAATATTTTCTTACGCACATACTCCACCTGCTTTCATAGGACCAGATAGTAACTAGAAGTTATAACAACCACAGTTCATTTCATGTTGATGCATGTTATAAGTTTACGTAAATTGCAACTCGAGTTGCTTCTGCTAGTACTTTGGTCTGACGAATGGTTTGTGTTATGCAGATGAGTCTAATGAGCACACCATTCATCGACAACAATGACCTGTTTGAAACTGGCAGTACAGGAGGCATGTCAAGGGAGTTGATTGACAAGATCCCAAAGATGAGGTTCAGTGCTGCAAGCAACTGTGATCAGGATACTGATAGCAGCTGCTGCTCAGTCTGCCTTCAGGTTAGTGTGCTTTTGACATGCTGTATTTTGATACACGAGCAATTAGCTCCTTGGCTTGTACTGATGACATGGTAAACTAATGGTACCAGGATTTTGGGCACAACAATTTGTGAGGGGCCCTGCCTCAGTGCCAACACACATATTCCACGTGCGGTGCATTGACACCGGCTCCTTCGGCACGCGTCCTGCCCGCTTTGCCGTGCCGGTGTTCATATAGACCATATACATATGTAAATAAACAAACTTGCAGCGTGGCACCTGGTGTATTTTCATAGTGAATACCCGTGCTCCTGTTGGATACCATAAGTATAGCTGTATACATAGGTTTTCTCCCTTTTTGTTGCTTCTCCAGTCTTATGTGGGGCTATGTTTTCAGCTGCACGTTTTTGTCGAAGTATACCTTGATGTACATCTGGAAAATGGACTTACTAACAAGCTCCCGGAATTATGGCCTTGTGTGCTTCAAAACCTGTGTGTGTCTGCTCGTGTTAACTGCTGATGCTGACATGCTAATGCAATTGGTTGCTACTAGGCAACTAATTGCAGGACCATTGAGTATAATAATCTTGCAACTGAAGGTTGGATGGTGGAAATTGAAAGTTTTGCTATTTGTTCAGTGAACAGGGGTTTTCAATCACCACCCGCTGCCATTGATTTTCAGATGGCGAAATCCTTGTGGGAAATCGAAGAGTGGGCAAGCAAAAGCTTCGCCCTGAAGTATGATTTGGGAGAGATGTGACTGCAGGGGTCCTGTCACGTTCGATGCTTAGTCACAAAGCATGGACGAAATGGTAAGCTACAGTGTGCCATGCACCACCAAATGCAAGTTCTTGTCACGCTTTCTCCGTCGTGCTTGCTATTCGTAGAGAAAGAGACACGACTTGTGTTACAGAAGAAGGGAGACTGCAATATGAGCCTCATGAGACTGATGGGCACATGATAGCTACTACATTGCTACCCATTAATTGACTTTTAATAAACACTTTTAATATTGGGTGTCCTTTATTTAGGGATGTAAAGAAAAGAAAAAAAAACGAGCAAACCACTGTAAGACTCGTGCAAAGCAAGTGCAGGTTTTGACTGTTGTTGAGATGGAAAAAGCTTAACGAGGAAACCTTGAAAGTAAACATGCAACAAGTGATGACTGTGCCCCTTGTTGGGAAGGCCCTGGTTGCTACTTGCGGATGGTATGCGTGTCGCTTTCAACATTCGTGTGCTGAATCGTTCCACAAATCGGTGTTTTCTATTTAGGCAATTAGGCATAGGCTCCTCTGCATCTCCGATCCAGTACTGAATGCTGTGCCTTCTTTTCTACTCCCTCGTCCCCAATTGTAAATCATTCCAAGAATCTTAGAGAGTCCAAGCATCTTTGACTAAATCTATACGGTAAGATAATAACATTTAGATATTAATCTAGAATTGAATATGTTTAGATCAATAGGAGTGGGAGTCCCCTTCACACATTGATTATTATGTCTATCACGTCTATTGTCATTTTAAACATGGTTCATTAACGTACACATGTACTCCGTATGTTTTTGATGGAATGCATCCACGTTTCTACTATGCATTGGTGTCATGTCACGTACAGATTCAGGACAGTAGTTTGGCGTATCATTAAGCGCGCCGATTAATGCGCCCTTGTGCAGCTAGCCAACAAATCTTGGACTGTTGTGTTGTAATCGGGACTCTAGCTCGACTTCCAGCCCGTCACGGAACGGCCCAAAGGCCCATATCTCTGAAGAGATTCGCTGGTGGGCGCGTGGGAGTGTGGGCTGTGGGCTTCTTCGCTGTTGGTCGTCTCGTCTCCATCGCCGACGCAAAGCTGCGACTGCGAACCTGCGCAGCCACGGGGAGAGACGGCCATGGTGGCAGCGATGGAGCTGGAGATCCTAGGCATCAACTTCGGGTGCGTCCTCGCGGCGCTGGCCGACGCCAAGATCCCCGACAAGGACTGCCTGCTCCCGCTCATCTCCAAGCTGCTCGGCTACGCCATCGTCGCCGCATCCACCACCGTGAAGCTCCCCAGGTTCCCTCGCCTTCCCTTTGCACTAGCGTCTAATTATGCGTGTGTCTCGATCTGTGGCGAGCTCGCCTGGTGGGGTGGGTTCCGGCTCTGGGTGTGAGGACGGATCTCAATCTCATGTTCTTTGCGTGACCATGGCGTGCGGAATTTGCATAAAGGGTTCGTTTTTGGAGGCTTCGGCTGTGAGCTTGGCGCGGCGCGGTCGAAAAAGCGTAGAAATTAAGGGGAAGCCGCTGGAATTCTTTGTTTTTGTGGGATGCTGGTGGATTGGTGTGATCCTTTCTGCTGCTTTTGAGTGTAGAGCACGAACTCTTGCAGCCTGCGAGCTTCCCTGCTCAGAAAATTGTAGCTTCTCGGTCCTGACCTCAAGACTGGCTGGCTGGTTGGGCATTAATCCGCGAATATGATCTCAGCACTCCCCGTGCTCTGCCATGGGATCACCACTAGTGCGTTGCAATCCCAGTCAGTCCACCAAATAACACCCTCTACAAGCCCCGCATCAGCCTTCTTCAAACTATCTAGGGACCCTTCATCCTTGATGGTTTGCAGCCAAATACAGGCAGTAAGAATCAAGTCACTGTGGGGCAACCAAAAATTCGAAGGCCATAGAGATGAGCGAAGGAAGAGGCAGGCCTCAGGGATGAAGATGGATATCATGGGCATGACCATTGGATGCTTCCTATCATGTCCACTGGATGCAAACAACCTGCTGCCTTTCATCTCTAAGGTCCTCGGGTATTCCATTATTGCTGCTTCCACTGTTGGCAAGCTCCCTCAGGTGCTTGAATCTAGCGTGACAAATTAAGAATTAAGCGTCAGTTTCGCAGTTGTGGAGGAGTTTGCTTCTTAGCCATCTACCTAGATATGCTTGCAGTTTTGTATGTTATGAACTTGTGTTATTAAGTAGGCTTACTGTTGCCTACTTGTGTTTGGTATGTGTTGTTCCAAAATTTGCAAAGGAAATAAAATAAAAGGGCGCATGTGTTTTTCCTTGGTTATAGGGTTTTCGGTTTGCATAATTTTGATATGTTAGATGAACCCTTGAAATGACAAGGATCATCTGAGCAATCGTGCCACGAGTGGTATTGACAATTGGGCAAATTTAGTGGGTTAGTTTGCAACTACCTCAGAACAGAAGGTTGAGTTGAAGAGCTTGCAGTGTATGCTTATTGACTTTAGTATTTAGTAGCACATAATTAACGGGTTGCAAAAAGTTGTGAAAGGAATGTTGAAGCAGAGAATTTTTTACCTGCATGTCCTGGTACTTGGATTAGAGATTATAAAACCTTCAGACTCTTGTCTTTCTTAGAGAAAGAGGTCGTTTACTACTATTAATAATTTAGAAATTAATCCATGATCATATATGGCTAATAGAATTGCTGTTTATATGCATAATAAGAGAAGATATGATTCAGTCCCAATATTTTGATTATGCTCCAGAAGCTTTCTTTGTACTTTAGGATTGGTTACCTTTTCCTTTTGACTTTCCACCATAATCACAAATATGTCCTGCTGCAGATACTGAAAATTTTGAAGCATGGAAGTGTTAGAGGACTTAGTGTAGCATCCTTTGAACTTGAGGTCGCCGGCTACACAATTGCTTTGGCATATTGTATTCATAAAGGACTTCCCTTTTCAGCTTATGGGGAGCTAGCTTTTCTATTAATCCAAGGTTTGTATTTGACTTCATGTCTTGATTAGGCAGCATAAGTTTCTAAAGCTTCGGTAGCTCTCTTTATTGATCCTCTTAACTGATGTTTTTATCTGATATGCAGCAATTATCTTGGTTGCAATCATTTACTATTACTCACCACCAATGGGAACCAAAACATGGATGAAAAGCTTTATTGTATCCTTCATTTCTTGCTGTTTATTCTAACTTCGCTTTTGTGCTGCCATTAAAGATTGTGCCAAGTCCCATGGAGCAGTTCAATCAGTTCAATGAAGATCATCAAATCAAACTTTATTCATATTTTGTCTGATTGCAATGTTTGACCTGCTCTCCTTATATAGTGGTCATTTAGATACTGTGCAATGGCTCCAACAGTTTTGGCTGGAAAAATTGATCCTGCTCTTTTGAAGTCCTTTATGTAAGTAGTGACTAATGAAGTAATGAGTGATTTTTGGTTGTATTAACTTACACATGATAGTGTATATGCTCGTCCTCTTGACTTTTTGTCTAATATTTTGTGCAGGCTTCTCAGCATGCTATCTTCTTTTTGCTAGAGTTCCACAGATATGGAAGAATTTTACGGTACAATGTCACATTTCTGTCACACCTTACTGTGTGAAGCTATACAATATTATATTCTTTCTATAGCAAATTTGGCTGTATTATGTGTGAGGGTAACCAATGCTTAAATCTATATCGTCCAATATATATTAGCTCAGGATATTTCACTGCAGTCTGGAACATAGATGTTTGATGACCCACCCAACTGCATTAATGAACTGCACTAATATCAACCAGCATGTTGTTCCAAATTTACGGGTTGAAGCTTGCAAAGAGTCATCAACCAACACTTGATCATTTGTGCTTTCTCTATCTTGGACAGCAATCTACTTGAGTTTCTTAGACTTTTATTGTCTTGTTGCAGTATTTTGGATTGGGCTACTTGAATTGGATGTTCTTAGGCACTTTCTCAGAACCTTTTATCATTAGCACTATTTCAGAACCTTGCTTAATCTGAAGTGATTATTTCAAATATAACATGGTCATGCAATATACTTTGCAGAATAAAGGCACAGGCGAGCTTAGCTTCCTTACCTGTTTCATGAACTTTGCCGGTTCTATCGGTAAGATTAAGTACATGCCAAATTAGTTACAAACATTATATTTTTACCTTCTGGCTCGTCTTCTTTGCTGATATTACTATTTTACAACCGTTTGTTGAAAATTAAATTAAACAGTACAGGCATTTTACACTTTGACAGTTCATATTCGAAAAATATTTAGCATGACTCAAGTTAGTCACATTATTGAACTTTTTAATCAGTGCTGAAAGCTCACTAATCTTTGATACAATTTCTCCTGCAGTAAGAGTTTTTACCAGCATCCAGGAGAAGACTCCCTTAAGTGGTATCCTTGATTCTGATTGGAGTTATCATTTTCTATTCTAGTTTTAGAGACACCCAACTGCTCATTAGAGGTAGTTAATCATAGGGAAGTTGATAGAGTAACTCTATTTGCCCAACCCATATTAGGCCAATATCCTCATGGTTAAAGTTTGATTCGGTAGCTTCTTAGCCCAGAAGTCAATACTCTTCCAAAAGAACACGGTGACAATGGGCTTTGCAAAAAAGCCGATAAATGATTCACTTCTGCTAGTATAATTTTTCCTACAAGCTTAATTTATATATATAAACTTTTCTGTCATTTGGTGACCCTTAACTCCTGAAAGTGATCATGGGTTCTGCAATCGGCATCGTCATGAATGGCACCCTCTTGGGTCAGATACTAATGTACCAGAAGCCCACTCGAAGAAACAGAAGAAAGAAGATTAAGCAACATGCGAGAAACGGCAGAAAGTTCTTCTTCCTCTTTGTTTAGGATTCTGTTCAGTACTCAACATCTGAACAAAAGGCAACAGAGTTTAGTTACTTGTTGGCAACTGGTTACGAGAAAAAAACCATAGTCAGATTACAGTCCTGCTATATATCGACATTTCTGTGCAGTTAGTAGTGTACCATGACTTAAATAGTTCATACAATTGTCTTCAGATAATGACTGCAAGCTGCTGCTGATGGATATATTTCCTGCTGATGTGTTTTCCTATCTGTTGTGACGTTCTGTATTTGGTTTCATTCAGCGTTTTTAGTTTGACCGCTGCTTAGTTGCAGGAAGATTGATCAATGGGAGCAGAGCTTGTCTGCCTGTTGCTTCATCAAAAGATCATAAAAAACGCTACTCTCCTCCATTCCAAATCAGTAGTTCATTTTGACTTTTCAGATCCATTTTTTTTACTACGTATCTATAGGTGTATTCAAAAAATGTATCTTCGTAAAATTTAAAAGTGAACTACAAATCAAAACGGTAACAGAGGAGTAGCTGTCAGCAGAGAAAGACCCTATTCAGTAAGCATCGATTGATTATATCTATGAGTTTCTACCAGGTATATTCGTGCTAATTCTATATGAATTTCAGTGCGCCATATGAAGTTATTTAGAAATCCTTCTATAATTCTATTATAAATAATCCGTAAAAAACGGGAAAAAAAACATCACGTTGTAAAATCTTAATATCGACGCAAGTCATCACAAAAGGCACTTCAGGGCAATTCTTCAAATATGCTGGCCTAGCAATTTTCTGAAGCTTTATTATATGTTCATCGAGTCGTAACTCTTAACACCGTGTCTCATCAGCAAGCCGAGCGGCCATACAAGGTAAATAACATATGGTCGCCAGATGAGGCTGAAAGAGCTTAAGACCAGGATCTTTTCGGAGTCTATAAAACATCCAGAGGTACATGCTACGGTAGTCCAAGGAGACGAGTGGAGGACAAGGTTCCTCGAAGACGAGTGCAGGGCAACCTTTTTTTCGAAATATCATGAGAAGCATGTGTGTTTGTTACATTGTAAAATCAAGCCTCTGGGAGCTTGAAGATGGCTCAGAAAGGTTTCCAGAAGTCCACCTCTTCAGCATCTCCAGAGCAGCTTTCGGTTGATCCATCGGGACCATGTGGCCAGCATCGTGGACCTGTTGCACAAAGCACCTCCAGTAAGTTTCAAAGAGAGTGTATACCATTAACCTAACATGACGTGACATCCCGTGAGGATAGCAAAACATGGCAGTACCATCGAATCAACTGTCATGAAGATTCAGTTTCTTGTATTTCTATGATTTCCATGTTTCCATGTGTGGTTTTATAAACTAAAGATTTGTGAAAAAAATCCTGATCTTAGAATTGAAGACTTATCATCTAGAGGGAGCTGCAGTTTTCGAGCATAGTACAGAACTAACCTTCAAGAAACTCAAAGGACCATGGCTCTTCAGAATGCCAGCTTCTTTCCCATCAACTGTGAAGGGCTTCTCAGATGAGGAGACAAAAGCTTCCTTTCCAGACCATTCCATAGAGTTTACCCACCTTGAGTTCCCTGCCCAAATCAAGACAAGATTATGCACACATCAAGCAAAGCAACACAATATATGGGGAAGAATTGATGGTCAGCATCAGCAGTATTGTCTTCCTGCTGTTATCCATATTCGCTGAGATAACAATACTACCAGTTTGTGTACACATACTCATGCTACCAACTTCCTAGTAAACACAACTTAATCATGAAGGAGCAAATAACGAGCCTTGGATGGAAAATACAAAAGATTACAGTGAATTCATGATTATCTGTGTTGAGTAAGCACCATTGTATGAAATAGCAAGCATTGGGTACTAATGTTTTGTTTTTAGTAAGTTGCAAGATACTAACCAAGCCAGTTACATATGAGGTCATACTCCCCAGCATAAATCAACACTTTGATGTCGCTCTCAAGGAGTTCTGGGATTCCAACTTCAAGGTTCCTCATCCAATCTAACAACATGGCCTCATAGACAGTTGGGCTGCATGAAACAAACTCTATATCCCCAACTCCTAGGCTCTCCCTAACAGATTTGAGATTAAGAAATTTCTCCAAATTATTGAAATCATAGCACAGGCTTCCGATGCATGGTTTCCTGATGTCATAATACTGCAAAGCCAAGATGAGCACTGATTAGAAGGTTCCAAAACATGGTGCCAAAAATAGATCTGTATTTCCTTTTGGCACCTACATTTTTACCGCCTATGATTGTCCTGATGGCACTGAATATTGTATTGCAGACAAAGTATGCAGCAAGGCAAGATACAGTTCCAGAGGTACCTGCACAAGATGGAATTAGGTTTCATCGACTCATATTACAAGGCATCAGGGTGGGGAGCAGAAGTTTTCCTTTTTTAAGAAAAGAGTAAAATGCACTCATGGTACTTAAACTATGCTTTGGGTAACAGATGGGTACTCAAACTCAGAAAACGTAACAGACAAGTACTCAAACTATTTATACGTAACAGTCAGGTACTCAAACTAGATATATAACAGCCAGGTACTCAAACTATTTATGTCCCATGCTGTGGTACCTGCTTTTACCGAAACTATAATATGGATGGATAAAGATAATTAAAAATTTTAAGATGCAATTTGTTTTTGGGATTGATTTCTTCATCGGAAAATTTCTTTTTAGTTGCCATAAAATTGTTGGTGCTCAAATATGCAGTAGTATTAGCAGCAATAAAAATAATATAATCTAGAAATATAACTCCCTATTCTTTATTACATAAATTCGTATTTGTGAACACCGTGCTGCTGCTGTTTTTTTTTAAAGGCAGCTGCTAGTGCTGCTTGACGTTGACGTACTATTTGTAAGAAAGAAGTATCACAACCTTTTCTTAGAAAGAGATAAGCTTGAACCATATCGTGTTAAACTAAGAGAGAAAAACTTTAAATCATCTTTATCCATGCATATTATAGTTTCCCGGCAAAAGCAGGTACCACAGCATGGGATAGAGATAGTTTGAGTACATCGATGTTACGTATATAGTTTGAGTACCTAGCTGTTACGTCTAGATAGTTTGAGTACCTGACTGTTACGTTTTTTAGTTTGAGTACCTATCCGATACCTACATAATAGTTTAGGTACCCTGAAGTGTATTTTACTCTAAAGAAAAAAACAACTGGACCAATGAGCAAATATGCAACAATGCTAAGAACTAATTGCTGAAGAAACATTGACAACTGCTTATATCAAGGCCAAGAAACAAAAAAATGCTAATACTAGAAGAGATTTACTGACAATTGACACAGGACTTACCACAAAGCTTGACAGTTAATTCACAAGTTGGAACTATTTTATTGATCCTGTTATATTGTGTTTTTGTAATTAATCCCATATCCAACGCGTAATCAGGGTATGCCTTGTACTGTATTGCTGGATCTGTTAGCCCATTGCCAATTGCAAAACCCTGTATAAATCATATAAAGTGAGGAGGATAATACCACGACAAAGACAAATCATAGCACTAAAATCAAGAAAGAGAAACTAAAACCTTCAAGTTAATGTGAATGCCTTCATTGTTCTTGTTGCCCTGGTGCACCCGACTTGCAAAGGCAGGAATGTAATGCCCAGCATATGATTCCCCGGTTATGAAGAAATCATTTTTAGCATACTTTGGGTGCTCAGCGAAAAAGGCCTGCCAGTATCACATGATTAGAAGCAGGAAAGAAAATTCATGATAAGGATGTAAAAAAACGCATTTGCTTCTATACTCTATAGTGCTGCTAAAGTTAAGGATTCACACTCTAGTTCAACTAAAGTCCATTCCTTGTTACTATAAGTTATTTTTTTTGGTCTAGGCACACAGACACAGCACATGTGAAAGGTACAATTGCAATTCATGCCACTAATGTCTTTAACAGAAGCAGACAAACTTGTACCATATTTAGCCATGCACATAACTAAATCGCATATGGCAACTTGGGGTGTGTGTAAATATAACTGGGTGCATCATATCCAGAACAGGACAGATAAACATTACCTGCAGGAAGTCATACAGATCATTGCTAATAGTAGCTTCGTTGTGGCGAGTGTCACGCGAGTCAGAGCTGTAGCTAAACCCAGTTCCGGTGGGCTGGTCAACGTAGATGAGATTTGATGCCTGCGGAGGCCAGCCAACACACGAACAGAAGCAATGAATGTTACACGGAGCTTGAAAGAGAAAGCATACATCTACAGATCGAGGAGCGCAGGACTGGAGGAGCAGCACGACATGTACCTTGTCCCAACCGAAATCATTCCAGACGAGCGACAAGTTGTCTGCTATGTTGAAGGGGCCGTTCTCGTAGAAGAGCGCGAGCTCGCTGCTGCAGCCTGGCCCGCCCGTGAGCCAGATCACGACGGGGTCGTCCTCCTGGCCCCTCGACTCGAAGAAGAAGTAGAACATCCTACACGGGACGAGCGCGGGCAAATTAAAGCGACATGGGTCGCTGCGTCAACAAGGGAGGGAGGGGTCCTCGCAGGCAACGAACGCGGCAGAGAGGAGGAAGGAAGGTCGCTGACCTGGCGTCGTGGGTGTTGGGGAGGCGGTAGTACCCCGCGTGGTGGCCGAGGTCCTCCACCGACGTGCCGTCGTCCGCGAAGGACGCGAGGTGGATGGGCCTCTCGACGAGGGTCCCCGCGGGGGCGAGGGCGCCCTCGACGCCGGCGGTGGAGAGGGGCGGGGAGGCGTCGGCGGGGTGGAGGTTCAGCGCGCGGATCAGGTCGACGGCGGCGGAGCGGGGGAATCGCCGTGGGGACGAGGAGGACGGGAGGCGGAGGACGCTCCCGTGACCATCCTCCCACGAGCCGCCGCTTGCAGCGGCGGCGACGACGAAGAGGAGGAGCGGGAGGATCCGGAGGAGTCGCTGGCCGGCGGGCCGCATGGCTTCTGGTCTGGTCCGGCGATGGCGGTGGTGGAGTGGTGGGAGTGAATCGGTTAATCAGAAGCGGGGGCGGAGAGAGTGGGGTTAATGGACGACGACTAGACTAGCGCGAGAAGAGTCAACCGCCGCACTATTAGATACAGATATTTTTCTCGTTGTGCTGGGCCCACCTGTCAGCCACTGGTTTAAGAACGGAATCAAAGAGCGTCAGGTTCGGGAGGCAACACAATCCCAGCCGTTGAATCTTGTGTTCGGTAGTACTAAAGGCCTCGATCGGACGTGCCACTTGCAGCACCATCCGCTGCAGCTGCATACCGTTCGCTTGCAGAGTTGCAGGGACATCAGCTTTGAAAAGGCAGCTAAAAAGCATCAGATTAATCAGCTTGGATGGACCAACACACCTAAAACGACCATATAAATACCATTGCTCAGCTCAGTAACATCAAGACACCTATATTAGGATTCTCAAAAAAAAAAAAAAGACACCTATATTAGGCCTCGTTTAGATGGCAAATTTTTTGCCAAAAATTTCCAAGTTTTTAGATTCTCTCTCCATCACATCACATTAAATACACCAAAAGTGCATATGTTTGGAGTAGTATGAAATGTAGGTAAAAAATAACTAATTACACTGCATCACGAGTTCAATCTTTTGAACCTAGTTAGTTCATGATTAGATAATATTTACCACAAACAAACGAATCGTATTAAAAAAGTTCCAATAGTGGTTTTGGCAAGTTTTTGCCCAATTCCAAACAAGACCTTAATCCGTGTTTTATAAAGCAGGCACAAGTCACTAGCGAACGAGTTCAGTTGGAAGCTGAAACCAGCAACAGCGCGGAAAATCTTAGCTCTAGCGTGTGCACAGTTTTCTTACACGTGACATCGCTAACGAAGGACTAGAGATGGACCTTCAAAAAAGGACTAGAGATGGGACACGCATTTGTTCAACTGTAATCGCCGTTATCCAACCCTTCCTTTTCCGGCTAAAAAATCTTGCATCCCTTTATTTTTTTAAAAAAAAATCAGAGACAAGTCGCTATCCATATATTCTGATATATTCCATGCCGCTCGTCACGTTGCTTACTATACAAGCATACACTGCCAGTTCATACATGGCCGACTGAGTGTCAACAAAAAATAAAAATCTACTCCGCTACCAACTCAATTCACAATACACGGGTTCCGGCACCATATGTCGTGAGCCATGGGCTCCCCAGGTTAGAAGGCTCAGAGATGTATGCTTTACGACCTCACTTTAGCAAGCCGTGCCCTGATCTCTTCTAGGTCTTCCTCGTCGTCATCGTCGTCAGCACCCTCTGCAACAGCTTGTCGCTGCAAAACAAATAAAGAAAAAGAGAAATGTTAATGTTATTACAACCACAGTCCTAGAATCCACGACGAAAATAAACTCAAAGAACCACATCAATGGCTTGTTATCAAACATGCTATCGAGAGTATCAATCAATACTTAAACTGGTTTTCCAGTTTCCACCCTGAATACTGCGGTCAGGAATTCTTTTATTTCCCAAAGTCCGCTTTCCATCCAATAGCTTCATATATTTCTCCTTTGCACCGTTCAATGTTCACATACATGCAAGCAAAGTTGAGAGGAAAGGTAGCTAGTTACCTCTGGAACCTTGCTTGTCGAAGCCTCATGTATCTTCTGTGTCCTGGCAGCATCTGGAAGCTGGGAGGCAGTCTCCCCTGCTACTGAAGCAAGAACCTTGTCAACCTCCTCTTCGATTTCCTCCTCCATGTCCTCAGAGTCCAAAGCTGAATCAACTGCCTCGTTCACCATCTCTTCCATCACACCTGCCTGGAGTCAGAACATTAAAATGTTAGTTTCAGCTATCGCCACTAAAAGATTTTAAATCTTTGAACAAGAAAGAAGAAATGCACAAGATTACCTTGGTCATTTCTTTGCTAAATTCTTGCATCGTGGCAGCCAGCTCTGGAGCTTTCATTAGGTTGTTAACAATTTTCATCACTTCAGTGCTTTTGGACAGATGACCCACTGTTCTTGCAGTTGCTGAAAATTGCATTCGAGGAAATTACTAGTTTGTAAAAACAAGGAAATGGAAGGCATAAAGTGAAATGGACATGTGATTTCATTTTGTGATGTGAAACAATGAAAGAATGAAATGAAATGGGATGCAGCTGAATTCTATAAAAAAAGAGGATTTACAAGGGTGAAATTGAAATATAGCGCTGCCAATTGTGATTTGGTTAATTTATAGGTCCTGTTTGATCTGTAAGTTTTCTGGGCTATTACAGAAAAATAAAACTTAGCAAACACCCAAATTCAAATGGACATGTGATTTCATTTTGTGATGTGCTGAAATCACACAAAAGAACGTTTAAAAACTCTCTGGGATGATATACATATACCCGGTGGCAAAAGATAAGTTGTGACACAAAAAAGACGTATTGAATATTGATACTGCATCACTCATCCCCAAAGAAAGTAGAAGGGCGTGCCTTTGAATATTAACTAACAGAATCTACCTTCCAAAAATTAAAAGGGCACTTTCATGGACAACAACAGACACCAAATGTACCAAAAAAAAAGCTCATAAAAAATGCATACCGACAATTTCTCCAAGGTGCATTGATACTGAATTCAGTTGAGCCTTGTTTTCGTAAAGACGATTAACAGCACGCCTTGATCTTACAATTTCCTTAGCAAGAGCCTAGAATGAAAAATATGTCATAATAACATCATTAGTAAACCAAACTGTTAGCCTTATTTTGACAGATAAGATCAGTGATGAAAAATTGACATTTTATATGTCTGTTATTGAAACTTGAAACCTGATATGTGCAGGAACAAAACACAAAGAAGTGATTGTACATGTGAATGGGATGTGTGTTCATGTCATCATGAACTCAAATGAATTCTCTGTAACATTGTAACAACCAACAAGGTGTTCAAGATAATCACACATAGTGACCTTTGTGGCCCCAGTATGTGGCTTTCCTGCTTATACCAAAAATCATTTGTGAAAACTGAGACAACGCTATTGCTGCTGGGAATAGTTTCTAACTCATTTTTACAACAAGTGGCTTGTGCTTAATTCTACAGTCCTGAGAAAAACCAGCACCACCATGACGACTTGGTGGACAAATAATCTGCCACTGTCCTATAGTTTGGCACACTTCAATCCCTAACTACTTACAATCTCTCAGTACTTAGGAACATGTTTTAAAATGACATGAGTGTGCTTTCTTTGTTATCTGCAATTGTAACACCCCAGCTCTGAGATGGTTGGTGATATCAAAGACATTTGTAAGAAATAAAACGACAACTTACTGCCAGTCTCCCACCATTACCAATTACATTTCTAAGTCACATGTGCGGCACAATTTAGGAACAGGGAAGTAAACAAAATTTGAGATCTGACATTAGTAACTATTTGTACAGTAATTTGCATTTCTTTCTGGTGACGAACAATCAAACATCCGAAGAAATTATATTTTGCTGGCATAATAACGCAGAGTCAAATATGAGCCTAATCAGATATTGATGTTTTCCATTATTTCTGTTATTGGATACAGATTTAATGTAGCATGTTCCATTTCAAAGTAAGATAACCAGACGACACAGTAAAGGTAAGAAACAGGGAGAGAAAAAGATCCAATCATCCTCAACCTACATAATCTAAACAAAACCAGATTCACATTCACTCTCTTTGGGGTGAGAAAACCATGCTCATATTATACTATATTGCCAGGTATGAACTACAAAGCTTTATAGCAAGAGCTATAGTGTATCATAGGTACAGCATCAGCATATTGAATCCGTAATGAGGTGTGCAAAGGTTATGGTATTTTTTTTTTTCTTTCAAGTTCAATCGCTCCTCCAACCATTTTCACTATTCCTGCACTACAACCTGTAAGGTTTTTTTTTTTTTTTTTAATGTAATAGCACTCAATCCAAATTACACAAGGAAATGAGCATCAATAAATTCTAAAACCTCAGGTTTAGTGACAGGAGCATCTACATTGCTCCAAGATTCAGATTGACAAACTGTGCTGCTCTCAGAATCTCAATGATCCATGCTACAAGAGAGCAAGCAGAGTACACAAAACAAGTAGATTAAAGTAGCTGTACCTTTGCAGATCCCATGTCATTGCGCTTGGCAGCCTCCCTGATGGCTTTCTCCACATTCTTCTCCTCCCTCTGCACATCTGCAAAAACAAAGAGAACGAAGTAAGAACAATTCACACCCAAAATTACCAAGAAAAACCGCGAAAACCACAACTGTGCTACAGGTAAAGTCAAGGTTTTGGCGCCCAGCCCCCACGATCGGAGGAACCGTTCGGCTAATCGCCCAGCACCAAGCAATATTTGATCACCAATCCTTGAAAACCCCTAGCCATGTCCCAATCAAACCTAGTGTTCCGCCCACGCAGCCTGATCGCTAGTCCCCCCTCGGGGACCGGGGAAAGGAGAAGTTGGGGAACGAGAAGGGAAGGAGATGCGGGCGCGTTCGGGGAGTAGGACCTCGGATCTGGCGGTCGAGGACGCGGCACTCGTTGCGGAGGCGGCGCTGCCACTCGCGCAGCTGCTGCTGCGGCGTCGGCCGCGGCTTGAGCATGTTCTTCACCTTCTCCATCGGGCGGCACGGGGACAGATCGGAGGCGAATCCGCACTCGGTCGGTTCCAAGACGAAGCTCCACGCTTGCTTATTCCCTCCCTCGCGGGAGAAGAGACGGGGAGGGGGGAGAAAGCGATGACGAAGAGGAAGAACCGTGGAACGGCGTTTCCCATGTATCGACTTTGGGAGATCACGGCTGCACCCCTACACGGGTTAAAGATATGTTTTTTTTTTTCATTTTTTTGGATTTGAATGGCTGTAGCCTATAACAACTAACATCGGTTCTAATAATAGTATATATCAAATCCATTAGCATATCACTTAAAAAAAAGAACATAAGAATCCATTAAAATGCTTCACTTTCGGTTATGGTCACAAAGTCACCTAACAATTTTGCAGTACATGTTAAGGTGATAGGGTACTTGATTTGCATGGAGAAAAGCAACCATATATAAGAGAACTTTTATAGAGTACATATTGGATGACATAGATTTTTTCGCTTCATGGACCTCTACGGTTCTCATATAGTTTTAGGGGAAAAAAATCAATGGAGCTTTAGACAACACTTTTCACTAAACAAGTGGTAAAGGCAGGGTGACTCCTTATCACCTCTTGTAGTTATGCTCATTCTAGACTTTCTACAAACCATGATCAACAAAGCCAAAGACTTTCTCCTTATGCTTCCAAATCCATTGTAAAAGCGCAATAGACCCTCATGTGGTGCAATATGCAAAATCGCTTTCATCATCTTAGAGGGTGAAACCAAACAACTTTTCTTATTGAAATCCTTGCTAAACTCCTCAAAATCGGCAAGTTTAAAGGTTAACTTATGATAGTACCCATTAACATGTCTAGATGATAAGCTAGCTCATTTGATGAGAACTTTTAGATGTGCAAAAGACTCACTGACATTCACATATATGGGCTACCACTTGGACTAGCAAGACCAAAAGTTGAAGATTTCCTCCTGTTAACCATTACAAGAGATATCTAGCCCGTATCTTCTCCCAAGCATGCCCACCTACAACTAACAAATGTTGTCTTTTCCTAGCTCCTAACTTTGTTTTACTTAACACCTTCATCTCATCGGGTTATGTGGTTATCCATCCAAAAATAGTTAACCTTACAGATTTAGATTTTTGTCCCACAAAAGTTTTCATTCTCGCTTCTCAATGTATATTTCTCTTCTTCCAATACACCTTTTAATTTCCCTGTACATCTTTATCTCTCTCCTTTTTTTTTTTGTGCACCATACCTTTTCAGCATTCACTCATCCTAAATTCTCATGTATAAACCTAAAACATCAACTATTTTGAGACCGGAGAGTATACAAGTTTAGAAAACATTGCTTTTGGAGAAGCTCAAATATCAATGCGCATACATGGAGCTTCATAGAATGTGGAGAAAGTCTACATTTTGCATGAAACGCCGAGGAGAGAGAAGGAAAAAGTTTCATCTTGGTGAAACTCTCTTGGCTAGAATATCAATTATCTCTGAGTCATGAAATTAAATGCCTATGAAATCACGTAATAAAACTCTCCACCGAGAATAGAGGTTTCATATAAGTTTTATTTCATTTTATATGACATGGCAGTCTTGGAAACAACGTAATGAAACTCACCATTGAAACTGACATTATAAGAAACATGGTTCTTGACTCTTGATTGTGTTCTTTGCTAGCAAACAAGAGAGGTAACTGGCGAAGCACCTATTTCTTAGATGTTACTTTGGCATTTCTTGTTGGTGGAGCTTCATGAATATGCACATTTCAAACCCCGTTCACTTGAACTTATCTGCTGGTTTATCATCTCACAACAAAACAACATCATCCAACTTATCAGACGAAAAGCCCATAGTTTCCAAAGTTGCCGAAGATTTGAAGCCATAACTACATCCTAGCTTCTTCGTGAACATGGCAATCCTCATGTGCTGGACTATTCTAAGGGATTCAGCCAAATCTCCGGAACAGTAGGACATTACTCACAAAGAAGCTGTCATATCCATAAGAGCCAATTCAAGATCATCCCAAAGTTTTGACTTATGTATCCAAAGTCTATCGTAACTGTTAGATTTAATTAAGTCTTTATTTTTGGTCTTCTTCTTTTTTTTTTTTTTTTTTTTGATTTCTTGAATCACCTTGTAAAGAACTTTGCTCCCCTAGGGCGTTTTTAGTTCCATTTCATTCACGGTAGGAGGCGGCTCCTTCAGAGTAGGGTACTGTTTGGCCGGGCTCCTACCGACTCCGACTTCTCCACTGTAGAGGCATTGTAGCACGTAGGAGCCGAAGCGGGGAGAGCCCCAAAATCGAGCTTCTCCGGCTCCTGTGAACAGTGCCCGTTGGTAGTGAGAGAGGGTGAGATGGAGAGAAAACCGGCCGGAGCTACAGTGTCACGATGGAGGAGCCGGGCCGGAGCTCCTTCTACCAAACAGGCCCTTAGTCCGTCCCTACGCATACATGGAGCTTTTTACATGTATATAGTTGTGCCCCCAAAGATGATATCGGACAATGTCCTTCCCCCTTCTATTCTTAAGCAACCGTTCATTCAGGAATGACAGGCCATCGAGTCCAACATGAAGAAACCTCTGACAGCTCATCGCCAAATATACCAACCCATTGTAGTAGTACCTTTTCAAATAACACTTTTTTTCAAGTCCAAATGTTGAAACTAATTCAGCGAGTGTATCATTTTTTTCAGAGATTACATCTTTTGTTGGGAGGAAGTTGACTGCATTCTAAAAGTAAGCTGGAAAGCCAGATGCCAGCTAATCGTAGAGCCCTTCTTCGTGCCATATGTCGACCAAAAAATCGACCATCTCCTACAACAGTTCTGCAAGTCAGAACCTGATAAAATAAATGACCAATAGCAAGAAAGCTTCGACTCAGGGATCTTACAGATAGTGGGATTCGCTGTGGAAAACGCTCAGTTGTTGACAAGAGGTCATCATATGTTGTGGACCAACTGCGATGTAGAAGACAGAGTGGAGTTGAGAATGGAATCAAACCGATCAATAGCAAATATATCTCGCAGCCTACCATGAATCAAGAAGCTATCTAATCTAACTATCATGAAACAATAACTAAAGCTTTCTTCAGTGTGAACTAACACCACTTATTTGCTAGAAGCTCCTGAAGGCTTGTTAGTGCATCAGGCGCTCAACATATGGACTATCTAGGTAATTAAGGGTAATGAAGAAAAAATTTCACAGGATCTTTAAACTAGCTAATTTACCAAACACCTACCCAACACAATCAGACTAGTTCTCTACAGATTCTTAAATTCCATATAAAATGTCCCACAGAAAACTATGATATAGGCAAATGAAAGAGGACAGGAACCTTATCACTGGCTCTCGAGGGGCCTTTCTTGGAACTTCTGCCTGATGTCCAACCCATTGTCTTCTCATCTCAGCCCATGCTTGAGCAGCTGCAGAAACAAAATTTATAATTGGTTACAAATGACTCTCTGGCATCAAATCCTATTCATTCATCCATACCCCCACAAAATGGTACTATATGACTAGGCTATTATCTGTAACATATGAGTTATTGTCTGAATAACTAACCACAGAAGTTCATGCTAACAAAAAGCTCTCCCTTGCAAATAGTAGGAGAGAAAGAAACAATGTTCTGTAAACTGACTTTAACATGACAACAGTACTTATTACTTAATGGGCCCCTTTACCAATGTGATCGTTCCAAACAAGCTCATATGTACAGTTCTTGTTCAACAAAACAATCTGGCTACGACTTTGGTGTTGGTACAAGCACAATTAGCTGCATATTAAAGATGCTATAAAATCTAATGAATGAAACAACTACAATCATTTTCACCTTACAATCAAACTACCATTCTCAATCTACTTAAGTTGTAAGCATCGAAATTCGAAACACAGATATAACTCGTCAAATACAACTCAAGATACCAGCATTTCAAAATTGAATCGTACCATGGTTGACAAATGATGTATCTACTCCATTTTCCATCGACGTTTTAGAATCGTTGACTAATGAATTGGGAATAGACGAGATATTCCCCTCAAGAGAAACTGATATGCTAACATTCTTCTCCATTGCTTCTAGACCTGATTGCCATCGTCTTCTGTTTCCAGTAGATGAATCCTGGGATTTCTTTCTTAAGGGCCGTTTCAGTTTAGAATGTGGAAGTGACTGAGATTTGCTTAAATTACCAATACAGCCACTGCTCTGCATAAATTAAACATCAGATATGCTTGAGGCGGGAATCGCTCAAAAGATGGAATTCAAGCACTTCATATATTACCTAATGATATTTGCATGATAAAAATAATATAGTTGTGGTATCATAAGATGACAATAAATCTTTCATTTTTGGCACCTACCCCATATAAGCTAAAAGAGAATGTCATGCAAACACCTCAGCCATTAAGTGTGCTTCTGTTCAAAAGAGTGAGATAGTCTTCTCATGCTTCAGATATCCATTGCAGCCATGTGGTTCTGAAATGAGAGAGCCTGTTATTCATAGTATCCAAAAATTGCAGAGGAGCAGGACCTCAAGCATACTCTATTTCACTGCTTTAGCAGACCATAAAGAAGGAACTAAAGACACAATCAGCCGAGCATTTGATTAGCTTCACGGTCCCATCCATCCTCCTCTATCCCTTCATCAGCAGGATTAGAACCAAGCATGCGCCTCACCAGACAACCATGGGTACCGTTCTTTCGCCTCAGAATCGCACCAGGATTTCGAATAATTAAACCCACCCCCAGGATCAGATATATCGATACATAGTGGACGCAACCCAGCATGAACTCGCTTGACCCAGCAATCGCAGAAACAAAGAAAAAAAAAAAAGACTAGAAATGCATATTGTAGGTGCGGGGTACCTCACCTCAGGATGAATCCGGAAACAGAAGAGAAGCCAAAATCGCTTTTCCTCGCCCACCCCTTTTCCTTGCCTCGGTTGCTCCGCTTTTGGTAGGCGACAGAGAGGAATTACGCGCGGCGAGGAGGGGCAGCTGGGGAGGAGAGAGAATAGGAGGAATCTGGTCACATCTGGCCGCCACCCGCCACCACCGGAATGATGAAAGGAATGTGGTTTAGGTCGGAGCTTTGGCCGTCCGTGGACCGCGTCCACGGCCTAACTCCACTGACCGGATCAGGATGGCGCCGGGTGCGTAGACCGGGCGTACGGAGGCCCGCGATGGGGCGGGCAGGCGGGAGCGAGATGGAGGTTGGAGACAGCGCGAGAGAAGGAATTGGATCGGCTGACTTCACGGAAACGACGTATGGCTGCAGTCAAGGAAATCGAACCGTTCATATACATCCAACGGTTTAACTCTTCACTCTTCCAAGCGACGCAGCTAGTCCGGCCCATCGAGGCCCAACAGAGCACACTTCGTTCCCAGTTGTTCCGCTCCGCTCGTTCCGCCACCGAATCACCGATGGAGCACCGCCCCTCGCCACCGGCGGCGCACCCCACCGGAGCCCCCCTGCCCCCGTCTCGCGCCGAATCCCCCGTCCCCGCCGGAGGACGCGCCTGCTGTGCCGGAGCGCCCGTCCCCTGCCGGAGGACGCGGCCGCCGTGCCGGAGCCCCACTTGTGATTTATATGAAGCAGCAAACCAGATCCAAATTGTATGAATAAAGAGATTCACGATTTCCCTGTTATTATATTGTCGATTTGCAAACTCTGATTTGTTTCGTGAATGATGTGCTCATGTTAGGCTTTTTGGTTTTATGGGTGAACTGTAAAGTGCAGCCAGGATACAATTTTGTGCAGGTTCATAAGCACTTGGTAGTAGAAGGAGTAGTACAAGCACAATTGCAATTTGCACAGATTGATATGACTCGTGCTTATTATCTAATCTCCTGCAAAGTTGCTAATGCAAGCACAACGTTGGAACAGCGATGCGGCCTGAGCACAACGTGGGCGGCAGGCGAACGGCCAGCAGCCATGCTGGCGACGAGCAAGGAAATCCGCCCAAAAACACCTGCCTGGAGCACCGACACCTGCCGCCGCCTGAGTGACGAGTTGACGAGGTGGCGAGGAAGAAGGATGTGCGACCTCACAGATAACGGCACCTCAGGTCCATCAACGATGAAGCGGCGGCGGAGGATTTGATTCCAGTGGCCGGCGGAGTCATCGCCATGGGAGATGCGTGTGTTTAAAAAGAGAATGCGTGTGCTCTGTCGTGGACTGGTGGGCTTCGAAGCCTTCGATGGGCTCGTGTGGCCTCTGCTAGATGAAGCATGGAGAGTCTCACCGTTGGATGTAGAACGGACGGTTTGATCTTCGTGACTGCAGCCATACATCGTTTGAGGTGAAGTTAGCGGATATGATTCCGCGAGGGAAAGGCAAGCCGCCCGCGGGGCAAAAACGGAAACGAAAGTTTGACCGGTCGTACGGCCTCCACAAGGACCACGAGAATGCAGAGCGGCAACTGCGGTCGGCCGCCGCCCGCCAGCAGGCACTGGCTAACTGCGCAGCAACCCCGCCGCCGGCAGCCCGGACACCCGGCGGAGCTCCGGCGCAGCCCGCGCTTGAGGATGGGGAGCCGGGGGACGGGCGGGCCGGCGCTCAGTCGCTCAGCAGGAATGCGTCGGGATCAGGCAGGCATCGGCGTCTCGGCAGCTGGGCCGGCACCGGTAAGTGTTGGGCCTTTCGTTAGGATGTTCCATCAGTCCATTTACTCTTTTTTTTTTTGTTTATAATAGAGAATGAAATGTGCTTATCTATGATGAGATAAAAAAAGGAGAAAGCAATGTGCTTATTCATGGTGACTTCATCTCTGATACCCAAAAGAAAATAAGGTGGTTCACATGTACCGTTCTATTATTTATTCTAATAAAGTATTACATCGGGAAGATACTTGTTGTGAAACGCGTGGCCGTCGGTTTAGGACCTTCCCCTCTCCGTCTTTCATGATCACGTAGTAGATGAAAGAAGTAGAACAAGTAGACACAAGATAGAGAGACTATTCTTTATTCATCTGAAATATTGGTAATTACAACATAGAGCTCCCACATATATATAGTCCCTGTCAAGGTCTAAGAGTTTCTAAGAGCCCACATACGAACGGACTAGGATTAGGATTCCTCCTTCTCCTTTCCTTCTAGGACAGAGTCCGTGTGTTTTTACAACACTCCCCTTGGGCGATTACCATGATATGCATATGCCTCATCAAAAACTCCATCCGAAAACCCGATGGGGAAAAAAAACGTTCTTGGAGAAAAAGAGTACATTGCATTAGTTAATTGCATTGCACATGTTGTCTCATTAAAAACCTTGTGTGAGAAACCTTCGAGTAAAAAAACTCACATAGGGAAAAAGAGTACAACATTTAACCTTTTTGGTCATATATTCTTCAGATATACTATTCTTCATGAATAGGTATTGATCTTAAGTAATTTATGCATAAACCTTAAAAGCGCAAAGATTCAATAAAATATGCTCCCCCTCATAAAGCCAAACTTTAAACTTCGTTGTTCAAACCACACTTTTTCATAAACGTGTGTAAATAAAATTTGGCTCATAATTCTTCTATGAATTATATGGGAGCAATATGCTTTATGCATAATGACCACCAGTTAGTTGTGCAAAACAAATAAATATTATCCTTCGAGAGAAATAGATCCTTTCAGAGGATTATAGGGGTAAATAAATTAATATTTAATATCTTCTAGATAGTGTATCAAACTTATACTAGAGTTTAGATACTTATAATTAATTCTTAGTGGATTGTATTCTATAAATCTTCGAGATTTTAATTATACAAATCCACCTTGTATTAATTCAATTGCCAAAACCACCATTATTCTTATACCTTCTATGGTAAAAAGAGGATATCAATAATTTCATGCTAGCTTTTCATACACTTTCTAAGTGTTTTGTTGACACCTTCACAGTGTTTACGATTCCTCATTTTCTTTCTCTCGGGTCTATATTCACTTCGGGATGAATGGTGTTTATTCAAGAATTGACTGGTAAATCCTTCATGGATTAATTCCTTCAAGGATGTACATACATTCTTAGAAAATTAATAATTCTCTTCTATGAGATACATTCTCTACTGCATGAGAGATGAGTGATATACACAATACATTAATTTATTCACTACAAAATCAATCAATGATTGTAATCCTTCTAGGACATGCTCTTCTTGAGACTTGAATATTCATTCGGGAATATATATACCTTAGACTTTAATAATACTCAGTATGAGATTTCTACAAGTTGCGATTTATATTCTTCAGAATTATATGGATTTTTATAATCCACTTATTAACCGTGCATATTCAATTTTTTATTTGTTTCATTTACCGGAGATATAGCGAACATTCATTTCTTCTTAACAGAGATTCAACCTCAATTGCTTTTTCTTCAATGACCCGATATAATCGCTACAAGCGATTTTTGCCATGGACTTTATTTTCCGGATCCGGGTTCTCATAAGAGAAACATTTGCAATCAAAGAGGTAGTTTGTCGACAATTATTTTCTTTCTCCGAATACTCTCACAATGTGAGAATATTCTATCTCTGTCATTTCCCAGACAAGAGATGGTATATTGTTCTGCATACCCAACACTAGTGAGGTGCGCGCTTATTGTGTTGGATGTCATCTTCATGATGATCCTCTTCATGAGGTGCTTAACCTTCTTCATGAGGCGTTCTCTTCACGAGAATGGAGGAGTTTCATTTCTTTTCTATTTAACGTGTATACACTAAACTAGAACCCACAGGCGTCCCCGTAGATTTTAGATTGATAGTATATAACATTTAGTTTACTACTAGTAAACACAACTTCTGGTTTATAACTTCAAGTTACTCCTCTCATTTTAAAATATCTGGCATATGCTCTGCTTCAGGCTTCACAAGAGCATTAGTCAAACTATTGTATGACTTAATGTGTGATACTATTCCTGCTTCAAGCTCCAAGGAATATTTTCTCTTAAGATCATTTTCCTTCTATGGAAATAATATTTGGCATTCAAAATATAGGCTCTCTCTCCCCGAATGCCAATATTAGATCATTAATAGCATACTTCAAAATATATCCCCTATCATGGGCTTAATTTAAATTCATATATCTCCAACTATAAGTGGAGGTCCATTTATGTATGCTATGATTAAATTTTATGGAAAATATTCACACACATATTTCAAAATGGGGGTTATTAGTCATTATGCAAATGAGCTAGAATACTTAAAGTGCATTAAAGAATGTTCAAAGATTCCTACAAAATCGGGATGTTCTCCCCTAATATGCACAAATCATAGTTTAGAAAACTATTTCATTCTCTAGCTTCTTTATTAATTAGCCTAAAAAATGATCCAAGTACTTATAAAAAAATGGATCATACACTTCAAATGTATAAAATACGCAACATTCAAATTCATATGGAATTTTCTTCTAGAATTTTCTAGTTGCCATTAATATAAAAATCCCTTTGATGCCTTTTCTTCATAATAAATCCCAAATCATCATAATATCCAATATCTTAGTTCCACAACTATTCATCCCATCAAATGGGTTAGTCTCCATTGAGCAAAATTTCATAAATTCACTCCCCCGATCTTAGGCTACTCGGCTCTAGACCAATCTATTACTTATGCATACGATGCATTGAAAGCAAATCATTCCTTAGTTCAACAGGAACCATATAGACGTAGCATGCTAGCTAGCCATTTTGATTATGAGGGAAGCACAAAAGTAGCTACTAGCTACAATTATAGTTGTTATGCTAATATTCATGCAAGAGTGGAGATAGTTGCAGCTCAACGATATACACATGCAGGTGTAATGTGGAATGTTAGTATTCGGTCTAACATAATAGATAATAACAAAATGCAAAGCTACGAGCTTACATGCAATTAGTGCAAAGAGAGAAAGTTAACTCGGCCTAAGGGGCGCGCGAACTTCAAGTCCCGATACATGCACTTAAAGATCGACTTAGGAAGGCTATGCCTATTAAAATATTATCCACATTTTCTTATGCCTTTACCCAAAATTCCTCTCCCTTTTCATGGCATAATTACTTCAAGTAGCGATTTGCTTCGTGCATTATCTATGAATAGTCACTTTTAATGCTTCATAGAATCCAATCATACTTCTAGTATTCATTGATTATGACATGAAATTCACATATCCAATGTACCATTCAGTGTACAACAATAGACTTAGGGTAGGATACAACTTTTAGTTCATGGACTAAAATATTAAATACTTAGGATTTGGCTAAATCGATCCTTCCGTAATCAATTAATATGCCGGTTTAGTCCAATTATTCATGTGCTTTTTAGAAAATTCAGTTTTCCATCTACCTACATGGTAGTGATGCACAAAAGAACTATAATCTTCATGGTTAATTGAGGCTTCTTTTGTGGATAAATTAATGCAAAAATTATTTTGATAGGCAATTGACAATTGTTTATATGTGAAACATGTAAAACTAATTTATTCCATGTGAAGTTCGCACATTTTATTTCAAGTAATAATAAGAATTGCAACTAAGAATATTAAATATTTCATATTAGACTTCAAGCTAACAAATTAACCATTAGCCACTTAATTCAACGGAATTAAAACTTAATGCACCACCATCACTACTATCAATACTTCGGGATATAAACTTCAAAGATAATAAGCACATGATTTAAGTTCTTCTTCAAGAGAAACTTTATATGTTCCAAATAATATACATTCTTGCATGTCTTAACTTCTATACTTGACAAGCGGTAGCTTCATGCTTTATATTCAAGAGTTATGATATACCGTCACAAGCCTTCAAGGGGTGTAACATATATGCAAGCCATATATTCAAAATTATTGCAACCGATAATATCCTAGTTCATAAAGTCTGTCTAAAAAATTCTTGACTCAATTTCCATGAGTAATTTGTAATGGTAAATTAAAATACTTCATGTATTACATTGCTCTTTGATATTCTATATACAAGAGACATTTCTTCGAGAATGTAGATTTATAAAATCTATTTACCATCTTGTCTTCTAGACATTTAATACAAAACTTTGAGCTATTTTTTATAGAGCAGCGTTAGACATAAAAGCTTGAAAATTCAACTTTCAATGCAATATGATATTCTCAGAATCATAATATTAGGATTTTACTCATGCAATGAGTCCCACAATACATTTGTTACTTCTATCGGCCATATACCCATTCTAGAGAGTAATTCGAAATATATATACCGAGTTTACTACACTTCAATGGTAGCAAAATATCCTACATGGATTTAATAATGACCGTAACAAATACTTTTACTTTCGGAGTAATTTTAGGATATTGCTTATTCTTTTAAGGCATGCATATTGACATAACATAAACCATGTGCATATAGGTTTACTACATGTAAACAAGTAGCAAGGTGCAAAAAGGCAAAGGATGGTTACTCAAAATAATCTTAGAAACATCCTAGCATTTTCAGGATTATGGTATATGCAAATTTTCAGAATTTATACCAAGCATTCATTCATCCCCAAAAAATCATATGCTAGGAAAAATAAATATGAGACTCTCAAGGTTGACAAGTCTAAGGTCCGCAGGATTAGAGAGCTCATACACCTTATACCATGTTTTCTAGTATAAACATACAAGATTTTTGTTTTGCAAGTACATGGTATATAATTCATGACGTGTGATAATAATGAAATCATTCAAATAACATAAAAAATTTTTTATGAACATGTGGTACATATATATACATGAACATGTAGCTAGCTGCAAGCTTGCTGTTTATTAGCCATGCGTCAAGTTAAGAATTTGCCATGCACGTTGAAACTGCATGTTTCAAAATTTCCAAAGCCAGAAAAAGATGAGAATACATGGTAGATTATTATGCTGGAAACTACAGGTTCCTGAAACAATCTATTGTTTGTCCGATCTAAGAGCCTGATCAACAGGATCAATTTAGTAAAAACAACTTCATGCCATGCAAAACCCTGCTTGGGTTAGGAGGAGCAAACCATGTATATGGACAAGCGACATTCAGGCATGATTGTGTGATGACATGTGAGTCACGGCGTGTCAGCCGTGCGCGGAGGATATAGCTGCGGCAACAACGTGAGCTTCGGTCGATAACGCGACTTCGGGTCGACTTAGTTGCAGGTCGATAACGCGACTTCGGGTCGGCTTAGCTGCAAAAACAGAGATGGACACCGTGCCGGTTGGTTTCCACACCAAGGGCAGAATATATTCCGACATCGTCATGGCGCTGGCTGCTTTAGGTGGCATGGGCACACATTGCAGATCTGGCTACAGGTGATGTGGCTTCGGCTTAGCCTCGGCGGCTCACAACATGAATTGTATTCGAGATGCTTCAGGCAAAGGCAGCAGGATGCAGTTACGACTGGCTATCACCTTCGTGCATGAAGGCATGGAAAATAAATTCCAATTAAAAACGATAATAGATCTATTCAAGATACTATATTTAGCTACAGGCTACGACAAAATTCAGATTGCCTAGGTGCGCAACAGCAACCTTAAACGGGAATCACGGCCTTCGTGTCGTGTCATGCTGTGTGGTGGCAGGCTGCAGCGTTCGTGCTTTATGCCATTGTATGGCCACGGATCACGATGGCCTTCAAAACTAGTACCAAGGCTACCGATTTTCTTTTCTTTGTCTAGTAGTACTAGATTAGAACGCAACAAGTCTAATCGGCATTCAGGCCGAGGGGGATGGAGTGGCAGCTGCATGCATGCTGCATGATCACAAGCTCATATCTGAGCCTGACACACCACGACGATGCTTAGGTCCGTTACCCCTTTAATTAATGCTAGATTCATGTAAATACAAATCTGTAGCTGGGTGTACTTCACGTACAGAAAAACCCGCGTACTCCGGGTACGAAACCCAGCCTCGTAACACAGATGAAAGCAATTTGCTAGATAAGATTCTTTCATGTACCTTTGATTCTTGAATTCGGGCGAAAGGTCATCACGCGACAGTTCGGCTAGGCCGTGGGGACCTGCCGGGCGTGACGATGAGTCGATGCAGTGCAGATTAGTAGCGGCGCGGGTAGCAGATCCGTTCCGCTAACAACATCGGGGGATGTCGACGCCGTCGGCGAAGTCGCGGGCGGACGCCGGGCACAAGCGCCGGTGCGAAGATCGGGCAGCAACTTCAACGGGCGATGTCGACGAAGAGCTTGTCGTGCTGATAACGTGTTGTGAAACGCGTCGTCAGCGGTTAGGACCTTCCCCTCTCCGTCTTTCATGATCACGTAGTAGATGAAAGAAGTAGAACAAGTAGACACAAGATAGAGAGACTATTCTTTATTCATCTGAAATATTGGTAATTACAACATAGAGCTCCCACATATATATAGTCCTCCAAGGTCTAAAAGTTTCGTAAGAGCCCACATACGAACGGACTAGGATTAGGATTCCTCCTTCTCCTTTCCTTCTAGGACAGAGTCCGTGTGTTTTACAACAGATACAAGGCTTTGAAAACATATACTTCCAACAAGAGACACATATATACGTGGTAAAAGTTTTCAAGGTGCATATTCCCATTGAAATTATTTTTCATTAGATTCCTTATTACTATTATGTGCCAGCATGCTTCCTAACTAAGTCTTGAAAGCAGGTGCTACTCTGACTTTGGTAGCTTGCTCGAACGCATAGGCAATCTCAATCAACCTTGGCTCGTAGCCCTTGAGGCCACCAAAGCATAACGCAAAGGGGATTCCTTGCTTGTTGTACCCCGCCGGCACGGTAATGCCCGGATAGCCCCCGACGGCGAGAACAGAGCTGACGTCATAGTTGGGTTCCACAATTGCATCCAACTGGTGCTCCTTCATCAGCTTCTCCAAACCATTGGTGGAGATTTCCTTGAGCCGCTGGATGGCAGCTCTCTCCCTTGTGCCAATGCCATTGGTTTTCTCAGCCGCAATCAAATTCGACTGCCCAAAATCTTTAAGTCTCTCCTGCAACAGCAACAGGTGATCATATCATGTTTCATTCTGATTTGGATAACATCGATGTTTAATCCTAAGTATCTTGAAAATTAACTGCAAACCACACTCATGTTGATTGTGTAATGTGAAAGATATAAACATTTGGTTTACCTCTATAGGATGTGCTTCATTGAATGAGATGATTTGTGCGAGGGAGCGGACTGGGGAGTACAATAAGTTAGACAAATAATCATTGATGCTTAACTTGAACTCTGCATTCATCAGCAGCCACTCTTGGTCACTCAGATCAGTGAAATTTGTTGCGATGTCAAGATCCATGACCACGACAGCGCCTTGTTGCCTTTAATTTCATGACGAGTAGACCAAATTAAGCATCGCCTTGCTGCAAGACGCATCAAACAACCGGATGGAGGGAGTACCTACCTCATTGTATCGAGATGCTTCTGATAAACTGCCAATTGCATGTCATCGTATCCTAATTGAAAAAAAGAAATTTGGGACACCAATTCTCTTTCCTCAATCCATGTATCCTAAGGAACTGCGTGTATCCCCACGCGGGATGTATTTGGACGCTGCTCCAGTGGCTTCAGCATCAAGTTCATCATACCCGACAATGACGTCCAACACATGGACGGCGTCAGATACTGTGCGACACATTGGTCTGCAATAACAAACACAAGCCAAATTACCATTATTATTCGATCATATCATGTCCAACCGACCTCCATATTTGCTCTGTCCCAATCGTGTCTTGAAGAGGCGAGATGGGGATGACACCGGATCGGCTAGTCAATCCAACAGTTGGTTTGATCCCAACCACAGAGTTGAACGACGATGGGCAGAGTATGGAGCCGTCGGTCTCCGATCCCAGTGTCACTGCTGCCATGTTGGCTGCCGCCGCAACACCAGGCCCAGCGCTCGATCCGCAAGGGTCCGCCGAGAGGACATATGGGTTCTGTAATTTTCACGTGTAGTCGATCAAATATATCGAAATAGAGTAGTGTACATCGATGGAAAATTTTGAACGATAACGATACATACCCGCGTCTGGCCGCCGCGGGCGCTCCAGCCGTTAGCAACCACGCGGAAATTGGACCACTCGGAGGGGTTGGCCTTGCCGAGAATGACGGCACCGGCGCGGCGGAGGCGCGCCACCACGCCGGCGTCGCGCCTGACGACGGAGCCGAGCAGCGCGAGGGAGCCGGCCGTGGTGTTGAGCCGGTCACGCGTGGCGATGTTGTCCTTGAGCAGGACGGGGATGCCGTGCAGGCCGAGGGCGCAGCGGCCGCCGGAGGCGGAGCGCTCGGCATCGGCGCGCGCGGCCTGCGCGAGCGCGTCCGGGTTCACCTCGATGACGGCGTGCAGCAGCTGGTTGAGGCGGGCGATCTGGTCCAGGTAGAACCGGACGAGCGCCGTCGACGTGAGGCTGCCGCTCTTGAAGCCCTGGTGGATGGCGTCCACGGTGGTCTCCTGGAACTGAAACTCGAACTGCTTGCCGCTGGAGCTGCTGCTGCCGGCAGCGGCCGCCAGAACCACCATGCCCAGGATGGTGGCGACGACCTGGAGACGCAGGCGAACCATTGCTAGCTAGCTGACTGTTGTCCGGCCGATCTGCTAGTGGCCTGGCCACAGCCAACTTTAGCGCAGTGCAGTGTGTGGTGTGCACATGTCTGCTTGTCTGCTTATGATGCTCATGTCTTGTCGAATGTCTTGTCGAACGTTCGCTCTCTCTCTCTTCTTTTTAAAGTAACAGCGAGGGGTCTGCCTTTTAATTAAGGGATGTTTAAATTTTAGGATTTTATTTGTACGTTATTATAAAAGTTGTTCCAAACCGAAAATTTGGTTCAGACCTGTGTGTCATGACACAAATTTTCTTTTACTTGCCATTCTGTCCAATTTTGGTGCTAGTGTCAAACAGGTAGGTGAAATGACCATTTTGCCCTATTGCGGGGCCCATTTGTCAGCCCTCTCCTCCTCCTTCTATCTCTACACAGTCACCACCAAGTGGGACCCACTTGTCAGGTTCGTCTTCTACCTCGGACTGGAGGCGTCCGTCCAAATTCTCGTGGTGCCCCGTCCGGGCTGCCTCGTCCGGGCAGCCCGCTTCTCCACCTTATGCCCCACCCCATGCCGCCACCTCACCTTGCGCCCCACCCGGCCGCCGTCGGTTGCCGACGACTCAAGTCCCGCCAAGATCGTGCGCCGCCGCCCACCCGGCCGCCGCGCCGTTCGCCGAGGCCTGTCCGTGGTCGGGCTTCCGGCTTGCCGAACGACGACGCCGATGCCGCCTCCCACCCATGACGACGATGCCGACAACAGACGCACGATAATCCGATCGTGTCGGGCGTGTCTTGTTGTCAAGGGAGGAGATGGAAGAATCGGAGGATTACACCCGCTCCGCACATTTGAAGGAAGAAGCATCTGAGGAGTATGACATGTGGGCCCACTAAACACATGCACGTATAGGAGAGGATGATGAAGATGGGGATCTCAAGGAAGAAACAAGAGAAGGGTAATTTGGATATTGACACCGGTTGGGCCCACATGACAGACGGTCAAATAGTTGAAGAAGTGGACAGAATGGTACACGGGTAAAAAAAAGTTTGCGTTATGACACATAGGTTCAAACCAACTTTTCTGTGGCATACAGGTTTGAAGCAACTTTTAAAATAGCATACATGTAAAACACTCTTTAAATTTTACAAATTAGAATGTTTGTTAATGTTGGAGGCGTTTGTTAATGTTGGAGGGGGGTTGGGTTAGGATACTAATAAAAAATACGTAACTTGTCCGAAACCATGAGAGGTTTTTTTTTTGTTGAGATTACACAAGACAACATAGACGCTTAACACACACATTCACTCCTATGAACACATGTACGCAAACTCTACCCCTATGAGCACCTTTAAAGGACTGAGCGGACAAATCTTGAAGTTAATGAAGTCACCACAGCGCCGCTTTTCGACGGGGACGTCGCCTACCACTTAATGCATAGATCCATCATTAACTCATGTTTACTGTAGCAAGACATTGTTAAATCATGGATTGTTTAGGCTTAAAAAGTCATCTAGCAAAGTTGTCGCAATCTGTATGATTAGTTATTTTTACGTATATATTTAATACTGTGTGTGCTTGTGTCAAACATCCGATGTGAAAAAATTTAGTCAGAATTAAAACAGAACCGGATTAGAATAGAATATTACCCTACTTACTTTATAATAAGAGAAACTACGATCAAAACCGGCAGGCATCGCTCATCAAGCGAAAGAACCCCGCCGCCGGGCAGCCCGGCACCCGGGCGGCCGGCGGAGCTCACGCGCAACCCGCGCGAGGATTTTTTTTTTAGATTACACAAGATAAATGCAGACGCTCAACACGTACGCACACTCACCCCTATGAACACACGTACGCAAAACCCCGTTAGATAATTAGGCAATTTCCATGTCATTTTAATCCCATAAATTAACATTATGATGATGACATATAAAAGATAAATAATCATTGAAATCATAATATCAAATGTACCCATAATAAAATGGTACATGTCATCAATAAGCATGTAACGCATATCTATATCATGTGACAACAGAACATATGAAACAACGAAACAGAGCTACTGAAACATGAAGGCAGTTGCATATGAAACAACAAGAAAGAATAACCAAACATTCGGCATGGTATATTACTAGCAAAGAACAAGCATCAGGCAACTCACGAAACAACATAACAGAACTGATGAAACAGACTCATGATAGTATGTGAAACAACAGGATGAACTATCAAACATTCGAACTGCAAATTAAAAACAGAGATAAGATGAATCGATCATACCCTCCCATGCGCCCCGATGATCCGGATCCTTGACCGATTTGCTTCGTCATGTCGTAGAAGATGAAGATGGCCTCTCCACCAGAAGAAGATGAAGATCACCCTTGAAGAAGACGATGTCACCGGTAACTCGAGGAAGAAGACGAACGACGACGGTGATTTGGGCAAAATCGCGTAGACGCCCCCCAAAAACCTAATTGCCGATCCCCCCGTGCAAGGTCTCGAACGGCAAGGGCTTCGAGGCACCTGCCCTCTCGCTCCTCCGTCTTGCGCGGCAACGAGATGGGGAAACCTTCCTTGCGGCTGAATCGTGTTCTCGTGTTTCTCTCAATACAACACAAATGATGGCTGTCCTCTTCTTTATCTCTCACGATGGATAAGTGAAGAGACAAGTTGAAAGTGAAGGGACACCGTCACCTCACTTGGGCAAACCAAAGGTCAAAGGCCATCTCACGTTGACATGTCAAGAGGCATGCACTACCTCACGTGAGCCAGCAAAAACTCAATAATTTAAACCCTTTCAACTTTCATTCTTGTGCAAATAATATCCATAATTAAATACCATAGAGTTAATGATTTATTGAATAAATCCAACAATCCCCACCAAACTCTAGGGTTTGTAATTATGCAATTCCGTAATCACAATTCTTTGATATACCAAAGTGTTTCGATGGAGACCGTTAAGTTGAACATCCATCTAGAACAAGAGTTTCACTTTCGATCCACAACCCGAACAATAGACTAAGCCTTGAATTGACAGTTTTGTGCGAGATGAGATTCACTCAAGTCCCTTTGCTGATACTAGGCTGCAAAAGGTATCCCCGCTGATTTGAAGCATATAAGTCATACTTCTGTGCCTTTCATGAGTATTTAGGGATTACCCAAGTCCCATAGATCGTGACTAGCGCTTGACTCATATAGGTGTACTCCTCAAAAGATGTTACGTAGGGGCAACATCTCATCTTCAACTTAAGACTCTTGGAATACATTAAGGTAAATACCATCCCGCCTTACGGATAGGAAAGATGTGCATCGAGAAATGAGTCCGAAAAGGGATCTTTCCTCTCAATCTACTCCTAGCTTGTTTCACCACTCTACTTCACGGATCTCCGATCACATAGAGCAAAAGTTACCACTATAGTAGATTTCACATGGGTCTCATACCCATTTCTCTCGATGCACTTTCTATCACATTACGTGACACACCCTTAGTGAATTGATCTGCCAGATTATTCGACGTGTGGATATAATCCACCGTTATAACTCCGGAGGTTTTCAACTTTCTGACAGATTTCAATCTTCTTTTAACATGCCTTGTAGACTTCATGTTATTCCTAGAACTAGTTGACCTTTGTAATCACAGTCTAGTTGTCACGCTTCATGGAGATAGCCGCTATCGGTTTTTCAACTACCGGTAAATCCAATAGGAAATCACGTAGCCACTCAAAACCCCAGCCCCCGTCTAACGCCGTGAGTTCTACTTCCATTGTAGACTTCGTTAAGATAGTCCGCTTGCAAGACTTCCAGAAACAGCGCCACCTCCAAGCAAGAACACATATCCGCTTGTGGCATAAAGCTCATTAGCATCAGAAATTCAGTTGGCATCACAATAGCCTTCCAGCACTCTTGGGTTTCCAGTATAGTGTATACCATATGTCATAGTACCTTTCAGATAGCGCAATACTCTCTCAAGAGCACGCCAATGATCATCTCCCGGTTTTGACACAAACCGGCTCAGCTTGCTCACAAAGATATGAGATGTCGCCTTGTTGCACTCGCAAGATACATGAGTGAGCCAATGATCTCGGAGTATGTCAATTGATCCCTTGCTATTCTCCGATTTTTTCTCAATAGCACACTAGGGTCATAAGGTGTAGGAGCAGGATCACAAATACTAAAAACCAAAGCGACTTAATACCTTTTCCACATAATGGGATTGTAACAACGTTACCCCACCATCACCTTCTCTAATAAGCTTGATGTTTAGAATGACATCGCCTTCTCCCAAATCTTTCATTTCGAAATTGCTCGATAGAAGATTCTTTACTTCCTCAACCACATTGAGATTAGATCCAAAGATCAAGATGTCATCAACATAAAGGCACAATATAACAGCCTCACCCCCACCATACCGGTAATACACACACGTGTCAGCCTCATTCATAGCAAAGCCAAAGCCGGCTGTAAGAGTATTATCAAACTTTTCATGCCATTGCTTAGGAGCTTGTTTTAGGCCATACAAAGTGATTTTATCAACCTACACACCTTGTTCTCTTGACCATCCACAATAAATCCTTCCGGCTGATCCATATAGATCTCCTCATCCAACTCTCCATTCAGAAAGCTGTCTTAACATCCATCCGATGAATGATAAGACCATAAGAGGCTGCCACGAAAATTAATGTGCGAATTGTAGTCAACCGAGCAACAACCGGTGAGTAGGTGTCAAAGAAATCTTCACCCTCCTTTTGGGTATATCCTTTGGCCACAAGCCTTGCCTTGTACCTCTCAATAGTACCATCAGGCCTAAGCTTTTCTTGAAGATCCATTTGCAACCTATAGGTTGACAAACCATAAGGACGGTCAACGACCTCCCAAGTTCCATTAGACATAATAGAATCCATCTCACTCCTTACTTTGCTTCCTTCCACAAGTCAGCATCGGAGAGGAATATGCCTCTTTAATGGTGGTTGGCGTGTCTTCCACAAGGTACACTATAAAGTCATCACCAAAGGATTTTGCAACCCTCTGCTCTCTTGCTCTTTCGGTGACTGTAGTGTCATCCTCCTCAGGATGTGCACATGAGAATCCTCAGCATGATCTATAGGTATAGACAAAGTGCATGCTCACGGAAATTATAGTCTCATGACCTGAAATTCGCCTCCCACCGGTATTCGAACTCAGGACTGAGGGGTGCCTCTAGAGTGTCCAGGCTGGCTGGGGTAACCAACCGAACCCAACATCCTTTGGCTAATCCAAGAATTACTTGTGAATCTTATGTATTTATAACATTTCATTACCACCACCTTAATGAAATACAGGTGAATGGTCCAATCTCGATTTTTATTTATTTTATTCTAGTAATAAGCATTACATTGAGAAGATACAATTCCTTTGAAAACATACTTCCAACCTCTCCCTAATAAGAGGCACATATATAAGTGGTAAAAGTTTTCAAGATGCTTATTTCTAGTGAAAATATTTTTTCATTACATTCCTTATTACTATTACGTGCCACCATGCTAGTTACTAGGCCTTGAAAGCAGGTGGTACTCTGACTTTGGTAGCTTGCTCAAACGCGTAGGCAATCTCAATCAACCTTGGCTCGTAGCCCTTGAGCCCACCAAAGTATATCGCAAAGGGGACTCCCTGCTTGTCATACCCCGCCGGCACGGCGATGCCCGGATAGCCTCCAACGGCGAGAACATTGAAGGTGTAGTAGTTGGCCCCAACAATTGCATCCAGCCGATGTTCCTTCATCAGCTTCTCCAACCCATTGGTGGATATCTCCTTAAGCCGTTGGATGGCAACTCTCTCCCTGATGCCAATGCCATTGGTTTCCTCCGCAGCAATTAGGTCTGCCTGCCCAAAATCTTTAAGTCTCTCCTGCAACAACAAGAAGGTTTACCATCATCTGATCATATCACATTTCATTCTGATTTGGCTAACATCGATGTTAAGTATCTTGAAAATTAACTGCAAACAATGTTCATGGTGATTATGTAATGTGAATGATAGAAATATTTGGTTTACCTCTATAGGATGTGCTTCATTGAATGCGATGATTTGTGCGAGGGAGCGGACTGGAGAGTACAATAGGTTAGACAAATAATCATTGATGCTTAACTTGAACTCTGCATTCATCAGCAGTCCCTCTTGGTCACTCAGATCAGTGAAATTTGTTGCGATGTCAAGATCCACGACCACGACAGCGCCTTGTTGGCTTTAATTTCATGAAGACTAGACCAAATTAAAAATTGCCTTGCTGCAAGACGCATCGATCAAACAACTGGATAGAGGGAGTATCTACCTCATTGTATCGAGATGCTTCTCATAAACTGCCAATTGCATGTCATCGTATCCTCGAAAAAGGAAATTTGGAACACCGATTCTCTTGCCCGTCAATCCATGGATCCTAAGGAACTGCATGTATCCCCCCATGCGGGATGTATTTGGACGCTGCTTGAGTGGCTTCAGCATCAAGCTCATCGTACCCGACAATGACGTCCAACACACATGGACGGCGTCAGACACTGTGCGACACAACGGTCTGCAATGACAAACACAAGTCAAATTACCATTATATTATTCGATCATATCATGTCCAACCGACCTCCATATTTGCTCTGTCCCAAAATGTTTGTCACTTACGCTTTCCGAAACAACTTTAACAAAATATAAATTAAAAGTATTAATACTTATCATACATAATTAGTATCATTAGAAAGATCTTTGAACCTAGTTTTTAACAAATTTATTTGAAGATATAGATGTTGCACGTATTTTGTACAAATCAAGTTAAATTTGTGGCACGAAAACCGAAAAGCGGCAGACATTTTTTAGGACGGAGAGAGTACTTTATTAGGACATGATAAAAGAATATATGCGCATCTTACGTAGATGTTGACGCCGAATAGACATTTTTAGTTGTTAACAGTAGAATTAATAGATATATACAAATATATGCTCATAATATAGAGATCAGTGCTTATATATGTTGGTCTCCAAAGCAACATACAGTAAAACCGGTTGTTTCTTACCCAATCGTGTCTTGAAGAGGCGTGATGGGGATGACGCCGGACCGGCTAGTCAATCCAACGGTTGGTTTGATCCCAACCACAGAGTTCAACGACGATGGGCAGAGTATGGAGCCGTCGGTCTCCGATCCCAGTGTCACTGCTGCCATGTTGGCTGCCGCCGCAACACCAGGCCCAGCGCTCGATCCGCACGGGTCCGCCGAGAGGACATATGGATTCTGTAGTAATTTCACGTGTAGCCGATCAAATATTTTGAAATAGAGTACCTCGATGGGAAATTTTGAACGATAACATACCCGCGTGTGGCCGCCACGGGCGCTCCAGCCATTAGCAACTGCGCGGAAATTGGACCACTCGGAGGGGTTGGCCTTGCCGAGGATGACGGCACCGGCGCGGCGCAGGCGCGCCACCACGCCGGCGTCGCGCCTGACGACGGATCCGAGCAGCGCGAAGGAGCCGGCCGTGGTGTTGAGCCGGTCACGCGTGGCGATGTTGTCCTTGAGCAGGACGGGGATGCCGTGCAGGCCGACGGCGCACCGGCCGCCGGAGGCGGAGCGCTCGGCGTCGGCGCGCGCCGCCTGCGCGAGCGCGTCCGGGTTCACCTCGATGACGGCGTGCAGCAGCGGGTTGAGGCGGGCGATCTGGTCCAGGTAGAACCGGACGAGCGCCGTCGACGTGAGGCTGCCGCTCTTGAAGCCCTGGTGGATGGCGTCCACGGTGGCCTCCTGGAACTGAAACTCGAACTGCTTGCCGCTGGAGCTGCTGCTGCCGGCAGCGGCCTGCCAGAACCACCATCCCCAGGATGGTGGCGACGACCTGGAGACGCAGGCGAACCATTGCTAGCTAGCTGACTGTTGTCCGGCCGATCTGCTAGTGGCCTGGCCACAGCCAACTTTAGCGGAGTGCAGTGTGTGGTGTGCACATGTCTGCTTGTCTGCTTATGATGCTCATGTCTTGTCGAACGTTGGCGCTCTCTCTCTTTTCTTTTTAAAGTAACAACAAGAGCTCTATCTTTTAATTCAGGGCTGTTTAAATTTTAGTATTTTATCTGTATGTCATTATAAAAGTTGCTCCAAACCGAAAATTTGGTTCGGACTTGTGTGCCATGACACAAACTTTCTTTTACCTGCGTGTCATTCCGTACAAATTTGGTGCTAACGGTGTCAAACAGGTAGCTAAAATGACCATTTTGCCCTATTGCGGGGCCCATTTGTCAGCCCTCTCCTCCTCCTTCTATCTCTGCACAGTCACCGCCAAGTGGGACCCACTTGTCAGGTTCGTCTTCTACCTCAACACCAGGAGGCGCCCGTCCGTGGACCGCGTCCACGGCCTAACTCCACTGACCGGATCAGGATGGCGCCGGGTGTGTAGACCGGGCGCATTTTGGAGGCACGCGATGGGGCGGGCGGGCTCACGGCGGAGCGAGAGAGAAAGGCACGCCGCCCGCAGGGCAAAAACGGAAACGAAACATGCGAAACAGAGGCGATAAGGCGGCGGTGCGCTCCAGCGACCAACGCCGGCGTGTTTACTGCTTCCCCTTCGCGCCAAAGTAGGAGAATCAATTCGCAAGCTTCTGCCGCATCGATGCACCGTGGTATTTCCCCCTTTCCTCCCCCCTTCGCCCTCACCATCACCATCTCTCAGTCGGGGAGTTAGGTTGTTCTACGCCAATTTCAACCGAGTTCGTCGATTAGATTCGCCCGACCGCTTGCTAGCCGCAGTCACTTGCGACATACTCCAAATCGAACCATACGTCATCATCGCCAGGGTTTTTGGTTGGAGGTGGTACCAATGAAAAATCGCAGACTTACGCTAGCAATCCCTCCCTACATTCTCATGCGGGATGATGAGGATTCAGTCAGTGAATATCTAGCAGAATCGAGGCCCAAAAGCGAACGTAGATACAGAGAGATCAGAGCTATAGAGGTATGCAACAAAGGAGCAAATCTGAAGACTATAGAGCTAGAACTGTGAATCGTGTCAAAAACAGAGGACAGAATGCAATCGAACCAAGGAAAATCTCCTTTGATGATTGGTTGAGTTCTGAGTTCCCACCACTGAACCCAAAGAGTTACTCCATTTCTGTGGGTTTACAGAAACACTCACAACCAAGTGATGATCTGATACAAGAGCGTACTCGAAATTCTCAGATGCCCCCAGTGGCTATGGTAGAGTCAGATTCTATCATGATAACAAAAATTCCAATTCAATTAACTTGGCAAAGTAAGAAGGATGGATGTGCAGAGGTAGAAGAGGAAGTTGTGCAAGATCAATACCAATATCTGGAGCAGATAACGAAGATACAACAAACTGAAGAAATGCCTGAAAACAGAGAAGAGGGTACACACCAAGCAAAAGAGATAGTCACAAAAGAGATACAGAGTTAGGCAAAGGAGAATAGTAACTGGGCCGGCCCATGTAGTATCTTCAATTGAGGATTTGCTAAACCATTCGTACACGCCACCAAGGCCCAGGAAACATAACACTGATAAACCTAAGTCTTCCAAGTCGGGATGGTATTGGATCCATGCATCTAGGGTTCTTGACGCTGCGGCGCCAAGGTTCCCTGCTACTGCAAAGGAGATCCACAAACTAGGTCACCAAGCAAAACACATTTGAAGAATCCAGCCACAAGAAGTAGACGCTAGATCCTTTGTAGAGGTAACCAAGGAGATGGACAAGAAGCAACCTCAGGGGAAGAGCTATCAAGAGGAAAACAAGCAGCAGGAGATGAGGCAAGGAAGAGAAGCATATCAGAATCAAGGCCGTCAGGAGAGGTTCCAGGAGGGAAGAAACATGCGGGGGAGTTACCAAGACCCACCAAGATCCAGTAGCTACTACGATAGAGATAACACAAGATACACCCAAGCTCGAGAAGATAACCGGTCAAGACAATCAGGTCAGTGGAGAGACCAGAAGATAATCTAGTCCGCAAGCGTGGGGGAGAGTACCAGGCGAAAGAGAAGTCCGGCAAATGACACAAGCAGATCTTCGCCACAAGATTGATGACGTAAGAAGGGAAATCAGCAATATCGAACCAACAGGGACAATACGTATGAATACAAAGCTCCTGAAGGTCCAATGAAATGCTACAACTGTAATGAGGAAGGTCACCACTATTCAGACTGCATAAACCCACCATACTGCTATAGATGCAAACTGACAGGACATAAATTCAATAACTGTCCAGATAGAATCCCAAAGAAGTCAGTTGATGAGAAGATGGAGCAAACAATGAAGCAAGAGAAAGATGGAAAAGAGCACAACAAATTCAACAAGGGACTATCTATATGTGCAATGGGTATACCAGGGCAAATGTTCTACTCACTCAATTTACCAGAAAAAGATAGAGGTATTTAGTTGGAGAAGAAAGAAGAAAACAGAGCTATTGTGTCTGTGTTAGAAGGTAGAGGTACTAAAGCTAGAATCAGAACAGAATTACAATACCATGCTGATTCAGAGTGGAATTGGGATGTCAAAAGAATATCCAACAGTGAATTCCTGGTAAAAATACCTTCAAAGGCAGTCTTAAATCTTCTTGTCAAGATGAAAGAGATTAAGTTCATAACATCTGATATTCAGGCTATTATGGAGGAAACTGATATGGACCCTGAATTCTTTCAAGAACTAAAAACAGTGTGGATCAAAGCCATGAAGATTCCAGATATAGCCAGGACAGAGTATGCTGTTTTAGAGCTTGATAAGTTAGTAGGGGATCCTGAGCAGGTACACAAGCCTTCCCTCAAATGGAAATCAGTCTGGGTTCAAGTATCATGCAAGAACCCTTATGAGATCAAGGGGGCAATAGAGGTTTTTATAAACAAAAAAGGCAGAAAAATCTATTGGTTCTACTCGATAAACCGCCACAAGTTCCCCAAACCAACCGTGATGATGATGATCTTGACCAAGATGATGATGAAGCAACAGAGGAAGATGAGCCCCGACTCCCGTGAGTTTAGGTGGATTGGATCCAACAGCCCACCAAAGCAGGATCCACCACCGGGATATAAGGAAAAAGCTGGAGGATCAAGCAAAGGAAATGGAAATGAGCAGTCTAGGGGTTCAAACAAAAAACAAAAGACAACTGCAACAATGGTAGGGCTATTAGAACAAGAATTGGTGGAAGTTAAAAAGAAGAGTGCTGATGTGAGTCATACAGAGAGCCATGAGGCAAACAAAGAAATACCTCAGGCGGACCAAAAATTCATGATACACTCAACTCTACAGCGACAAGGAACTCAATTTGACTGATCTTGGGTTTTTTGAGTCTGTAATTGAGCATGACAAACAAGCTATGCTAGCCCCTGAATTGGTCATTGAAGACACAATCCTAGTTGTAAATGATGACTCAACAGCCAAGGCAGGGGAAGCAATAGAAAAATCTTATGCAGATGCAGCTAATCCCAAGACCATGAAGCAGATTCCAGAGACTAGAGGTAGCACAAGAATAAGGAACAAGGGAGCTATGGTAGAGGACAAAGCTAAAGCTATCAAAGAGTCAAAGATGCCCAAAGGTAATAATAATGACACATCCCATCCTGGTAATTCCAAAGACTTTTAGATGCTATTGCAAAAACTTGTGGCATAAGTATAGATCCAAGTGAAATTGCTAGAATATCTAACATATGTTTGTCTCAAGCCAATAAGGAAGCTCAAGATGCTATCCTAATGGCTAAAGAAAAAATTGCTGCTTTAAATAAGAACAATAATGATAAGGCAAATAGAGATATGAAGCCAGAAGATTCTGTAACAAGTAGTAGAGTTATGAATACCACTTCTAAAGGTCTTGTGGAGGAAATATCTGATGATAGAGGTATAAGTGCAGAAGAAAGTCTAACAGCTAGTAGAGATATAAATACTAAAGCTGGTAATTTGGAGAAAGAGGCCAGTAAGCACTTGAGTTCTGAAAATTCTACTCATCAGAGTATAGAGGATGTTACTAATCCCCAAGGTTTATTAAAATGAAGATCCTCATCTGGAATATTAGGGGTTTGGGCAACTCTGCTAGGAAAAAGCAACTTCTAGAGTTAATTTCTTTACATAACTTTGATTGTTTCTGTTTGCAAGAGACGATCAAAGCCAATTTTAGTCAAAGAGAGTTGGACAGATTTGCAGGGCAAAGAGATATGCAATGGGATTGATTCCTTGTGAAGGTCACTCTGTGGAATGCCGATGGGAATTGACAAAAACTTGGCTCAAATTAGGAGATTGAACATGGATTTTTTTTTCAAGCTATCAAACTTCGATGTTTGATGATGGATTTACATGAATGCTAATAAACATCTATGGCCCCGCTCACGATGAGAGGAAGCTAGAATTCCTTGAAGAAATCCAAATGAAATTATTGAGTGTAGAGATACCTATTCTAATTGGAGGTGACTTCAATTTGGTTAGAAGTATATCTAAAAAATCATCAGGAAACGTTGACATACCTTTGATGAATGCCTTCAATGACATGATTAATGCAACATCATTGAGGGAACTCCAAAGATCGTGGAGCAGTATACCGACAAATAAACAAAGCCCACCCATACCATATGTATTGGACAGTTTTTTAGCCGCAAAACCCGTGGGAAGACAGATTTAATTTGACAACAAATTGGATCGCTCCAAGACTTGATCCGACCATAATCCACTAATTGTGGACACTTCAGATAATAGAGCCATAAAAACCTATCAAGCTCAAATTTAGTAGTCACCGGATTAAGCAGGAAGGCTTCACTGACTGGGTAAGAGCCAAGTGGCCAGATAGACACAAAGACAACCCTCTAGATCATTGGCACATTAATTATGTCAAGCAAATTAAGGAGGGCCATCAAAGGATGGGGACAAAATGTAGATAGAGGAAGAAGAAAGAACTAATGAAAGCCATAGCTGAACTAGATGAAGAAAGTGAGATAAGAGACTTCAATCAAGAGGAATGGGAAAATAGATATGAACTGGAAAGACTACTATTGAGAATATTAGAAGATGAAGAGACCCAATGGCGTAGAAAAAGGAGGTGAACAATGGTTATTGGAGGGCGATGCTAACACAAGTTACTTTCATAAGTGTGCCAATGCTAGGAAAAGAAAAATGAATATAGCATGCCTAGAACATAATGGGAGGATTCTGAGTTCACAACAAGAGTTAAAAGATCATATTATAGATTACTACAAAGAGCTATTTGGAAGAGCTGAAACTGCAGACATTCATTTATGCAATGATATGTGGAATGAGGAGCAACAACTAAGAGTGGAGGACAATGCTAGACTAACAAGGCCTTTTACTTTAGCAGAATTAGATTGTGCTATGAAAGAGATGAAAAATAACACAAAGACTGTGCCCCGATGGGTTTAGTGTAGAATTTTTAAAACCTTTCCGTACAGATGAGATTAGTGATAAAAGAAATGTTAGGCGACTTCATAATGGGCAGCTAGAGTTATGGAGACTCAATTATGGAGTTATAATTCTCCTACCAAAATGCAAAACCAGCTACATCCATCAAAACAGTTTAGACCTATATGTTTATTGAATGTGATCTACAAAATAATCACTAAAGTTCTCACCATCGATTGACAGAGGTGATAGACAAACCGATTAGCCAATTCCGATCGCCTTTATCCCAAAAAAAGAAATATTTTGGAGGGAGTGGTCATAATCCAAGAGGTACTACATGAACTTAGAGTTAAGAAGAGCAGTGGAGTTATTCTAAAATTGGACTTTAAAAAAGCCTATGAAAAGGTTAGCTAGAGATTTTTAGAAGAAGTAATGCAAAGAAAAGGTTTTAATAATAAGTGGATTTCATGGATAAACAAAGCAGTTAGTGGTGGTAGAGTCTGATAGACATCAATGGAACCAGAGGAGAATACTTCAGGAGCTACAAGGGTTTGAGGCAAGGGGACCCACTCTCTCTCCTTTACTCTTTAACATAGTTGTGGACTCTTTATCCACAATGCTTTCTAAAGCAAGTCAGGGAGGGATGTTACAAGGCTTGGTACCCCATTTGGTGGATGGAGGCCTCACACATCTACAATATGCAGATGATATAGTGCTATTTTTGAGTTACTCAACTGAAATTTACAGAGAGCAAAGTTCATTCTTACATGCTTCGAAGCAATGTCAGGAATGAAAATTAACTTTGATAAAAGCGATATACACACAGTGGGACTTGAGGCAGAGCTACAACAACAAACCATAAAGATATTCCAATGCAAATTATCAATATGTCCTATGAAATACCTGGGATTACCTGTCAGTGATCACAAGATCACAAAAGCTCAGATGAGTTATGTCAGTGATAAAACAGAAATGAGATTGGGAACTTGGCATTGTGACTATCTAACCTATGGGGGGAAAGCAATGCTTATTGAGTCCTGCCTATCAAGTGTACCAATGTATACTATGGGGGTATACCAACTCTATGAAGGCAATTGTCAAAAGCTAGACTCAATCGAATCAAAAAGCTTCTTCCGCGTGGAACTGAAATAAAAAGAAGTACCATATGATGATTAAATGGGAAGCTTTGAAATTGACCTAAAGATTTTGGTGGACTTGGCTTTCTTAATGTTAGAGTTATGAATACTTGTCTGCTGGCAAAATGGATATACGACTAGAAAGTGAAGAGGAAAACCTATGATGCTCAATTCTTAGGAAAAAGAATTTGGGACAGAAAAGCATATTCCAAATAAAAAATAATAAGGGGTCACAATTTTGGAAGTCACTGCTTGACATAAGGAAGTGGTTCCAGCAAGGTAGAGTTATGGAGGTTATTAGTGGTAAACAAACCAGATTCTGGTTAGATGTTTGATAGGAGATTGCCCTTTGTGTGTGAGATTTCCTCAACTGTTCCAAATTTCCACTCAACCTAATATAGAGGTATCTAAACATTTCTCTGACCAAGAATGGAATATCCAATTTAGAAGACAAATCAATGGAGGGTTAGTTACAGAATGGAATGATCTCATGGAATTGCTACAACCAATTTCCCTGGAAGATGGTAGAGATAAGATGATTTGGGTACTAGAACAGTCCAAAAAGTATACTGCAAAAATCCCTATATAGACATTTGACGGCCGTGAGGAGTTAAAGAAACGCAAATGATGAATTTGTGGAAATGTACAATTCCTTTAAAAGTAAAGATCTTCATTTGGATGGCTGTGCATGACAGCATCCACTCTGGAGTACAACTTAAAAAGAAAAACTGGCCTGGGCCTGAAAACTGTTTCATATGTGATATACCAGAAACAACAGATCATATTCTGTTTCAATGTCCAATTGTTGTCTATATGTGGTCATTTTTAAGGACCGCACTTGGATGGCAACATTCTCTAATTTCATGCTCAGACTTTGCTCAAGACTTCCTGGAAGACTGCCATAGAGTTACACAAGAGGTAACACTGTTCATTTGTGCAGGTGCCTTGTGGACAATCTGGAAGACGCGCAATGATATGACAATCAACAAGAAGGTGATGGCGTCACCGAAGGGGATAATCTACAAAACCATGATCCTGATCAAGTCCTGGCGCCCATTACTGAAGGCAAAGATGGAACCAGTTGCCGAAGAGATGATGCAGCTCCTGTCGGCACAATCTTATTGATCTGATCACCAGTTGCTGTCATCAAGAGGATAGTGAGATAGTCTTTTGCTCATAGGAGTATTTTGTATCTAACTGTGAAGTGGTGCGTGCCTTCGAGCCGCGGTGTGCGTGCCTTCGTGTCGCTGCAGCGTGCCTTCGTTTTGATATACCGCCAGTAGAGGTCATGTCCGTTTTTCCACTGGTTTCTGGTAGAGGTAAGTTTAGATGATCTTTAGAGGATGTTTGCTGCACTTATGAGTGCTTAATCTTTGTAAACCGTAACCCCAGTCCCAAGCCGGGTGTTCGTTAAGATTTCAATAAAGCCGGTGGATGCCTTTGGTCCAAAAAAAAACGAAACGAAAGTTTGACCGGTCGACGACGCCTACACAAGGACCACGAGAATGCGAATTGCGTAGCAAAGAATCGCGTCGGGCGCCGCCCGCCAACAGCACCGCTCATCGAAAGCAGCAACCCCACCGCCGCTGGCAGCCCGGCACCCGGCGGCGGCGGAGCTCCCAAGCGCAACACGCCGCTGAGGATTGGGGGCTCAAATCGCCAGATCGGTTAGAACAGTCAGACAACGGGCGACGACATCGGCGTCTCGGTAGCTGGGCGGCACTGGTGAGTGTTGGGCCTTTCGTTAGGAAACTTAGGATGTTCGATCAGTCCATTACTTTTTTTTTGCTATAATATGCCGTGTTTTGGTTTATATAGAGAATGAAATATGCATATCTATGAGATAAAAAGAGAGAGAGAAAGCAATGTGCTTCTCCATGGTGGCTTCATCTTTGATACCCAAAACCAAAAGAAAATAAGGTGGTTTCACAGTGTACCATTCTATTATTATTTATTCTAGTCAGTTGGAGTTTTATGGTGGAGGGTATAATCCAAGAATTACTTGTGAATCTTATGTATTTATAACATTTCATTACCACCACCTTAATGAAATACAGGTGAATGATCCAATCTCGATTTTTATTTATTTTATTCTAGTAATAAGTATTACATTGAGAAGATACAATTCCTTTGAAAACATACTTCCAACCTCTCCCTAATAAGAGGCACATATATAAGTGGTAAAAGTTTTCAAGATGCTTATTCCTAGTAAAAATATTTTTTCATTACATTCCTTATTACTATTACGTGCCACCATGCTAGTTACTAGGCCTTGAAAGCAGGTGGTACTCTGACTTTGGTAGCTTGCTCAAACGCGTAGGCAATCTCAATCAACCTTGGCTCGTAGCCCTTGAGCCCACCAAAGTATATCGCAAAGGGGACTCCCTGCTTGTCATACCCGCCGGCACGGCGATGCCCGGATAGCCTCCGACGGCGAGAACATTGAAGGTGTAGTAGTTGGCCCCAACAACTGCATCCAGCCGATGTTCCTTCATCAGCTTCTCCAACCCATTGGTGGATATCTCCTTAAGCCGTTGGATGGCAACTCTCTCCCTGATGCCAATGCCATTGGTTTCCTCCGCAGCAATTAGGTCTGCCTGCCCAAAATCTTTAAGTCTCTCCTGCAACAACAAGAAGGTTTACCATCATCTGATCATATCACATTTCATTCTGATTTGGCTAACATCGATGTTAAGTATCTTGAAAATTAACTGCAAACAATGTTCATGGTGATTATGTAATGTGAATGATAGAAATATTTGGTTTACCTCTATAGGATGTGCTTCATTGAATGCGATGATTTGTGCGAGGGAGCGGACTGGAGAGTACAATAGGTTAGACAAATAATCATTGATGCTTAACTTGAACTCTGCATTCATCAGCAGTCCCTCTTGGTCACTCAGATCAGTGAAATTTGTTGCGATGTCAAGATCCACGACCACGACAGCGCCTTGTTGGCTTTAATTTCATGAAGACTAGACCAAATTAAAATTGCCTTGCTGCAAGACGCATCGATCAAACAACTGGATAGAGGGAGTATCTACCTCATTGTATCGAGATGCTTCTCATAAACTGCCAATTGCATGTCATCGTATCCTTGAAAAAGGAAATTTGGAACACTGATTCTCTTGCCCGTCAATCCATGGATCCTAAGGAACTGCATGTATCCCCCATGCGGGATGTATTTGGACGCTGCTTGAGTGGCTTCAGCATCAAGCTCATCGTACCCGACAATGACGTCCAACACATGGACGGCGTCAGACACTGTGCGACACAACGGTCTGCAATGACAAACACAAGTCAAATTACCATTATATTTTTCGATCATATCCGCCCTGTTCGTTTGGACTACCATCGCTTATCAGTCAGCCATTTAACAAGATTTTCTCTCACAAAGATCAGCCAGTCAGCAGAGCACTCTCTCTCGAACAAATCAGCAGCAGCCAAACCAAAGACAGCCAAACGAACAGGGCAATCATGTCCAACCGACCTCCATACTTTATTAGGTCATGATAAAAGAATATATATGCACATCTTATGTAGATGTTGACGCCGAATAGACATTTTTAGTTGTTAACAGTAAAACCGGTTGTTTCTTACCCAATCGTGTCTTGAAGAGGCGTGATGGGGATGACGCCGGACCGGCTAGTCAATCCAACGGTTGGTTTGATCCCAACCACAGAGTTGAGCGACGATGGGCAGAGTATGGAGCCGTCGGTCTCGGATCCCAGTGTCAGTGCTGCCATGTTGGCTGCCGCCGCAACACCAGGCCCAGCGCTCGATCCGCACGGGTCCGCCGAGAGGACATATGGATTCTGTAGTAATTTCACGTGTAGCCGATCAAATATTTTGAAATAGAGTACCTCGATGGGAAATTTTGAACGATAACAATACCCGCGTGTGGCCGCCGCGGGCGCTCCAGCCGTTAGCAACTACGCGGAAATTGGACCACTCGGAGGGGTTGGCCTTGCTGAGAATGACGGCACCGGCGCGGCGGAGGCGCGCCACCACGCCGGCGTCGCGCCTGACGATGGAGCCGAGCAGCGCGAAGGAGCCGGCCGTGGTGTTGAGCCGGTCACGCGTGGCGATGTTGTCCTTGAGCAGGACGGGGATGCCGTGCAGGCCGACTGCGCAGCGGCCGCCCGAAGCAGAGCGCTCGGCGTCGGCGCGCGCCGCCTGCGCGAGCGCGTCCGGGTTCACCTCGATGACGGCGTGCAGCACCGGGTTGAGGCGGGCGATCTGGTCCAGGTAGAACCGGACCAGGGCTGTCGACGTGAGGCTGCCGTTCTTGAAACCCAGATGGATGGCGTCCACGGTGGCCTCCTGGAACTGGAACTCCAACTGCTCGCCGCCGGCAGCGGCCGCCAGGGCCATGCACGTGACGGCGGCGAGGACCTCCTGGAGGCGTAGGCGGCCAGCCATTGCTACTAGCACTCTAGTGCTGTAGTGCAGTGTGTGTGATGTGCGATGTTAGACGTACGTACTCGGTACTCCTATCCGTTTATATATAAACCCAAATGCTTGACTGTTTTTTTTTTTTTTGACAAGTAAATGCTTGACTGGTTGACTCGTATACGTAGTACAAGCTAGACGTAGTAATAGTATTTTTACCCGCGTGTGGCGCTTCATTTTCACACGCTTGACGAGTGGCAGTGTAGCTAGAACTCTGGTCGGCAGACCAACGAGTGGCGCAGGACCAGTTGGAGGCTGCATTTGATTCAATGAAGATTTGTATGTATAGCGTGTTCTTTTCTTGGACAGTTGTATATAGCGTAGCACGTGTTTATGACATGGGAAGGTCCAGCGAATTTTCAAGGAAACCAAACAGCTGTATATTAAGCCTCTAAACCCTAATCTCTACTTTAAGTCTTATACCCTAATCTCTATATTAAACCCTAAATTCTAATCTCTATATTCCCTAATCTCTATATTAAATTTTATACTCTAATCTCTCTGTTTAGAGTAAAATGAGAGGAGGTCCTCACGGTGAGGACCTCCCCCACCCAATTTATTCCCTGATAGTATTGCTGCAGACCGCGCGCCAACGACGAACGAGGTCAGGTCAACATTTTAAACGAAACAAGATATAAAACGCGTCACCTCCGTTCCTTTTTTTATAGTTCGCTTTTAGCTATTTCTCACATGCATGCAAAATTCTCTGATCCGACATAAATACATTTAGATGCATGCAACAAAGATCAAATCTGACACCTAACCGCACTCTAGGACCGAACTACAAAATGGAACAGAGGTAGTATGTCTCTAGCACTATGAATTATTAGCATTAATTAATTATAGCTCTAAATTGATAAATTTGGAGAGAGATCCGTAGTCAGTGGCTCTCAGGTCAGTCTCAATAGGGGTTTTATTGGCGTTTCATGCACATTAAATAGGGCGCCACATCAGCAAAAGTCTACTTTTTGCATGAAACTCTGAGGAGAGAGAAGGGCAAAGTTTCATCTCTTGGCACGAATACCAACTATCTTTGAGTCATGAAATTAAATGCCAATGAAACCACAAGATGAAACTCTCCATTGAGAGTAGGGGTTTCATCCAAGTTTCATTTTATTTTATATGACATGATAGTCTTGGAAACAACGAAATAAAACTCACCATTGAGACTGGCCTTAGCATCATGCCATGTGATCGACCGTAGTACACTGTCTCTTAAGTTTACATTAACCTCTTACTTTTTGTAGCCATTAAAATTTGATTCAGCTACCCCTTGGCTATACTATTGAAGATGGCCCGTATATAGGTTTGAACGTAAGATATCATATCATTCCACGAAACCGGTTGACGCGCTGGTAATAGTGTCCCGAGAGACAAGCTAACTGGTTACACCCATGTATTGCAAGTTTGCGACAAGGATATCGATCAAAACATCTATAAAACTAATGTTTGCAACCCCCACTAGCTAATTTTCTCGACATACAAGCACGCCACCTCACCATCCTACTAACACTCCACTAGCATGCTACCTCACCAGCCCACTAACCCTTTCTTGCACCACGTCATCAACATATCTCACATGTCTATAGGCATAAAAAAGGTTATAACTTATGAACCAAAAAAAATAAATCAAATTCTGATTACACCATTAAATTTATTTTAATAAATTCTTTAAAACAAGATCTCACATGGATATATTTTGATAAAATTATAAGTGGGAGCCATTGGTATAGAGAAAAAAAAAAAATAAAAGAAAAGGAAAAAAGGAAAAAAGAAGAAAGAAAAAGAATAGGAGGGTGATAGTAATATTGTAACTCGTAGAATTCGCCACCTCACCATCCCACTAACACCCCACTAGCATGCCACCTCACAAGCCCACTAACCCTTTCTTGTGCCACGCCATCAACATGTCCCACATGTCTATGGGCATAAAAAATGTTATAACTCATGAAAAAAATAAATCAAATTCTAATTACACCATTAAATTTATTTTAATAAATCCTTTAATATCACATGGATATATTTTAATAAAATTATAAATAGAACCCATTGGTATAGAGAAAAAAGGGGACAAAGGAAAAAAAATAAGAAAGAAAAAGAATAGGAGGGTGATAGTAATATTGTAAATCATAGAATTCTTTCCTTAATACCCAAGGCAACGCTGGGTGAATCACCCTAGTTTATATTATTGTGAATACTTCGATAAATCGAAAGACTCACGTGCCTTCTCACCGCACGCATGTTTGTTCATATGGAAGCTAAATAAATCAAAACGAGAAACTTCTGCGCACCCTGCGAGGTGCACGCCCTACCATCAAGAGAAAAGTAAACCATAAAACATATACTGAAAATACAGAGAAGATCCAATCGTGAACATAGAGACAAAATACAGAGAGAAGATCCTATTGTGAACATGGAGAAAGAAGAAAACAGAATTCCTGATCTATATACATCACATATATGTATGACCAAATTTCTGAAATGGACAAAACTCATTTTCACACGCTTGGATAAGTGTAGGTAGTTGAAGGTGATACGAAGCCTTGGGATTCTTGAGCAAGTTCATTGAAAATATCATCTCAGGATGTATCAATCTTATTCATATTGTACTCTAAAAGATATTGGCCAAAGGATGGATTAATGGTTAGCTCACTTTAGTAACTAGTACCTGACCTTTGCTAGCAGCTATTTTTCTTGTACAGTTTGTAGTTGTTCACAATATGTTTTTTTTAGAGGAGAGTTGTTCACAATCACAAAATATGTGGGCGGCGAGTGGATATTGTACTGATGCCGCTCTCCGATCCAACTTCCAACACCCTGTGGCCCAACCCAACAGTCCACGATCTGACAGAAAGACTTCCTACCGATCGGACAGAAAGACTGGTGAGTGTTGAGCCTTTTGTTAGGTTTTCCATTAATCCATACTCTCTTTTTTTGTTAGAGCAGCTCTAGCAGAGGCTCTACTTGAGCCTATAGCTAAATATGAGGTCTTAGACCAAAAATCTAACTCCAGCAGAGCCTCTATTACAGACCCTAAAGTTATTCGGCCAACAAATTCCACCCTAGAGCCAACCAATTTGTTGGGCCACCAAGAGGCCCCCATCCCGCCGTTTCTTCCGCACGCCATACGGAACTGCCAGCTTCCACCTCCACCAACGCCTCTGCCGGGCCTCCCTCCTCTCCAAGCGTTCGTCTTTGCCGGCCCCAGCGCCTCCCGAGCACCTAGACTTGCAGTAGAGGGAAGCTGAGCCTACCTTTTTTTTCTTGAGGAAGCTGGAGGGGGCGTGGACCTTGCTAGAAATTATTATTAAAGGCAAAACAAAGGTTCAACAAAAGGAAGGTTACAACATGGATAGGTTACAGACAGGGAAAAACCTATGGAACAAAGAAAGAAGAAAAGAAAATAAGGGAAACTTCTTGATCAATCACAACTGTTGGATCCATTGATCAAATTGGACTTTCAAACTATCTTTCACTCGGAAAGAAATAAGCTTCATCTCTTTAAAAAAGAAGTTCTTGCATTCCTAAATCTGAAACTGGTTATTATTGAAAAATCATTTCAATCCTGGCTCTCCAGATTGTCCATGTCATAATAATGACAACAGTCATGAAAAAATTTAGCCCGAACATTTTCAAAAGCGTCTCCATTATGAATAACCTCCAAATTAATGATCCCCCAACGTTGCTGAGCAAAAGGGCAACTCCAAAACAGATGGTTCACGCTTTCTTCAACATCTATCAAACAGATATCACAAAGGTAAGAAGGTAAAACCATATGCTTTCTTTTAAGATGTCTTGGGTGCCGAGCCTATTTTTGAGCAGAGCCAAAAGAAAAAACTTTGAGCTTGGGCTGGCAAGGAGATCTCCACAACCATTTGAAAGATACATCAATTACCTCATGACCCATTAAGTTTCTGTAAGTCTTTGCTAAAGAGAATTTTGCACCAGACCCAAAGAAGGTCTAACTATCTTTGCCATCGCCGAAATAGGGAGGTCCTCAACCGAGAGTTGAATGTTCATGACTTGTTCATAAGCAGCTTTTGAGATAGCGGTAAAAAAAGATTGATTAACTCATCTTCTCTCAAGGCATCATTCCTAACCGAAATGTTCTGATTTTTGCAAAAGAAAACGCATGAGGGAGCTCAATCTCAAGAGGTCGACCATGCCAAGAATCCTTCAAGAACGCACAAGAGTTTCCATTCTCAACCTAGACTGTAGTCATTTGCTTAAAAGGATCAACCAGCTTCAAGACATCCCTCCACCAAAAGGAGCCTTTCCTAGTTCCACCGGCGCCTTCCATTAGCATAATGTTTGTCCCATACAATATTCACCCATGGGATATCCTTTCTATTAAAGAATTTACCCGAATTCTTCATTAGAAGAGCCTGATTTTGATACCTATTGGTATTTGCTAAGCCCACGTAAATATTTATAATTTGTATAATCCGCAGCGCACGGATACCTGGGTGAGCACTTCACCCGGAGAGGGTTTAAATATCGAATCCACAGGGAAACGGGTGAGGGAGACTACGATCTAATCTTAACCCGAGTAGCACAAGACTAAAAAAGGTTGAGGGTATAGAGAGGTTTACTAAGATAGCTAAATCGTAATTTGATAAGTGATGTTGATAATATTCTTATGGGGATGTACTCAAAGGAAAGTAAGGCCGAAACTCACTATTCCCCAAGAACTTGTTCCTACTTAGTCCTATCCAACGGGATGTGGAATCCAAAGGAATCAATGGTACTTGTCACTACCACGAACTACCACGCTCCTAAGGTAGGGTGTATCTATGAGATACCCGAGCCTAAGCACCACGCTTACACTACGAATATTACCTTAACCTATTGCAATAGATTAAAGTACTCAAAAAGAGAGACTCATAGACCAATAAGAATAAATATAAACAATATAACTTACTAAAAGAAGAAGTAGATTACCGAGTAATTCCAAATGTAGATTAACTTCCACCGAGGTACAAGTATGGAGATAGCACCCACAGCCAAGACTTCCTCCGATTCCTTCCCTCTCTATCTCTCTTGTTCTAAAGATTAGAACTAATGAGTTCTAATCCTCTTATACTAACTCTTCTAATTGTAGTTTTAATATGCTTCTAATTACATTCTAATTCACTAATCCCTTAGAGAGAGATGATCCTTACATGGGACCCCTCTACAACTGAGAGATAATGAGATAGAATGAATTGATAATGAATTAGGGTTTAGCCCTAGGGTCAGGGGGTCTTCTTATATAGGTCTTGGCGATGAACGTGAACCCTTGGATCAAACCAACCTTGGCAACGGTGTAGATACAACCTCAAAGTCGGTAGTAAACCGACCAAGAAAGGAGAGGTCGACAGTGGGTCCCACCCGCGCCGGCCTAAATGGGCTCGGCGGCCGCCGGGGCCTTGTCTCTCCTCGGCCTCTGGTTCCTTCTGGTGTCTTCTAGAATGTTTTAGTCCACTTTTCGGGTTGAGTTACTTCACGGTCAAGTTTTGTCATCATATGTCTTGTATATTCCTAACTTTCTCCATTCTTCTTCTCTCATTTATCCTGTTAAGTCCCCGAAATGTATAAATCACCAAAGCTCATGGAATTATGTTAGTTAAAACCCTAGACTTATGTTTATATTCATTTTAAACCTTTATTCATGTTTAGTTGACTAGTAATTTTATGCTATAACAGTGTCAACAAGCTCCCCCAAGCTTACCCTTTGCTAGTCCCTAGCAAAGCCAAACTTTAGCAATGGATCGAGAGTTGCTACAACGCTTTCACGCCTCAACAAGACACATGCTTTCAAACAAAATTTCTCCTCCGATAAGAATAATTTGTTTATTTTTTAACTTACCCATATTACCTTTAACCATGGAGCTTATAGCCTTTTCTTTGATCTTGGGCAATTGAAAGATAGAACAATCAAGTCAAGCACCATATCTCAAACTCTTTGTTCAACTGTCCTTCGGAGTTTTTGCAAGTTTTCAAAATAAAACTCAAAGTTCCTAGTATGACTCTCTCAAGTCTCTCATTTGTGATATTTGTGGATCCTCACTAAGGCAACAAAGTTGTTTTACCTTTCTCTCATGATATGTGGTATTTTTGGACTAAGGCAAGAGCACACTATGCCTTCTTCTCTCTCACCTTATATCTAAGGTTTATATGTGGAGTTCATAGGTGGGAGAAGACTAAACTTACTAAGCATATATTGTAAATTCAAGCAATGGATCCAAAGTTACAAGTCATACTGCATGTGTATGGTGGAATGAATATGGTGGTAGGTGATGGTAAGGATATGGTAAGGTGGAATGAATGAGGGGAAATCTTACTTTTGCTCCTTGAGGAATCTTCTCTCTTTTGGAACTTGAAACCTTTGAGAGAACCTGGGTTGTATTTTTTTCTTTCTTCTTTTTTTTTAGAGAGGTGGGTCCTACTCACCCTCGGACTTGTGTCCATTTTTCTCTCTCTTTTATTATTTTAGAGATGTGGGCTCTACTCGCCCTCGAACACTTGTTCATTTTTCATCTCTTCTTCTTTTTTGGGAGGTAGGCTCTACTACCAGTAGGACACTTGTCCATTTTTCATCTCCCCCCCTTTTTTTTAAATGTATACAACCCAAGCCTCTTTTGCAATAACTTTTGAGAGATAAACAAATGTAATGGAGCTTTTGTAAGATATTGGCTAGCAATGAGTAGATGGGTATAGGAAATATTTTTGATTGCTCTCTCCTAGGATAGGAGTAGAACATTTTTGCTGGCTAGAGTGAAAATGGATAGTGGTGTATATATAGTGGATGCGTTACTTCCGTGGTGGAAATAGCATATAGGTGTATGGAGTCGAGTGAAGTGAAATATAATGAATGGAATGAGTGGAATGATGGTGGAGTGTACATGATCAGCATGACAAGTTTCTAAGGGTCGACAAAGATTGAACAAACTCAATGCAAAGTAAGCAGCCTATATATATATATCAAAAGTGTTTTCCTAATTTAGGGAGCATGTATATATGGTCGTGGTAGGAGGTTCAACACTTTGTCACACAGAACTTATCATGTGCACTTTTAAATTTTCAAAATAAATCTCCGTAAATCTAGCATCACTAGGAATAAGATCAATAGCAAATCAGACTCTCGAGATATCATATCCGTCAATTACCTAGACTTTAGAGCAAGCAATTTGCAACCCACAGGTTTTAGGTTCAAAGTAAATCTCAAGTTAAAGCAGTTTTGCATCTAAGGCTCAAGAGAAATTAAGCTTGAAAGCTAGGTAATGAAAAGGAATTACGACGAACAACTATTCATCATTTCCATGCATGAGATCTAGTTTCAGAATCATTTTATATAGGTGGAAAAGAAAATCTCTGGTACACTCCTATTTATTTATTCCTAAACTCTAGCAAAGACTCTTTAAACAACTAGACATTTATAAAACTAGACTCCTAACAAACCAAGCAAACTAAAAACTAAATTTTAGCTAATAATAATAATACTATAGTAGAGATACTTATCAGATAATCTGGGGTGCTCTCCCCAAGCCGGATTGAAGTGTAGGGTCATTGATGATGAGGAAGTTGAGGTAGATGGCGATGATGATGTCGACCTATCATATCTCTCTTCCTTCTAATCGAACTCAAATAGACAACAAAGCTAGTGGAACTTGATTAAGCATTAGGGTTTAGCCACATTAGCTTCATGTGTCTAGATATGGATTATTCTAGGTAAAACTTCAGCAGAAAAATATTTTTGGAGTTTTATAAATTTATATGCATGCAAAGAATTATGATGCAAATGCAACTAGATGAATGAATATTTGTTTTTATGCCACCACGGTGAATCTCCTTATGGGTTATTACACACCACAAGATTATTCACATGGGGCTTCACTGTTTTTTCAATGCAATGCTAATGCATAAATTAAATATGCTAAAGGAAAATGATTATGCAAATAAGTAAATATGCTGATGCAAAATGCGTAAAGATAAATATGATATGCAATTAAATATGCATGCAATGCTAAGAATAAAATATGGATAACTACCGAAGTTACCTTTCGCGAGGGTTCAATGTTTTAAGTCATTTGAACAAGACTACTTACCTTGGTTACTCCTTGAGTGTATCATCCGATCTTGACAGTTGCATCTCCTAAAATGGTGATTCAGAAATTTTGTCACCCATGTTCTTTTGTTTTGGTCCAACATTTTGAAGTGAAACTTTGATAGTGGGGGTTGGCAGCTTTTTGTTTTGTGTGTATGCTTTGTGGGTCCATGGCATTCTCTTGTAGAATTTTGGAGAGAGTGAAGACTCCTCCACATTTTGCTCGAAGTGTGTCCTGCATGCAAAGACAAGGCAGAGATCAAGTGCATGGGCCCTGTTGGTGGGAAAACACCAACAGAACCGAAAGTTCATTCTTCTCTAAAACCTTAGGCACATCAAACAAGATAAAGTTAATGTTTATATGTTTTCTTTTCTATAACAAGGGTGATAAGATCAGAAGATGGAACATGAATGTTGCAACACATTTGTTAATATGATTAAGACTATGAGATCAAGAAGGTGGTGTTTAGGAACAACAAAAGAAACAAAACATGTTGAGCTAATGGAATCAGATCAGGTAAGAGTGTTACTCTAACATGTTTGGTTCTTTATTTATGAACATGCCATAATTAAGAGAAAGCTTATTTAACAATTCACCTCAAGATGTTACCTTTATTATTGGAGCATGATGACACTGTAGCAACTTGTGATGGTGCTTTCCTTTTTTGGCCTCTTGTGTAGCTTTTCCTAACTTGTCTTCTTTCTCTTTATTTCATAAGGTTCTTCTATGTACGAGCGTGTCCTCCTTGTGAAAGATTTTGTTGAGTCTTGCTTCTTCTCATGGTTTTATCTCTGCATCGTTAGTTACATACCCGAAGGAATATGCAAGCAATACCAGGATAGTGTTGTTACAAGGCTTGCTTTTCTAAAGGAATGATCCTATGAAACCTTAAGTTTGATTTTCATGCATCAAAAATCATTCAGACTTGTAGAAAAGAGCAATAAGGAATAGAGAAGTTGCAAACCAAAGATGTGGGATGTGATCGGAGCATGTGTAGAGGAAGAGCATGATTGGATTATCCTTGGTGGAGTTGATCTTCCTTCTCCATGTGTCATTCATCCTTAAGTTGATCCTTGAGCAAGTGCTTTTGTTTGTAGATTTTGTTTGTGGCACTCCTCTTCTTTCTCTTGCTTCATCTTTAGTATGAGTTTATCTCAGGGACCTCTCCCAAGCTTATTTGAGAGTTTCTCTTTTTATCTCTCTCAAGTGTGGGTTAGTCCAACAAAAGTATACCAATGTCTACACAAGTAATTCTTAGTTCAATAACCAAAATAGACTCCATGTCTAATTCAATTAAGGAAGGCTATTTAACCTAAGCACCATGCTTAATTTAAAACCTTTAGAAGTATAGCTAGTACTTTCAAACCAAAGCATACTATGGTAGACAAAAAGAATAGCATGAAGGCATTATAGAAATTAACTCAAACAGAGAGATGAAGAGCATGATAATATTTTTGGTAGATTAACATATCTCAAAAGGTAGAGGCAACCAAAATAGTGTAGCAACATGGTAAGAAAAATCTTTCTATGCATGTGATTTCATGTTGCATAATGATTGGTTGGACATACCTTGCATTGTCATCCTTCGTTCTTATTGCTCTAGATCTGAAATGGTTAGCAACAAAATACCCAAAGGAATATTTCCTTATTCATATCTCTATACTCATTTCACAAGGGTATTATAGCAATAAGATAAACACTCATGTTATTTCTCAAGAAGTGCTTGTTTAAGGACAACAAGCTCGTCCTTGGGAAAACCTATTGAATTAAGATTCATGATGATGAAGTGGTTTCCCTTCCAACATCAGTCTTCCTCAAGATTTTATGCCAATAAGATCTAGAATATTTATTATAGATGTATGCATCTACAACCACCCTTTCGAAATCTAGAGGAGGAGAGAAAATGAGGGGGTTGAAGATCTCATGTGGGATAGTGATAGAGAGACTAGGTAATTTTAGAAGATGATCATGTGAACATGGGCTAGATGAAGTGTCTTTGAAGCAGCTCTCATACTCACTGATGTTGTCCTCCTTCTCAAACTCCAAGGTTAATTTATCATGGCTTTCTAAAGGATCTCTTGGGTTTGTGTCTCTCAGGCTAGTAGTATCTAAGATGTCATCCATACAATCAATGGCGTGGTACATAAGTCATTAACACCCTCAAGCCATTGTTGTGGTTCTTCTTGGTGGTCTTGATGATTCCTATGCTGAGATTGTTGTGGTGAATTTATAGGCTCGTCATCAGTCTCAAAGAAGGAAGCATATGTGGATTCATCGGGGACAAGGATGGGTTTAGAGATGGGTTCGAATAAATCATCTTGTCTAGGTATAGAAGAGGAGAAGATAAGATTGTCTTCTAGATAGCTTTGCTCTTCTTCTATGGCAAGATCAGAAATGTCATCCTTGGGTTCTTCCCAATGTCTTTTGAAAGAATAAGTACATTCAAATAAAGACTTCTCCTTAAAAGAATTCGAATTATAATCACTTGGAAATCTCTTATAAACACTTTCAATAAGAGACATCTCCTTAAAGGAATCTGAATTATGGTCACTTAGAGGTCTCTTGTCTGGATGAGAATTTATTACTCTCCCAAAATCACTAAAGGTAGGTTCACAAGGTTTTTCCAAAGGTGGAATTTCTTCTTCCTTTGGGGGATTTTGGGATGTTGATGGTTCAGGATGGATAGCTAGATCTTGGGTTTGGAATTGTTGTGAATTAGCTATCGTAGTTTCCTCTCCTTGATTCGAGGATGATTCTTCATTTTTCTCGGGAAAAATTCTAGTGGGGTGGCGATCCGCAACATCTGTCAATGAGATCTCTTGCTTCTATAGCGCATGCAGAGAAAGGAATACGCCTCCCCGAAGCCGCATTAAGGTCCCTTGCATCTTTCTTAGTAAGACCCGGATAAAAAATGTTGAAGAAGGATTGGGTCCGAATACCAAGGTTTGGGCCAAAGTTGATAAGGTCATTAAAACGATCCCATGATGCTTTAAGAGACTCTTCTTTATCTTGTTTAAAAGTTAAAAGTTCTATACGAAGATGGGCTATTCTCGAGGTGGGAAAGAAATAGGTACAAAAATTGGACATTAATGTTTCCCAATCTCCTTTCACTCTCTCTACGCTCAAGTAATGCCACCGTTTAGCTTTTCCCCCGCAAAGAGTACGGTGTGACACCCCTTTCGAGGGGCTTAATAAGGTTGATAGAATACTCATACCAACAAGTTGCAACTTCTTTTCCGGAAGCCCATCTCTTAAAACCTCCAAAGTTAAGCGTGCTTGGCCTGGAGCGATGGGTGACCGTCCGGGAAGTCCTTCCCGGGTGCGCATGAGTGAGGACAAAGTGCGCAGAAAAAGACGGGTGTTGGTCTGTGAGGGCGCCTTGATCCTTAGAGAGCGCGTCGATGTAAAGCGGGCCCGCCTCGAGGAGGCGGGGCGTTACATCTGGAAAGAACTTCCAAATAGAAGGTATTATCGGATATGCCTTCCATACGAAAAAGCATCCCATAATTTCCTCAAACTTTTGTAGGTGTGAGTGTGGGTTGGCCTCACCTTCTCCCGAGAAGGCTAGTTCTGAACCATTCTTATATAACCCAAGCGTAGCTCATAGGACTTTGCTAGGATAGGCTCTAAAGATTCTGGTTGCCTAAAGCTTTCGCTTGAGGGTATAAGATATTTATAGATAGACGTGGAATTCATAATGAAAAGGAAAAGAAAAGAATAGATAAGTTAAAAAGATAAAAGAATAAAAAGAAAAGAATATGATACAAGGATAAGGTAGATTCAAAGTCAATCTCAAAGATCCGTTTCCCAAGAACGGCGCCGAGAATGCTTGTTGGTATTTGCTAAGCCCACGTAAATATTTATAATTTGTATAATCCGCAAGCGCACGGATACCGGTGAGCACTTCACCCGGGAGAGGGTTTAAATATCGAATCCACGAGGAAACAAGTGAGGGAGACTACGATCTAATCTTAACCCGAGTAGCACAAGACTAAAAAGGTTGAGGGTATAGAGAGGTTTACTAAGATAGCTAAATCGTAATTTGGTAAGTGATGTTGATAATATTCTTATGGGGATGTACTCAAAGGAAAGTAAGGCCGAAACTCACTATTCCCCCAAAGAACTTGTTCCTACTTAGTCCTATCCAACGGGATGTGGAATCCAAAAGAATCAATGGTACTTTGTCACTACCACGAACTACCACGCTCCTGAAGGTAGGGTGTATCTATGAGATACCCGAGCCTAAGCACCACGCTTACACTACGAATATTACCTTAACCTATTGCAATAGATTAAAGTACTCAAAAGAGAGACTCATAGACCAATAAGAATAAATATAAACAATATAACTTACTAAAAGAAGAAGTAAATTACCAGAGTAATTCCAAATGTAGATTAACTTCCACCGAGGTACAAGTATGGAGATAGCACCGACAGGCCGGCACTTCCTCCGATTCCTTCCCTCTCTCTATCTCTCTTGTTCTAAAGATTAGAACTAATGAGTTCTAATCCTCCTATACTAACTCTTCTAATTGTAGTTCTAATATGCTTCTAATTAAATTCTAATTCACTAATCCCTTAGAGAGAGATGATCCTTACATGGGACCCCTCTACAACTGAGAGATAATGAGATAGAATGAATTGATAATGAATTAGGGTTTAGCCCTGGGGTCAGGGGGTCTTCTTATATAGGTCTTGGCGATGAACGTGAACCCTTGGATCAAACCGACCTTGGCAACGGTGTAGATACAACCTCAAAGTCGGTAGTAAACCGACCTAGAAAGGAGAGGGGTTGGACAGTGGATCCCACCGGCGGACGGCCTAAATGGGCCTAGCGGCCGCCAGTGGCCTGTCTCTCCTCGGCCCTCCGGTTCCTTAAAGTGTCTTCTCAGTATTTATCTGTTAAGTCCCTGAAAATGTATAAATCACCAAAGCTCGTGGAATTATGTTAGTTAAACCCCTAGACTTATGTTTATATTCATTTTAAACCTTTATTCATGTTTAGTTGACTAGTAATTTTATGCTATAACAAAATCAACAATACCTCAGTCAATGATCCCTAAACCTCCATCTTGCCTCGGACCTCAGATTATCTCCCGGGAAGCTTTGGGTCCGCCTCTACCATTTACATTTGAATCTCTCCATAGACAATTTTTCCTATATTTATCAATTTACTTGATGTCAGCTTTTGGGCAATTCAAGAGCACACATAAAAAAAATGTTGGAAGAGATGAGAACACAACATTTGGTGATTTGAAGCCTACCAAAAGAGATTCCTCCTAATCTTCTTTCACATTTGTTAACCAAAGGCATGAAGTCAATAATTTTGGTTTAGTTATTCCCTGTGGGGAGACCTAGATAGGTGAGTGGAAGAGTACCCTTGGAGCAACCAAAAGTCTTAGCCAGCCAGCCTAACCTTTCTTCAGAGATATTGATGGGCCACATTAAACTTTTGGTGTAATTGACCTTTAACCCCGTGGATTCAAAAAAAAAAACCAGACAGTTTGAAGAAAGAAGAGCTGTCTAGGGTCTCCCTCCATGATGATTTGGGTGTCATCGATATCTTTGACTTGGAAAGTTGTCCTCGGTTTGAATAGGAATTGGTAACTTGAGGAGGCCATGTCCTTGGCTCTATTAATCGGGACCTATAAGAAATCTCTTTGTTAATACAAAGAGTAAAGGTGAAAGGGGATCACCTTTTCTCGACTACTCTTTTGCAATGAAACCTTTTACCTGGAACCCCATTAAGAAGAACCAAGGAAGTGCTTGAGCTGAAGATTGATATCATCCAAGAAATCCATTTTTGCCCAAAACCGTGTGCCTGCATAATAACAATCATGGCTTGATGCTCAATCTTATCAAATGCTTTTTCAAAATCGAGCTTTAAAATGACCACTTCCTTCTTAAACCGATGACAAAGATGAATATATTCAAAGGCCCATGCAAGACATCCCGGATAGTTCTCGATTTGATGAAGCTATACCGATTTCTATGAATGAGAGGAATGATTGATCTTTGCAACCTATTAGCAAGCAGCTTGGTCAACAATTTGACGTAAGAGTTTAGTAGGGAGATAGGTCTGAAGTCATTGACATATCTAGGATTATCAACCTTAGGAATGAGGGTGATAAGAGAAGAGTTAATGCTCAGAGACAATAATTGTTGTCAAAAAAAAAAAAACTATTGCATAGATTATAAAAGTCATATTTGATCACCGCACAAGAAACTTTAATGAATTCATTGTTAAAACTGTCTAGGCCAGGGGGATTTATTATTAGGGAGAGATTTGATGACGTAATCAATTTCCTCATGATTGAAGGGCTCTTCCAAGTGCAAAAAGGTTGCCAGATTTTCAATTAAGATAGATGGATCAAAAGTCAATCTAGAAAACTCGTAGACACCCATTCTATTTTGATATTCATCCCAAATGATCTTAGCATTTTCCCGATGCTGAACAAACAATATCACCATCACTAGAGATCAATTCATTTATCATCTTGGCCCTATGTCTAATAGTTGCATTTGCATGAAAGAAATGAGTTTCAACATCCCCAAAATGAACCCATTTGATAGTCCCTCTTTCTTTGCCGCCAAGATAATCTTTGCTTATCAAGGAGCTCCGTAAGATGCTTGCCCAATATCCCGTGTGAAAGATCCATTTTGGAATGCTTAGGTCCCTTTCTTCATCCAACAGTTCCATGAACAAGAGAATCAATCGACATTTGCAATGGAAGTTTTGAGATTTCTCATTGATGCCCGCCAATTTTTTAGGCCTTTCCTTAGGTGCTTGAATTTGGCGTGATCGGCTTAGCTTTGTCAACTTCATCAAAAGCAAGACCCCAATTGACAAAGAATATCTTGATAGTCATGATGCTTGAGCCAATAATTTTCAAATATGAAAATATGGCTCTTAGGGATACAAGTAGATATTTGAACCACACAAGGACAATGATCGATGGAATCATGTCCATAGTCGTGATGTAAGTAGTTGGATAGAAAATGCTCCAAAGAGCTAGAAGAGAAAAACCCAAATCAATTTTTTCAAGAAGGGGGGCTTTGCATGTTTGACTAGGTGAATCTTCTACCCTCAAGAGTGATCTCATTAAGGCCCAACCCGATTGATAGAAGCATTAAACTAAAGCATATCAGCAACATCTCCACCGGTCTATTTCTGTCCTCAACTTTCTTGGTTAGATTAAAACCTCCCGCAACAAGCCGCTTAGTTTCGTGTTCCATCTCAATGTTTTTGAACCAATGAAGGAAACTGCTTCTTTTTTAGGGGAGTGCAAGGTGCATAGATACAAGTCAACACTCATTTACTATTATCATATTTAGATCGAAATTCAGCAGTGATGCTAAACTCATTGCTATGAAGCCTGCTTCCAAAGAAAATATGCCCCTTCTAGCCAATCAAGATGCCACCGAAGCACCAATTGAGGGTAGAATGTCAAAAGAGTCATAATATGGGGGGAACAAATTTTCCCGAAAAAGGAGGCATCAAAGGAATCTTTTTTGTTTCTTGTAAGCAAAAAATATCACAATGGGCGTATGTGATTTTCTTCTTAATAGACTCCCATTTCGAGGGGGAGTTAATCCCCCTAACATTCCAGTCATGACCTTCCACCGCTTGTGATGGAGCTGATTCATGATAAGATGATCTAATCAAAACAAAGAGACACCAGCTAGGGGCTCTGCATTTAATTTGAAATGTGCACTCTTGCCTCAGATGCGATGAGGAAAGACAACGCCGGCCTTTGCTTTACAAGCGAGACCTTCCCATTTGGCCGCTTATTAATGTGTTGTCTCGATGTTCAAAATTTTGGCGGCCCAAATGTAAATCCAAGTCAACATTTGAATCAAATTCTGAACATTATTAAGTGAAGCATGAGGATTAGCACCGGAAGAGTGAAAGAACTCTGTTTTTTGGCTGGGATTGCCATGACTCTGAACCGATCTTGTATGAATCCAACCAGAACGAGGAGGCTTTAGGAAAATAATTCTGTCAAAAACTGATTTTCTTCTTGTTGCACGTTTTGCATTGCCTTTGCCGTAATAAAGTCCGGCACTTACAAAGCGATTAGCTTGGGAGGAAGAATCAAGTGCAGCAATTGACCTAAGAGGAATGGCTTTTGCTCTAGAAAGGATTCCCAAGTCAAAACTAGCAACAACATTGGGGCCAAGAGGAATAGCATTTGCACCTAAAAGAACCTCTGCTTGTGATCTAGGATCAACGCTGAAGCCAAGAGGGTGAGCATTTGCGCTAGAGAGAACACTCTTTTTAGACTTGACCATCTTAGCATAGAATCGTGTCGAGATGTGTTTCCGTCGCGATGGCCATTGGCAAGCAAAGCCGGGCGGCGCTTTGGGCTCTCGGGTGTGGCCCGGTGCTGGCGGCGGAGTCCGTGCATGCACAACACAGCGGCGGAATGTCGCGTGGCACAGCGCCAACGCTGAGGCCAGCGGTCGCGCAATGATGATGTGAAAGGCCGCGCATGAGTGATGGCAGCGTGGTGGGCGGCGGAGGTGGTAGGCAGCGCGTGTGCTACTGCGGCGGCGTACTGGTGTGGTGAGGCTGCACGTTGCTACTGGTGCAGTGGTACTGGCCTCCCTTCAAGCTCTAACGAGAAGGGATTTGGGGAAGAACATGAAGAAGAGAAGAGAGAAGGGGGGTGTTCAGCGACAGGCAGGGCCCATGTGTCATTGGCTATGAGAAAGAATTTGGGGGCCTCATCTGGGTGCTACTGCCAGAGTTCAAGCGCAAATTTGAGCCAACAAATATGGAGGTGGGCACCCAAATCCAAAATGGTGGCCCTGATTTGGGGCTACTACTAGAGATGCTCTTCTAACATGCCATGTTTTGGTTTATATAGAGAATGAAATGAGCATACGGTGCATCTATGAGATAAAAAATACAGAAAGCAATGTGTTTATCCATGGTGACTTCATCTCTGACACCCAAAAGAAACTAAGGTGGTTTCATAGTGTACCGTTCTATTATTTGCCATGAAAAAATTGTGGGCTATAGAATTTAGCGGAAGCTTGGCCAAAACACTATAGCGGCGCTATAGCGTGCTAATGAGCATCACGACAGCTGCTTCTTGCTGTTATAGCGGCGCTATTTTAGCGCTATAGCGCGCTATTTTTTTAGTGATTATTTTGTTCTAATAAGTATTACATCAAGAAGATACAAGGCTTTGAAAACATACTTCCTTATTACTATTACGTGCCAGCATGCTAGTTAATTACTACTACTTACTAGCTAGGTTTTGAAAGCAGGGGGTACTCTGACTTTGGTAGCTTGCTCGAACGCATACGCAATCTCAATCAACCTTGGCTCGTAGCCCTGGAGTCCACCAAAGCATATCGCAAAGGGAACTCCCTTCTTGTCATACCCAGCTGGCACGGTGATGCCCGGATAGCCCCCGACGGCGAGAACAGGGGAGGCGTTGGCGTCAGGCGCCACGATTGCATCCAGTTGGTATTCCTTCATCAGCTTGACCAACCCATTGGTGGATATCTCCTTGAGCCGCTGGATGGCAGCTCTCTCCCTAGCGCCAATGCCATTGGTTTCCTCCGCGGCAATCAGGCTTGCCTGCCCAAAATCTTTAAGTCTCTCCTGCAACAACAACAGGGATCACCACCATCTGATCATATATATCTCATGTTTCCTTTAATTAACTGAAATGACTCCTGTTGATTCTATAATGTGTGGAAGATGGAGATATACCTCTACAGGGTGCGCTTCGTTGAATGTTATGATCTGTGCAAGGGAGCGGACTGGAGAGTACAGTAGGTCTGACAAATAAGCATTGATGCTTAGCTTGAACTCTGCAGCCATGAGCAGGCTCTCTTGGTAAAACAGGTCAGTGAAATTTGCTGCAATGTCAAGGTCCTTGACTACGACAACACCTTGTTGCCTTTATTCCATGAAGAGTATACCAAGTTAAACAATCACCTTGCTGCAAGATGCGTCAAGCATTGACAGCCGAATAGAGTGAAAGAAGTACCTCATCGTATTGAGATGTTTCTCGTAAACTGCAAGTTGCATGGCATCGTATCCGTCGAAAAACATAGCTATGACACCGATTCTCTTGCCCTTCAATCCATTGATCCTTAGGAACTGTGTGTAGCCCCCGTGTGGAATGTACTTGGACGCTGCTCCGGTGGCTTCAGCATCAAGCTCGTCATACCCGACTATGATGTCCAACACATGGACGGCATCAGAAACTGTGCGACACATTGGTCTCCAATGACAAACACAAGCCAATTATTATCATTATTTATTTATAAATTATTAAAAAAAGTACGTATTTATATTGAACTATACAAATCAGTGGTTGAAATTGAACATTTCAAACTACGTTGGTCTCTATGTATTGATCTCAATCAAACAAGCTCTGAAGTGTTATGTTTAACTGGTGGTTATTTTTGGTTCTTACCCAATAGTGTCTTGACGAGGTGTGAAGGAATGACACCAGACCGGCTAGTCAACCCAATAGTTGGTTTGATCCCAACCACAGAGTTGCGGGATGATGGGCAAAGTATGGAGCCTTGGGTCTCCGATCCCAATGTCACTGCTGCCATGTTGGCTGCCGCCGCAACACCCGGCCCAGCGCTCGATCCGCACGGGTCCGCTGAGAGGACATATGGATTCTGTAATAATTTCACGTGTAGTCGATCAAATATTTTGAAATAGAGTGGTATACTGTACATAAAGTTTGAACGATAACGATACCCGCGTCTGGCCGCCGCGGGCGCTCCAGCCGTTATCAACTGCGCGGACAGCGGACCACTCGGTGGGGTTGGCCTTGCCGAGAATGACGGCACCGCCGCGGCGGAGGCGCGCCACCACGCCGGCGTCGCGCCTGACGATGGAGCCGAGCAGCGCGAAGGAGCCGGCCGTGGTGTTGAGCCGGTCACGCGTGGCGATGTTGTCCTTGAGCAGGACGGGGATGCCGTGCAGGCCGACGGCGCACCGGCCGCCGGAGGCGGAGCGCTCGGCGTCGGCGCGCGCCGCCTGCGCGAGCGCGTCCGGGTTCACCTCGATGACGGCGTGCAGCAGCGGGTTGAGGCGGGCGATCTGGTCCAGGTAGAACCGGACGAGCGCCGTCGACGTGAGGCTGCCGCTCTTGAAGCCCTGGTGGATGGCGTCCACGGTGGTCTCCTGGAACTGAAACTCGAACTGCTTGCCGCTCGAGCTGCTGCTGCCGGCAGCGGCCGCCAGAACCACCATGCCCAGGATGGTGGCGACGACCTGGAGACGCAGGCGAACCATTGCTAGCGAGCTTGACTGTTGTCCGGCCGATCTGCTAGTGGCCTGGCCACAGCCAACTTTAGCACATGTCTGCTTGTCTGTCTGCTTATGATGCTCATGTCTTGTCCAACGTTGGCTCTCTCTCTTTTTCTTTTTAAAGTAACAACAACAAGAGCTCTGCCTTTTAATTAAGGGCCATTTAAATTTTAGTATTTTATTTGTATGCCATTATAAAAGTTGCTCCAAACCGAAAATTTGGTTCGGACACCACCATGACACAAACTTTCTTTTACATGTGTGCCATTCCGCTCAATTTTGGTGCTAACGGTTGTCAAACGTAGGTGAAATGACCATTTTGCCATATTGCGGGGCCCATTTGTCAGCCCTCTCTCCTCCTCCTTTTATCTCTACACAGTCACCGTCAAGTGGGACCCACTTGTCGATTTAAATCTTCTACCTCGGCACTGGAGGCGTCCGTCCAAATTCCGTGCCCCGTCCGGTGCCTTGTCTAGCACCGCCTGCTCTCCACCTTGTGCCCCACCCCATGCCGCCACCTAACCTTGCGCCCCACACTGGCCGCCTTTGCTCGCCAACTTCGCGTCCCCGCCAAAGATCGCCAAGACCGCCTCGCCCCCGGTCATTTGCGCCCCGCCACATCACGGCACACCGCCGCTGTTCCGCCGAGGCCCGGTCGAGTCCGGCTTTCGGTTGGCAAATCCAACGACGACGTGTCGGCGTGTCTTGTTGTCAAGGGAAGAGATGGAAGAGTCGGAGGATTAGACCCGTTCCGCACATTTGAAGGAAGAAGAAGCATATGAGGAGTATGACATGAGGGCCCACTAAACACAAGCACGCATAAGAGAGGATGATGAAGATGGGGATCTCAAGGAAGAAACAAGAGAAGGGTAATTTGGACATTGACACCGGCCGGGCCCACATGACAGATCACAAACAGTTGAAAACCCGGCGAAGTGGACGGAATGGTACACGAGTAAAAGAAAGTTTTGTGTTATGACACATAGGTCCAAACCAACTTTTCTGTGACATACAAATTTGAAGCAACTTTTAAAATAGCATACACGTAAAACACTCTTTAAATTTAGGGGTGAAAAATTTTACAGTTAGGACGTTTGTTAATGTTGGGTGTGGGGGGTGTGTGTTAGGTTACTAATAAAAAATACGCACAAAACTTGTCCTGAAACCACAAGAGGGGGTTTTTTTTTGAGGTTACTCAAGTACAACGTAGGCGCTTAACACACACATTCACCCCTATGAACACATGTACGCAAACTCTACCCCTATGAGCATCTTCAAAGGACTGAGCAGACAAATCTTGAAGTTAATGAAGTCACCACATGCGCCTCGCTGTCGACGGGGACGTCGCCTACCACTTAATGCATAGGGCTAGAACATCCTAGAATAAATTCAGGATAAAGTGTCGCGTCCAGGATTTGAACCCTAGGTGGGAGCCCCTAATTAATCCATCATTAACTCATGTTTACTGTAGCATGACATTGTCAAATCATGCAAAGTTGTCGCAATCTGTGTGATTAGTTATTTTTACGTATAAATTTAACTAGGAAATATGCCCGTGCGTTGCAACGGGAGTACATCTTATCTGTATAGATAAGTTAAATTTGTGTGAATTTGTGCACATGTGTGCGGTGACGAATTTGACGACGTCAAGCACCAACTGTTAATTACATCTTTAGACACTGTTGTTGTTTTAGTTTGTTTCTATGAACGGCTTTGATCCAGCCATCAAAGTTGATAACACCTAAATTCAAAATTTTACTTTTCTAATTATCTCTTTCCACCTTATCTATTGTACCCATCTTCTCATCCGTCTTTTCTATATGACGAAAACCATCAAACCGATGTACTCCTAGCCTCGCCATGTGTCTTCATGCTGACATGCTCGCTCACACATGTGTCGCCCTGCGCTTACATGACCGCATGCCTCCTCGCCCACCCGGCCCAAATTGCGGTCAGCCACAAGTTGCCGCTAGGGCAGGGGGTGCGCCCGAGCCAAAAGCGCCGTCGCGGCCCCCGAGCCGCCAGTCGGCGCCACCGTCATGTGGGCGCGCGTCGCCCAAGCGCCGCCGTCTGCAGCCAGGTGTTCGCCGTCGCTTCCCTGTAGAGTCGAAGTCGAGCGCCACCACCATGTGGCTGATCAGAATTAACTATAAGCTGCACGTGTCCAACTTGAACAAGATGTATGTGGCTCGTGTACACAACCAAGGTTGGATACTTCTAGAAGGGTGAACCAAAGATGGACACCAGAAATTTTCTCGTTTTATTAGTAGGTATAGATATAACAAACATGCTTGTGCGTTGCAACGGGAGAAAAGAAACTTACCAAACTTTAATGGTAAGGGATCATGGTAATTATATAGTCTATTTATAATTTATTGTTTCTATAATGCTTGAAAAGTATAATTTATTATGTGATGACTTTGTTTCCGATAAGGTTTGATAGTTCAGCATTGCAATGGGCATATATATTTGCTAGTGGATAAAAAAAGTATGAACATTGGTATAATTAAGTTATATAAATTTCTTAGGAAAAAATGAGGGCGGCACCATTTTGGGCCTACAACCGTACAACCTGCATCATCTTGTATATGTATATGTATGTTGAGAGTTTCGAGAGTACCTTTTGCCATCCATATCCGTCCGACATCAGAATTGGATTTAGATACGATTTGCGAAACCGTATGTGGAGAGAATTTTTTTAATTCAATATAGTCGGATTTGGATACGTATCGGCTGGCAGAAAACGGGCACGTAACGTATGTTGGCTGGCAGAAAAAAGGTGACAGAAAATGTGGGCAGGAAAAAAGGTGAAAAAGAGGTGAGACTAAAATTTTCTCTTTTTATTAGTAGGTATATAGATATTGTGTGCTTGTGTCAAACATCCGATGTGAAAAAAAATAAGGGAGGAATTAAACAGAACCGGATTAGAATAGAATATTACCCTACTTATACTTTATAATAAGAGAAACTACGACTGAAAACCTAATATAGACGTAGATTAAAGTACAAAAAAAAAATACACACATTAGTCCGACTAACACACAGACCAATATTTTGTTTCTTTTCACCCTGGGCTTCATTTTCATATGCTTGGTGGATGAGTGGCAGACCACAAGTGCTGTAGGACCACTTCGTGGTTGCAGTGTGTCCAGAGATGCCAAAGGTTTCGAATCTATAAAGTTATTTAGAGGTCACATAAGTCTAAACTTTTATTATATTATATTCTCTCCATTCCAAATTATGCTTTTCTAAATGCATTTCCTTTACTTATGTCTAAATACAAAGTAAGGGAAATATATCTAGAAAAGCTAGAAAATCTTATAATTAGTATTTCTTTATTTCTAAATACCATAACTCCTATCAGTACTACTAGTCCAAACGGGTGCAAATCAGGCCCGCTGTCCTAGCTCGCATGCCAACAGAGTGCCCGTTGGATCCGGGATCATCTTAGTCCAAAATGTCGGCCTCCTTACTCCTCTCTCGACGATTCACCTTCCTCGGGCAGTGGGAACGAGTTGATCGTTCGGTGGGGGCATAGCTGATCAACGGCCAATGGCGATTTAGTGATTTACTGCAGAAGGTGATGGATGCGAGAGAAGGTGTGGGAGGCAGCCTCGATGATCAAAGCTGCCCTCAACGTGCGGCGGAAGATCACCCCCTCCCACCCCATTGACCTCCTAAGTGAGTTTCATCAAATGCTAGCTTTTGTACTTGAGTTCATTGGAGGAATACTTTGCACAGTCGATGTAGGGATTAGATTGTATGAAGGTACGATTTTTATGGCCTAGGTTACCGTATTAGTGAGGAATCAACACGATTAGGGGTTTTTGATTGAGGAAATTATTTCCTTGGCTCTATAAAAGTTCCTCTTAGTTTTTTTTTTTTTTTTTTTTGTCGAACTTGCTTATTTGGCCTAGAATCGAGTTTTGTTTGGTTCCTTGGCCCTTCTATTAGTTTGATGAGATAACACGGTTAAGTTGTACGCGAAATGATTATTTTGCCCCTGGCGAAATGCAATAGATGCATAGGTTTTTCAGGTTGCTTAGTGTCAATAATTTCACAAAATGATCTACAACAATTTTTTTCAAACATGGAATCATTATTTTAATATATAATAGGAGAACGCCATGTGCGTTGATGTGAGAATCACTGGTAAAATTGTATTACTTATATGTACTAATATGATCGAATATATATATGTGATGTAGACAACTAAATATATATTAATTAGTAAATGTGAATAACTTGAATGGGGGCATAATGGCATGTGTTAGTTGGATGTGTTAGTGGATGCTGGCGTGGACACTTCGCATGGCGAGATTGTTGAATGTGCTAGTGAGATGTTTTAGTGGATGCAGATGTGAATAGTTGAGGCAAAAGTCCTGCCAAACATGCTCTAAATGTCTGTCTCCAATGGAGAGGATTTTTCCGTATATTAAAAGAGACGTTCGGTTTGTTGAATTGGGTGTTTGCATTGGCACCGTTGCCTTCTTACTACTTGAGTACTTGCATGTTTTGGTTTGGAGAATGAAATGTGTCTATCCATGGTCAGTTCCATCTCTAACATGCACATGACTGAAATCTTGCACTAATAATTATAGATGAGTTTGCCTAACAAATAAAATGAGATAGTCTCACAAAAAGTCATTATATTATGTATCAAGTGATTCATCAAATAAAAAAAACACTCCACAAAAATTCAATATGCTTATTTCCACTGAAATTATTGATTTTATTAAATTTCCTATGACACGCTATGTTTAGTTTAGCTAGCTCTTGAAAGTAGGAGGCCTTCTGACTTTGGTAGCTTGCTCAAACGCGTAAGCGATCTCAATCAACCTAGGCTCGTATCCCTTGATTCCACCAAAGCATATCGCAAAGGGGACCCCTTGCCTGTCGTACCCCGCCGGCACGGTGATTCCCGGATAGCCCCCGACCGAGAGAACAGAGGAGGCGGCACTGTTGGGCGCCACGATTGCATCCAACTGGTGTTCCTTCATCAGCTTTTCCAACCCATTTGTGGAGATCTCCTTGAGCCGCTGGATGACAGCTCTCTTTTGGTGCCAATGCCATTGGTTTTCTCGAGGCAATCAAGTCCGACTGCCCAAAAATCCTTTAGCCTCTCCTGCAACAGAACAGGGCCGAATTACAGTCATCTGATCATATACTTAAAATTAACTACCATTGCTCATGTTGATTCTATAATGTTTTTTTAGAAAATGATGTTGATATTGTAATGTGGAAGACAAAATACTACTCCATTTGGTTTACCTCTATAGGATGTGCTTCATTGAATGCTATGATCTGTGCAAGGGAGCGGACTGGAGAGTACAGTAGGTCTGACAAATAAGCATTGATGCTTAACTTGAACTCTGCACGCATCAGAAGAATCTCTTGGATAAACATATCAGTGAAATTTGCTGCAATGTCAAGATCCTTAACCACGACAGCGCCTTGTTGCCTTTGAAGATGAGAAGACGAAATAAATCTCAATATTAGTTGACGTTTGAAACAAACAAGTTGTTCTACTGTTAGTAGAATTCTGCTGCAAGGCATCATCAATATTTGGTTTACCTCATTGTTTCGAGATGCTTCTTATAAACCGCCAATTCCATGTCATCGTATCCTTGAAAACACGCATCGAGGACACCGATCCTCTTGCCCTTCAGTCCATGGATCCTTAGGAACTGTGTGTAACCTCCGTGCGGGATATACATGGACGCTGCTCCGGTGGCTTCGGCATCAAGCTCGTCATAGCCCACAATTACGTCCAACACATGGACGGCGTCGGATACAGTGCGACACATTGGTCTGCAATGGCAAACACAGGTCAATGATATAGAGATCTATATTTATTTGAACTAGACATGAGTGCTTGAGTTTACCATCTCGAACTACTGTATGTGGGTGTCCAAAGCAACACATTAAACACTTTTTGAGTTTAATATAACCTGTGGGCATTTTCTGTTTCTTACCCAATTGTGTCTTGAAGAGGTGTAATGGGGATGACACCTGATCGGCTAGTCAATCCGACAGTTGGTTTGACCCCAACCACAGAGTTGGCTGAGGATGGGCAGAGGATGGAGCCGACGGTCTCCGATCCCAGTGTCACTGCTGCCATGTTGGCCGCCGCTGCAACGCCAGGCCCAGCGCTCGATCCGCACGGGCTTGCCGAGAGAACATATGGATTCTGTAATAATTTCATTTCACGTGTAATAACCAATCAAATACTATTATGAAATACAGTAGGGTACATCGATGGGAAACTATGACAAACACCAGCGTCTGCCCGCCGCGGGCGCTCCAGCCGGATTTGACGGGGCGGTAGTCGGACCACTCGGAGGGGTTAGCCTTGCCGAGGATGACGGCGCCGGCGCGGCGGAGGCGGACCACCACGCCGGCGTCGCGCCTGACGACGGAACCGAGCAGCGCGAGGGAACCGGCCGTGGTGTTGAGCCGGTCGCGCGTGGCGATGTTGTCCTTGAGCAGGACAGGGATGCCGTGTAGGCCGACGGCGCAGCGGCCGCCGGAGGCGGAGCGCTCGGCGTCGGCGCGCGCCGCCTGCGCGAGCGCGTCCGGGTTCACCTCGATGACGGCGTGTAGCAGCGGGTTGAGCCGGGCGATCTGGTCCAGGTAGAACTGAACGAGCGCCGTCGAGGTGAGGCTGCCGTTCTTGAAGCCCTGGTGGATGGCGTCGACGGTGGCGTCCTGGAACTCGAACTGCTTGCCGCTGGAGCTGCTGCTGCCGGCACCGGCCGCCAGGGCCATGCCTAGGACGGTGGCGACGACCTGGAGACGTAGGTCACCCATTGCTAGCTCGCTGTCGTCCGGCCGGCCGATCTGCTACTGCTAGTGCTAACTTTAGTGGAGTCTGTGGTGTGCACAATGCTTGTGTAGGTGCTCATTGTCTTGTTGCCCGACCGTTGGCTCTTAATTTGGTCCTTTCACTTGGCGCTTCATTTTCACATGGTTGACGCGTGGCAGACCAGAAGTTGTGTAGGACCACTAGAGGTTGCAGTGTCCTGATAGAGGCGCCAAAGCTTTTGTATAGAGCAAAATACATTGACGATCCATAAAGTTATTTAGGCGTCACTTAGGCCTAAGCCATTATAGGGAGCGTATCCTGTGCAAACCAACAATCCGTGCAACCATGCAAATTATCCATCTGGACTAAAGAAAACTCATCTGACGGCCACGTACGAGCCGAGGAACACGCATTTTGCAAATTACCGCACGCCTACCCCCTTCTCTCCCCTGGCATTTTTGCAATAACTCCCGCGGCGCACCTGCTGCATGTTACGCCCTCACGGAATCTCTCGAAAAAGGCTAAGGGGGGAGGACCGGCGAGGACACAATGGCCGGGCGGGGCGATTGGCCTCACGGGCTGCAGGATGCGATTGGCCTCACGGGCTGCAGGATGCGATTGGCCTCATGGACTATAGGACCGGCGCGATGCGATTAGCCTCACGCATGTAGGATGCGGCGGCCGCTAGGGGCGGCAAGGGGCGGCGAGGACCGGTGAGGGCCGGGGGGGGCGGGCGAGCGACGAGGACCCGTGAGGGCAGCGACGGCCGATGAGTCGCCGAGGGCTGCCGGGCGGGCGAAGACCCCCGAGGGCTGGCGGGTGTGGGCGGGCAATCTCCGGCAGTGGCATCCACGCTTCGCGAGCGCAAGAATGTCCTGGGCGTTGGGGGGAGAAGACAAAAGGATCACTTTGCAAAATGTCCTAGGCTGCCGGCTGGAGGGAGTTACTGCAAAGGGGTGCAGGGGGCCGGCGGGCGTCTTTGTAGAATGCGTGTCTCTCCTTCCCTGGCTATCAGATGGGAAATCTTTAGCTCAGATGCAAAGTTTGCACGGTTGCACGAGTCACTGGGTTTTACACATGATATGCTCCCTTCTGTTAAGAATCAAAGTCTTCAATAGTGTTTGAACATAAGACTTTGAGTGTGGCCAAAATTAATGAGGAAGGAGTAAGGAAGTCAAGCTTTTCACATACTGTTCTTTGTACTCATATCAGCCTCCTCTTTTCTATAAATAGAGGAGCACTTCAGTTGTAACATGAACGTGAACGAGAATGAATGAAATACAAAGAACTCTCCCTTCCTCTAATATCTTTTGTGTCTGTGTGCTTGTTCCATACAAAGAATCGTTGATTTCTTAACACCTTCATTATATTGTACTCCCTCCGGTCCTTTTTATCTGGCGTGTGAGTGTTTTTGAAAAACGTGCCCACATGTTTCCTGGGCGACACTTTCAAACGGAGGGAGTATGTTGCATTGATGGGAAGATTACCTTGTTTCATCATTGTATTGTGGGCACTATATATATCCTCATTGAGCTAGCGCCACTACCGAGCAATTTGTGGAGTGTATTTATGTTATCATGTCACTATATTTGTGGAGTGTGGATTGATTCAGAGGTTATCGACGCCATCATTACATGTCATAGTTTGTGGACAATTTCATTGTGCTGGATTGATGGCTTTCTCTGCATTGGTGCAATGGTGTTGCTTGCTGCCCTGCTTGGTTGCGGTCCGTTTCCATCATCTTTTTGCTCCGCATTTGTTTGTTTATTACAAATACCCGCATATTTCACTCCCGACCCAACTCTAGTGACAAAATGTAGAAACGGAAATGGGAAGTGGATAGATTCCCACCAGTTGTTGTCAGTTTTCAACCGAAGTGGAAACTGATAATGAGCGGTATTGTGCAGAACAAAGAAGGCAATGCAAGGTTAAGGGGAGATAGACCTCCAACTAGCACACTTGTAGCTGTAGATGAAGATGCTACAACTGATGATAATGCCATGGAACTTGCAGGTGAATAAGAGGGCAAATATTTTCACACTTTCTGAATCTTGACACGAGGCATCAACAGAAGCACAGAACAACTACACAAGTATAACAACGCCCACATCTCTTACTCACAGTCACGGACTCACGGACACTGCCCGTACGTGCTTATTTGCCAACACCAAGGTCCCTTGGATTGTTCTGAAACAGAAACATCACGTATAGCAACTTGTACTTGTACTACCAAAGCGTCGTGCATATATATGACGAGACTATATGCGTGTGAAACGGTTATTCAGCCTTCCAGGACGAGAGGGGAGGTGTCTCAGAATCCTTCCAGGTGTTGAGGAAGTCATGGTAGCGATCACCCTGGACATCTGCCGACGCGTAAGACTCGAGCTCAGCCATGTCTTGAGGTGTGAGCTTCACCGAAAGCGCCGCCACGTTGCTGTTGAAATTCTCGACCTTGGTTGTCCCGGGTATGGGGCAGACGTCGGGTCCCTGGTGGTGCACCCAGGCCAGCGCCAGCTGCGACGGCGTGCACCCCTTCCTCGCCGCCATTGCGTTGACTTTCTCAAAGATCACGGCGTTCTTCTCCATGTTTTCTGGCTGGAATCTCGGCAGGTCCTAGAAATGGTTTCAGTGAAAAATGTTAAAATGGCGGCAATATAATCTGTGCTGTGTGGTACTTGCTACTGAAAGGGTGCTTAGAGGTATAAACCTTGCGGAAATCTTGATCGGTTAATGTGTCGACCAGCTTAGGACCGCTTGACAAGAACCCTCTGCCCAGTGGACTATATGCCACTATTCCAATCCCAAGCTCCCTGAATTGAAATTGCCAGAACGTGATCGAGCAGGTAAATAAACAATGTAGATACAGTTTTGGTGGTGGCTCAATCAGCGAGAGTTCGGAAGTGAAAATTAAGACCTGCAAGTCGGGATTATGTCAGCTTCGACATCTCTTGACCAGAGAGACCACTCCAGCTGCACAGCGGAGATAGGATGAACTGCGTGCGCTCTCCTGATTGTGGACGCTGATGCTTCGGACAGACCAATGTACTTTATCTTGCCCTCTTCAACTAGTTTTTTCAGTTCACCTACCTGTGGATGGATGTCAAGTAGGTTCACAAGATTCTTTATTATATCATCATCATATTAGTAAGAGCAGGGGAGCGAGCCCATTTGTGGCTCTGCCCACCTGTCTGTGGTTCTGAAACTTTAGAAGTTTTTTTTTCTTGAGCAAAGCCATGCACTGAGGAGATTCAAGAAAGCCATTGAATATTTGTTTATTGAGAACATGCAACCGCTGATTATTAAATGTTAAAAATGCAGTGTCCACTGGCTGAAATTTTTTAAAATATTAAATTGAGAAGCTAAAGTCTTTGCCTGAGCATGGAAGATTGGAAGCGAGCGAACTCACTCACCGTGACCTCGATGGGCACCCTGTTGTCAATGCGGTGCTGGTAGTAGAGGTCAATGCAGTCGACGCCGAGGCGTTCGAGGCTGCCCCGCACGCGGCGCGGACATACGCCGGGTCACCGCGAATCTCCTGGCGCCGTCGGCATCCGCGCGGATGCCGAACTTGGTGGCCAGCTGCACCCTCTCCCCTGACTCCGTCTGCCTTTAGCGCCCTGCCGAGGAGGAGCTCGTTGGTGTGGGGGCCGTACACGTCCGAGGTGTCGAGGAGGGTGACGCCGGCGGAGACGGCGTGGTGGATGAGCGCGATCATGTCCGGCTCCGGCTTGGGCGGGCCGTAGTAGGCGGACATGCCCATGCAGCCGAGGCCCTGCGCCGAGACCTCCAGCCCCTGGGAGCCCAGCTTCATGCGCGGCACCATGGGAGCTGCGGCGGCCATGCTCTTGCTCTCTGTGGCTCTGCGCCTGGGTGTTCTAGAATTTAGGCTTCTTGCTTGACTGCTTGAGTGTTGAGTGAAGTGGCTCTGCGCCTCAATTTATATTGCAAAAAGTTCGTAGGCCAAAGGCACGTCACGGAATATGTCACCAGGCGGCTTGCTGGTAATGTACCTAGGACTATATACTAGTTTATGCTACCGTCACTTGCTCCGATGATTGCAGGTGGATAGTGATCAATCAACCATTAGTGGAGTTGTTGGCAAATAGCCGCCCTCTTCTATCATGATTATCACTAATTGATGCATGCATCTATTTTTCTTGAGTCACTTTTTTTATGAAAATTTTCTTGAGTCACCTAATAGCAGGGCTAGACCTTTGTTGTTGTCCTTTCTAGTCTAGAATACTGATGATGGCATGATAAAGTTTTTCTCTTCTTTCTTTTTATCTCTTGTGAAAGAAGCCAAAATGATAAGTTTGTTCTCTTGCACTCAAAATTTGCCACAACGACACTTGTTAATTGTTATGCATTGTGGGTCGGTATTCCGTATTAAATTTTTGTATACCGACCATGTTCGACATAAGTCCGCTCGAATTTGTCAATTTTTTTAAATTCCGTAAAGTTCGTGTTCATTTTCGTGTCCGGCTTTGCCGTTTTCGCATTTGTTTTCGTATTCAAATGTAAAAGTAGAAAACGGTTGAAGAGTTTGTCAACCGAAGTTCGACCGATTTCATCCTTGGCCGTGACGCCGCCCCAAATGACCGACCTCCTCCTAGCTTTCCAGTCACTGTAGTTTCTGAGGGGAAAAAATCACCATTGTAGAGCTCGGACCGTGCACACTGCACAGCTGGCGCTCAGCGCTCTACTTGCGCTTCTCCCGGCGGCGAACGCGCACATCTCGTGCTCCGCCTGCCCAGCTCGCCGCGGCCGGGGATGAAGTTTGCCCGAGTGAAGCTCATGTCAGCCCGGCGAAGCGTGCTCCGCCTGCCCGGTTCACCACCAGAACTCACCCACACCTCGCTCGCGACGGCCGGGATGGAACTCGGCAACTCGCCCACTCACACCTCGCAGCTGAGCTCATCCCGCGCACAGTTTGCACTCCACCAGTACATTGTGGAGACTCGTGGCGGCCTTCTCCACTGGCACTGGAGCGACGATGTCCCCGCTACTGGTGCGCTCTACATGGGTGAACTCCACACACCTATGAACCTTCATTCTTACAAGCATCACGGAGATGTTTTTTTTTACAACAAGCAGCAAGAAAAAAGCGTAAGAAGAAAGAACAACCCAGCCTATTCATTTGTGGAATTACTTTTGATGGTATTGTAGGAGTATTTCATAAGCTCAGAGTGTCAAACTAATTTCTCGAGTGTCCACTTCTCCTCCGGCGGATGTATTATATACCGACAAGAAATTTGTGTTTAACTTGGTCTACTCTTCATGGAAAGACAACATGGCGCTGGCGCTGTCGTGGATCCTGACATTGCAACAAACTTGACTGATCTGGGTGAGCAAGAGACTCTGCTGATGAATGCAGAGTCAGGAGTGATTCCAATTAATTTTCAAGATATAGATGTGTTGACATCCTAAAAATGGTCGAATATAATTTTTCGTAATTTGACGTGTCAAAATGGCCATGAATGTGTCCGAGGAGCAGCGACAAGTTCGGAGACTCAAAAAATCCGACATAGGACGCCGGAACCTAGCTGAGACGCGTCCGCATTGTAATACCGTCGGACGCGGTCGGGCGGTGGCCCGTAATCGTAGTCCTTTCTAGACCGCGTCCCGGAATGGGTGCGGACACTGCCCTGTGTCGTCCGACGGCCACGCCCGGGCGGCGCTAAACTTGCAGGGCTTTATAATTGTGCGGCGGCGCTATGTCGAGCGTTTGACGATTGGCGACGATCTAATCTCTCTTGGTTTTCTAAGGGGATAAGATCATCCTCTCTATATAATGAGAGGTTCATAGCCGATTTGATCTCATCTACATCCCATCGATCAAGATCAATCTACAAACCCTAATTTCTCTTCTCCAACCCCTACCTTGCTGTTTTGGCGGCGTTCTCCATGAATTTCATAGGCATCCTAGGCAGCCTTGCTGGTCCTAGGAGATCCCTTACGTCCGTCCTCCCGACGGATCTTTCCGGAGGGCGTTCTGAGGTCGTTCCAGCCAAAACCGAGCTCCACATCGGCCTTTTCGATCTCTAGATCGTTTTGGCTGATTACATTGCGGTTCTTGCTGCGTTTGTAGGTTGTTTGCAACCTCAAGGGCGTCAAGACCCACCGCCGTGTTGAGGGCGGTCACCGATTCGCGTCAACACTATGAAAAGATGATTGTAATCCCTGCTGTGTTGTAGGAGAGACTCAAAAATTTTGAGCAACTGGACCTAAATGCCACAGAAAAAACCAATTGCATTGGCACTGGGAGAGAGCTGCCAGTGGCTCAAGGAGATCTCTACAAATGGGTTGGGGAAGCTGATGAAGGAACACAAGTTGGATGCAAATCGTGGCGCCCAACAGCGACGCCGCCTCTATTCTCACCATCGGGGGTTATCCGACCATTGTTGTGCCGGCAGGGTACGACAAGCAGGGAGTCCCTTTTTGCGATATGCTTTGGTGGACTCAAGGGCTATGAGCCAAGGTTAATTGAGATCGCTTATGCGTTCGAGCAAGCTACCAAAGTTAGAAGATCGCCTACTTTCAAGAAATACTCCCTCCGTCCCCAAAATAAATCAATTTCTAGGGTTGTCCTAAGTTAAATTTTTTTTAAGTTTGACTAACTTTATAGGAAAAATAATAACATATATATGAAACCAAATAAACATATTACTTAAAATATATTTCATTACATATCTAGTGATATTAATTTGAGGTCATCGATATTTTGTGTTATTTTCTTTAAAGTTGGTCAAACTTAAAAACATTTGACTTAGGAAACACTAAAAGTCGAATTATTTTGGAATGGAGAGAGTAGGTAACAAGAAGTAACTAGCATGATGGCACGTCATAAGGAATTTAATGGAAATAATTCCAGTGTAAATAAGCACCTTGAAAAACTTTTTGGTAATTTTTTTATTGGAGCAATCCCTTGATATACAATAGAATGATTCATGGTGCGAAAAGCATTTTACATCTTGGATTCAACGGTCTGTTACTGGAGATTTTTATTTTTATTTTTTTTTAGTACTGCAAAGATATATTCGCTGTTCAACAATGCAGGAACGGCTGTTCAGCAGCGGCCCAACCGCCAGGCCCGCTGAAGCGTAGCAGGCCACTTCCCACTTGTTCTTCGATTTTTTTTTTTAAAAAAAAAGTCGAAACAGTTTCCGTTGGGCTCCATGCCCTACCGCAAGCAGCTCAGCAACGCCTCCGAACGGACCGAACCGCCGCGGCCGCAGCTGCCGCCGTCTCTGGCCATCGGCCATTGCCCCAAAACCCTAAACCCTGAAACCGAGTCCCGACTCTAAGGGCTCGAGAGCATCTTCGCCATGGAGTTGCGGTCGGCCTGTGGCCTCGGTACGCCGCCGCCACGCCGAACTCCCCAATCTCTAGCTGCCTAGCCGAATCTCGGTACGGACCGCATCAGCGGCCTCCCCGACAATGCGCTCCTCAAGATCCTCGCCGGCGTCGGCTGCGCCCGCACCGTCGCCCACGCCGGCGGCCTCTCCCGCCGGTGGCGCGGGCCTCTGGAGGCGCCTCCCGGAGATTCACCTCCACGGCATCGCTCCCGACGCCGTCGTCGCTGCCCTCGCGCAGATCGCGGTCCCGGAGGCGGAACTGTCCGTCCTCGACATCGACGTCCCCAAGCGCTTCAAAGTTCTCCGCAGCAGGCGTCGCCTCGCTGCTCCGCACCGCCGCGCGGTTGGCGCCGGTGGAGCTCACCATTGTAGTCTGGGGGATAGAAAGGACACCCACATTGCCGTCGAGCTGCCTTGCTTCGACCGTGCAACATCGATCAGGCTGGAACTAGGGGGATGTCAAATTAGCACCGCGGGCGGCTGGCGGTGAGTTCCCTCTGCTCGAGAGGCTGTCCGTTGCAGGATGCAGGTTGAGCACCGCTACCCTGATCACGCAGTGCCCGCGCCTGTGGGCGCTAGAGCTGCGCCCATCTGAGCATCCTGACGTTTTGAGGGTCCACTCGACGAAGATTGAAGAGCTCGTCATAGACGGTGATACTAGTAGCTTGTTGGGGGCTGTTGACATTGACGCCCCTGTGCTGAAGAAATTCACCATGAACACCAGCATTGACAGGGATTTCAGCATGTCATTCTCTGCGCCTAGGGTGGAGATTCTCTCGTGGCGTTGTGGATTTTCAGGTTCAACTGTAGCGATTAACGGGGTGTGGAGCCTGAGCAACCTGAAGTTATTGAGGAGGAAGAGTGGCCACTCCCTATGTTTGGATTTAAATATCATGGTGTGTCTCTGCTAATGCTTTGTTTCATTGACAACTTGACAATTCGGCCAACCCTCTTATCTAGACTGTTGTCATTGTTTAAAAATTGTTTTTTTTTTACTAATACCTGACTGAGCAAAGTAGCCTCTATATTGCGCAGGTATATCGCATTAAATTTGATGAAATCATATCAGAAACAAATTAAAGAGGCGCACAACTTGGGCAGCTGTGAAATCTGTCTCATGTAAGATTAAGTCACAGCAGACTAGTCAAAATAGGCCATAGCAGCAAAACTACCAAGTCACAATACCATCTCTACAATAAAAACTCGAATCGATGATCCATCTGGAATCCGCTCACTTTGGTAGACAGTGAGGTGAAAATAAGGATATACCTTAGCCTTTTCTCATTCTTGAATCCTTGTTATTCATGCTTGCCTATGTGTGTTTTTCTATGCTTTTGCCGTACATAACAAATCACTAATGCTTTATCTGACACTTTTGCTCGAAAGTTTCAGCATTGTGCTACTTTTACTGTTTTCTGGTAATTCATTTGAGGCTTTGACATATGATTATATGATTCTATACATTTGCAGGACCGCACACGTATGCGCGAAATTGCAAGAAATAGTCCAACTTCCTGATATTTCAGTTTTCGAGCTACGTCTAATACTATGGGGAGATGAAGCTCGAAAACTGCATCGACCTGGCCTTGGATCAATGGTGTTGAATCTACTTGGGATGTTTACTGCTATACAAAGCCTGAAACTGGAGACTGAACGAATCATGGTAATTCCTCAATTCAGCTGCCTTATATGCAGATTTTGAAGAAACTTGCTTCACTGCATCCTTGAATGATGGAATAGTTTGTTTAAATTGATGTGTTGGAATATCAGTAATATTTCACGTTCTTTGCAGATCGGATACAAAGCTGTCGAAGCATGCGGACCAAACTGTCATTGTGATCATCAACAGAACTGGACAAGTCAGAATATCACCTTGACAGATCTTAAAGAAGTGGAAATAAAAAAAATTTGAGGCAAGTGAAGATGAAGTCAATCTGCTGAAACTTGTGTTCGGATGTGCACCCCTGCTTAAGAGAGTGACTCTGAGAGTCTCCCCTCGTAATTCACCACGTGACCTAGAATGGGAGAAAACCTGCAATGTTTTCAAGGCGCGCCCTTCTGTGAGGCCCTATGTTTACGACGACTGCGGGGAGAAGATGGAGTATAACTCTAGATATAATACAATGCGATTCTATGATGATTATGATTATGATGATGATGATTGGTAGGTTAATGAACTGATGTTGGTGTAGTGAATTCAGTTTCATGCTTGCATGTACTAGTGCTTTGAATTCAACTGAATATTCAGGGTTCTTCCATCTGTACCTGTATGTTTATTTGGCTGAATATATGACCTTGATGCTACTGGAATGACACTACTGTACTTTGACTCCATTTTACTGATTCACTGCTTTCAACCCTATTGCTGAAGTCCAGCTTGATAAACAGATGATCATCGTGTTCTTATTAAAGCGACGTACGGTCGAGAGCATGCATGCATATATCTGATTTGATTTGTTCAACTTAAAATAGGCGGGGTGCAGTAGGGGCCGTTGAGCCAGGCGTCGGCGATCATCTTGTTGGCTTTCTCCGTCGGGTGGACGCCGTCCCAGCTCAGGCGAGCCGACGGGTCGCGGCAAGCTATTGTTGCGCCCGGCATGCCGCATCTGGCGGCGACGTCGAAGTTGTACTTGCCTCCTCCTGCCCCGCAGCACGTCTCCAAAGGATTTCTGAATCCTAATATTCCACGGCAGAAATATATCAGTCGTAGTCTAATTTCCTCCTATCTGCAACGACCCTTTCTTTCGACCTTGGCACCTTTATTTTTTTTTTTAAAAAAGAATAAATTAAAATAAAATACATACCAAACTCTTGAGGCTGCTGCACCATTTTGTACACCTGGGAGGAGTAATCCGCGTACATCATCCTTGTTGACCTATGCTTGGCTTGGAGTATTTGTACTTGCTTCTGGAGCATCGAGTTGTGGTACTCTGTGAGACGATTGAAACTTCTCAAGCAGCCGTACTGATCGAAGTCTGCAGTGTCGCTTGAGTTTGAGGAAATAAGAGTAGACAACGTCAAGAAGAGTGGGAGACAGCCCGTTGGAAGAATGCCCGGGACAACAATGTGAACAGCACCAAGTGCAATCAACTTCTGCACCAAATGACAAAAATACGTAATTAAATTAATAGCTTACGAGTAGTAATTGCCTGTAGAGTACGTAGTTTTTACGATGATGATGTAAGTATTAACTTCTGTTTTTTGAGGGATGATGTAAGTATTATACTTATATAGTACCTCAATACCGTTAACGATGGCATCGACAATCAATGGGGTGTTCTCCATTGCCTGCTCAACGGTGAGCCCGAGCTCAAGAAGCTGGATATTGTAGTCGTTTCCTCCAAATCCACCGAACTGAAACAGCGATTCTGCTAGAAACCCTGTGCACTCTAGCATGATATATACAAAAATCAAAGCCGCAGCTGAATTATATTGCATTAAATCTATACAAATACAGTAGTGCAGATAGGTGCAACAAAAATGTATTCCAGTGTTCCAAATTATAGGACGTTTTGACATTTCTACTCAGAAAAGCCTAAATATATTATAATTTGAAATGGATGGAGGGGAAGGCGAGGAATCCGTTAAGAAGAGAGTGAAGATGAAGTGCTAGCTCACTCTCTTTTGTCCCGCATATGGAAGGAATCAACTCCTTGAACCACTGGACTTGCATGTCTAGCGAGCCGTGGTTCCACACTGGATCTTCAATGCCGACTGATTGGTAGAAGGAGAAGTTCAGCGCAGTACCACCGGTGATGGCCATGTTTGCACCCTTTCGGAAGTCTTTGCCTTTGATTTCGACGGTGTGAGCAGTGGGAGCCCAAGTGATTGTGCTGCGCCAATGCCCAAGATGTGGTAAGAGTAAAACACGAAGATAAACTTCTACCCAAAGAAATGAAAATGGGCACATTCAGTTATTGCTCACGTGCCTTTTTGTTTTACTTTTTTTATTGATAACTCTGTTATTCCTCACAAGTTGGATATGAATAAAAAACATGATAGTATCTACTCTGCCTTTTGCGTTAGAAAATTAATGAACTAAAAGAAAAAATATGTAATTTAATATATAGTTAATTTTATTAAACAGAAGCATTAAATAATGACCAGTGCACGACCACACTGACCAGTGCAAGACCACACAGGTTTGATGGAATCTCAATTTAATTTGTGGAAAAGTCTCCATGGCTTTTTCATGAAAAAAATCCATTATAGGCTATTATAGTACGAAAATAGTTATAAACAAGGAAATGCATGTATCTACCGATCAAGTCAACGACGACGCGACCGTTGCTCCACCGGCAAGACGGCTTGCCGAAGTAGGTCATGCCGTACGGCGGATGCGTGCAGGTGAGCACATTGTACTCCGTCGAGTTGTTGCTGCTGACGATGCAGATGTTGCCGGTTTCGGCAACTGAATCTCCGAAGCTGAACATGGCATTGTATCTTCTGGTTCCTGAAATGCTACTGGTGCTGGTAGCGCTGCTGCTGCTACTTATGGTGATCACCAGTGCGATCAACAAAAACGCAAGGAATGAGCAACAGATTCTGCGAAGGGGACTCATGCTAACGAATTCGTATGCACGCTCAATGACGGGCGGCGATGACTGACGATACATATATATTATAATATATATACTTATATACACAGGCAGCTGATCGAAACCTTAATAGTGGCCGGGTACGGTAATGATGAGGACATGGCAACTGGCGTCGCTTTGGGTTGGTTAGTCGTTGGCCTTCAATAAGTTTTCACGACCAACCAGTTAACAAGTTTCTGTGACGTGTAGGTCGCTTTCGGGTTGGTTAGTCGTTGGCCTTCAATAAGTTTTCTTTTTGACCGAAGTCAGGAAGTGAAACCCCACTCTTATATATTTTTTTTTTTTTTTTAATAATGCCTTAGCCTGAAATTCGCCTCCCACCGAATCGAACTCGTGGGCCCGAGGTGCCTCTAGAGTGTCCAGGCTGGCTGGGGTAACCAACCAACCCAACATCCTTTAACCAACCAGGGCCAACGTGTTTCGTAACGTGTACCTTTTTTTCCTGTTTGTCACGGCTTCACTTCATCAGTGAAGCCATTTTTTTAGGTTCCGACACCATGAACATCTTTGTCGGTGGAGTTGAAGCCGTTTTGCTATATCGTTTGGCAAAACAACTCTACATATGTAGTTTGTTAAAGTATATTCTCACAGAAGGCCATATCGTCGTAGTCATCAAAGCTCAGGCGGACGAGTGGATCGCTGCGGGTTACGACGCTCTAGCGCGGGTGGTCGCGGCGGTGCGTGGACAGTAGCCACCGACTGATGAGCTTCTTCACTTCATAGAGCAAAACAGTTTCTTTTCTTAGTACAACTTTCTAGCACCGCCGTTTGAGCCGGTGATTCATCTATGTGTGCCCCGTGGATGCATCGGCCATTGCTGGATGGCTAATGCGGACACCGTGTATGAACTTTAACTTCTCTTAATGCAATACGCCGTAATGTGTATGGTTCTGAAAAAAAGCCGGAAAAACCACTATTTTGGCTCCTCTCCCTAAAGCTCCGTGAGAGCACATTTTTTAGGGCTTCATCAGTGTTGCCGTTTTATTTTACCCCATTTTGGCAGAAAACGACACCAGACAGCCGCCAGAGAAGTCTTGCCAATTGGGGTTTAATTTAGATAATGAGTACTAACTAATTTAAGTAAGATAAGATTAGCTCTAAAGTAAATTAAGTTAGGTCATTCATTTGATTGGGACTGTGGAGTGTGTACACCATATGGGTGGTTGTTCAGCCGCACTAATTCCTCACCTATCTGGTCAAGTTTCTGATTAATGCACCGATGGAAACGGTCGGAAATAATGTCACTATAATAACAAAAACAGTTGGCATGGCATTTTTTTCATGTCTATGAAAGACACTCCTACTATGTAACTGTTTCCCTGAAAGTATTAAGTGCTCAACAGTGGCCATGGATTTATTTACAAGATCGTTTTGTAAGGAATCACCCATGTTGGCAGTAATTTTTGGCATCATGGTGAGGGCTGAGAGGTAAATATGCAGCTGATGGCAGGAAGGTAATCAAGGTATGGAGGAATTTGTGGTCTGCACAAAGTTCTTGACATTTTTTTTTTTTTTTTTTTGCGTGGAAAGTTGTTAAGAATGGAATTCCTACAGGAAAGGTATGTGTCACGGGGCCTTTTGGCACTGCTTCGGCTACCGTGGCCGCGGACGGCGGACGCCCCGCCCCTTCTCCGTGCTCGACGCCGCGCCGTCGTGCCGTCGAGGACACGGATGTTGCCGTGAGGATGGGCGATGGCGGCCGCCATGGGGTTGGCCAGCGCGACGCCGTGGCCGACGGCGCCGATCCACTACGGACACCACCCTGGCGCCGGCCGCGCACGTGGCGGCGCACCGCAGTCGGAAGTCGTGCGCGGCGCACGTGGACGGCTGCTCTCACAGCTAAAGGAGCAGCGTCGTCGTCCGTGCGGTGGCAGCCACCGTCGCGCTGGACCTCCTGTTCGGGTCGCAGCACGCCGATGTCCGAGTCCCCGACCCCGTCACGCTCCGCGATTGAAACGCCGGAGGATGAATCTCCCCAATCTTGAGTTCTTCTCGGCGACGGACCAGTTTGTAGAATGTGAGTTGCTATTTGCTAACTCCTCTGTGTTACTTCGGGTGCAAAATCGTGGCGTCATAGTTCTGACTTTTACACTGCCATGAATTTAGCAGCAGATGGTGTTGCTGCCAGCACGCCAAGATGGAAACGCGTCCTCCTGCCCCTCCTATCAAAGTTGTCCCTGCGATTTCGACATGTGGCGGCTCTTTAGTGAATGCTGAGACGCGCACGCTGAAGGCAGGTGAACATGAGACTAGAAAGGGGTGTGATCAAATAAGATTCAAGCTCATATCTGCACATTGAAAAATCTTGAGACTGTTTCCGTTGTCTGAGTTGCTGGCTTTTCAGGAGTGGTCGAGATTTGGGGGCTGGAAAGGCATCCAATTAGGAGAGAACCAGGCAGTGAAGAGGCAAAAGCTTGATGATGGAAGAGTTAGACAGATAAGGGAATGAGAATAGAGACATGCTTGTATGATTCATGTCACTGGTGTGTTGTAATTCTTCTTTTTGTTGCTCTTGTGCTCAGATACTCAATATGAAGACTAATTAAGGTGTTGCCTCATAAGGGGAGAGCTGACTAACTGACTTATCTGGAACCCATGAAGTGAGGAGGTCCCGTGAGGATATGTGCCCTGTGAAGGTAAAAATTCCTCGATCTCCTGCTGCAAGCATTCCAGTTTAGTGGGGATTGATAGAGATAAAAATGAAGATGAAGTGTTACTGATATGAATCATGTGGCATTTTTAGGAAGCAACTCCATATGTATCAGCAGCAGAATTGCTTAAGAAGTTTGAATCAGGGACTAGAGAGCTGAACATCACTCACAACAGATCTTGTTCTCATGTAAGTATTCTTTTCGAAACATCCTCATGTAAGTATTCATTTACCATATCTGTTGTACATTAGCTTTACAACAACTCGATTTCACCAATATACTGAATCAGGAAAACAGTCTTAAATCTTGATAAATAATTAATTGGTTTGACATCCAAATTGCTTATGTGTTTTGTTATGCAGGAGGATGCTGCATTACACGGAAGGCCTAAGCTTCTTATGTTGACTTTTTTTTTTTTTCGCGTCGGGCCATTCACCCGTTTTTCATTAAGAGGAGGAAAACCAAATCCAAATACAAACTAAGCCGGGATGACCCGAAAGCAGACATCAGGCCCACAAAACAAAACAAAACACAACAACACAACAGAAAGCAAGAAACCTAACTACTGGAAGGAGACCAAAGGAACTAGAGTTTCAGACTTCTCACAGAGCTTGAGCAGTCAAAATAAAGAGCTCTGCACAGCTAGAGGAGGAAATGCTGGCAAAGATCCCCAAGGTCAGGGCACGGCCATTCAACAAAAAGGTAAGAATTTGTTACATGAAAGAAGACTGTCTTTAACTGTGTGCTAACTAGTTACTTCCTTTTGTTTTGCCTTAAGATTTCTGAAGCCCCTTCATTCCCTCCACTTCCGAGGAAAACCCCGCAGGTCCCTGAATTCAACGTGCGTATTCTATCATAGTAGCAAATTCATGAATGAAAGGCTCTTTTCATTGACTAATTCATTTGTTCCTTTGCGTCAACTACAGGAGTTTCATCTTAAAACAATGGAGAGAGCAACTCGATATGTGGACACCTGTTCAGAAGTTTTGTGTGCAGATACTGTCCAGGTAAGTTCCTAGTTGCCTAGCTGCTGCGTCCGTTCAATCTTGCAGAGTCAAAATAAACCACTGAAATTGACACAATCAAAGCCACCACAGCTTCATACAGCAATGAGAGTTCGACCAACAAGGTTTGCTTTTCGCCACAAAATTGATAAACTGTAATCATTTTAGCAGACATTAGTCTTTTTTTTAATGCTAAATTCTAACATCATCTTTCAACAGTGTGAAAAGTTGAACTAGAACTGGAGGAGCTGGATGATCTTTCAACATCCCCGTCCTGCGTCTCGTACTGTCTATCCATCCGCCGGCAAGAGAACAGGGCAATAGTGTCCGCGTTCCGAGAACCGGGGGTGCCTCGGGTGCCGGCAATAAAGAATTTTTAGGCTGCGTGCCTCCTCCCCCAATGGCGTAGCGCAAGATAGACACGGGCACGGCGGCTTTATCCTGGTTCAGGCCAACGGGGCCCTACGTCCAGCGGGTGATGTCCTGCTCGTGTTACCTCGCGCTCAAAGGAGAGCTTGTAGTAGGGGTTACAAGCAGTGTGAGGGAGAGACGCTGGTCTCAAGCCCCACGATCGTGGTAGTGGTGGTCAGTTTTCTCTGGTCCGATCGGGTCCGGATCCCCCGCTAATGGGGCATTACTCCCCCTTTTATAGTAGGAAGAGGGAGGTAATGTTTACATATGTGGAGGCCTAGGTGGCTAATTCGAGGCTTCACTTGTTGCATGCGCTGTGGCCGAGGTTGGTTGGTTTGGGCGTTGTTTGATGAAGACACGCGTCCCGATCGATGGCGGACGTCCGCCCCGTTCATCGCCCCGAGGATTGTGAGGCGCCCTCACAATCCGCATGGCGGCGGGTCGGGGCCGGTCGTGGCGTGTCATGAGCCCAAGGGTCCGCCCGTCGTGGCGTCTTGGCGGTGTTTCGGAAATGAACAGTGTTGTCCTGGTTTCCCGTCTTGGCGGCGTAATATGTCACCGGTTCAGCTTTGTGTCCCATCAATCGGATTCGAAGTGATCTGCGGGCCGATTTGGTAGGCGTGTCGATGGCCACCCGCGCCTCGTCTGCCGTGTGACCGCATTAAATGCAACAAGTTTCCCTTCCTTGACGGAACCTCCATGCCCGAGGGTCGGCGATCTGGGTGAGTGGGTTGGGCGCCTCGCCAGAAAGATTGAGAGCGGGTCTCCCTCGGGCGGCGGAGACTTCTCGCCCGGGGTGGTGAGCTAAGCCACCCTCGGGTGAGGCGGAATCCATGCGCCCGGGGTGGTGAGCTAGGTCACCCCTCGGGCGAGACCCGAGATTTGGGTAGAGTCCGAGCCCTGGATCGGTGGGTGACAACGTGGCGCGTTCTGGTTCTCCGTTTGTAAAGGTCCCCGACCTTGTCCTTCTCGGCGTAGTGAGCTCCTTCGTCGTGGTGGCGCTGTGGGCCGCTCGTGGGCGGCTCGCTTCATGCATGCGTCGTGGCTCCTTGGCCTGGTCCGTCGCCTGTTGGGCTGTCCTTCTAAGTGGGATGATGGCGAGCCAGGTTTTCTGCGGGCCCCGATGGGCGGCAGCAGATTCTCGTTGTTTGGAGAATGTCTCGGGGCCCAATATTTTAGGTCCCCGACGGTAGCCCTCGAGCCCCGGCGGAGTGTGGACTCGCCCGGGGTTGTGCCGTTCCGTCGCCTTGTTTTTTTCGGGGTGGTTCGTCTACAATGGGTGCGGCGCGAGCGCACTTTTGGAGTGTAGCCCGAGGCCCTCGAATGGAATGGCGGATTCCTTCGAGGTCTTTTATACCTCGCACGCCGGGCAAGGCCGAAAACAGCTCTTAAATTGCGCTTGTTTGTGCGAGTGCATTTGTTTTTTGCGTGGGCGGCCCGAGGCCCGCGCTTATGTGCGCAAGGTCGCCCCGTGCTTCCTCGACTTTGAGTATACGCTCCTCTCGTCGCCCTCCCGGAAGGGGAGGAGGAGGGGAGACGTGCCACAATGCCCCCAGAAGCCGAATGTGACACGCTCCGGTGAGCGTTGTAGCGGGGGGTTAAGCGGGGTGCCCGTGTGCCCTCGCCGGAGCAAGGGTCGGCCGTGTGATCTAGGATTCACCCCATGAGAACCTACGGACCGTTTAGCGGATCCCTTCCGGTTTGACAGGTCAACCCCGGGGGCCTCAGTAGGCCTCCCACGGATGGGACATCTCTATAAACAAGCACCCGCGGGTCTTAAACACGTTCAGAAATCCAGGCCCCGAGGGCCCGGGTATAGCCGGTTGTGCATTTCCATCCCGTCCCCTCGCTCGGGTTATCCCGAGGCGATCAGAGAAAACCCGTGGGGCCTAGCCCGGGCAACCTCTCGAACGTAAGGTGCACGTCGGCGTGCGTCGGCCGAAGGCTCGTTTGGCCCCGCGAGGCGGACCGCCAACGGATCGACTTTTTTGCCCCTTAGGGTCGGGCGCCGGATATGGATGGCCGGACGGTTTTACCCCGAATGGAAGACGGGCGTCTCCTTGCCGCGCCCGGGCGGCGTGGCGGTTCCAAATCGATGGGGCGTGGGCCCCGTGGCTCTTGTCGGGCGTGTCGAGAGCGCCGTCAAGGTGCATTAATGCTCTTGATTGACGGCGAGCCGTGGATGGGTGGTTCCCATTCCATCTTGCGCCGCCCATTCCGGGCGTTGGTTCGTTTGCCCAAAGCCGGCGGTTTGCCTTCCCTTCCCTATAAATATGGGGGTCGCCGCGGCGCGGATAGTTGCTCTTTGTTCTTGCCATCGCCTTCTTGCCTTCTTCTTTGCGGCAATTAGGAGATAGAAAGAAAGATAGGGAGAGATTAAGGGAGAAATCCACTTGCCTTGTGCTCGTGTGAGCGGTGTTGCCCGGCCAAGTTCTTTCCTCCTCCCCTCCCGTTCGTCCATGGCGCAATCCGGTGGCGGCGACAACACGAGGGGAGGTGCTCGGCGCCGAGCCGTGGCGAGAACGACGGCGACGGAGGAAAAGCTTCAGCCTTGTCAAGGAAGGGCTTCTTAAGCCCTCGTACCAATGCCGAGCGGCGGAGTGGATAGCCCCGGATTGGACCGAGGAGGAGCCTAACCCTCCCGATGGCTACGTGGTGAGCCTCGATCGATCTTCACCGGCGTGGGTTCGGGATGCCGGCGCGGGCGGTTTATCCGCGCGATCCTTCATTACTACGACATTGAGCTTCACCATTCGCCCCGAACTCGGGTCTCTCAGGCCGCCAACTTCATCACCCTCTGTGAGGGATTCACGGGGATCGAGCCGCATTGGGACCTTTGGTTGTGGTTTTTAAGGCGGACCTTACCACCGCCGGTGGCGAAGGGTGCGCCGCGGAGGGCGTTAGGCGTTGGTGGTTGCGCGCTCAAGTCCGATCGAGCAGCGAGGCCGAACCGAGCTGATGGGTACATCCTTTCCAAGCTCACCTCCTCCAACAAGGGGTGGTAGGATCGGTGGTTCTACCTCCGCAATGACGGGAATGCACTTCCGCGTACACCGGGCGCGTTCTTAGCGGCGTCCGGATAAGTGGTTCTGGGGTCCCCTCGGCGGACCATCCTCGGTTGGAGGGCCTCGAGGCGACGATCCTGCGGCTCCGAGATGGGGGTGTGAACACAGCGGCTGTGGTCGCTGCTTTTTCATCGGCGTCGGGTGTTGCCATTGATGGCTCGCCCTTTACTCATGTATCGATGACCTCCTCGGCCGCCGGTCTTGAAGAGTCTCGGATGTCCTCCCCTTCTGCTTTCCACCGATGGCCTGGCCAAGAGGGTGAAGGAGGCATTGGGGTCCAATACCCCGCCCGAGATCCCGGAGATCCCTATGCGCCCGCCGGGGTACATCTCCTTGGTAAGCGCCCTTCGGTTTCGGTGTTCTTGTATTGTCTTGTTGCCACCATGTTGCTGCCATGGTGGTTCTTACTCCATCTTCTTGCGGGTCGTTTGAACTACCACGACTCTCCTCCGCCGTGCCCAATCACGGGCGCCGCTGGCGGGCGGCGGGGGAACCGCGCCGAACGAAAGAGGAGAGAGCACGGCATTAAAGAAGGAGGAGAAGAAGAAGAAGAACGTGGCCCGCGCCAACCGCCGGGCCGGCCGCAGCAGGCGGGCCATCGCTGATACCTCGACCACCGAGGAGGACGAGGATGAGGAGAAGGATGAGTTCGTCGTGAACTCGTCGGACGATGATGTGGGGGCTCGTATTGATCGAGCCACGGGGTTCTAGACCCACTCGGGACTTCGCTATGAGCCCGAGCCCGGGCGTCGGAGGTAGCCGGGACCAGCGAGGGTCCTTCCAGCCGAGGCCTCGGGACCACCGGTGGCCCGAGGGTTTTACCCGGATGTGGGTACCTCGGCGCTACAAGGCCGGGCTCGGGCGGGAAGAGCCGTCGCCGCCCGGCGTGGGCGCTCGGCGCCGCAAGGCGTGGCTCGGGGTGAGGAGCCGGTGGCGCCTCGTCCCGATCCAGCTCCCATGCGTGCGAGAACCGTGGAGGAGACCGCCCGTCGTCAAGTCACGACGCCCAGGTCGCGTCTTCCAGCGCCTCGGCTACACCGGGCGATCCCTCGGGCCGTGAGTCCCTTCGTGTTTTCGCAGCTAGCTTCTTTTCTGGTATTTTTTGGCTTCTTTCGACGCGTTCTTGACTTCGGGAAACGGGGCCCCCCACTGTCCTTGCATCCCAAGAAGGCCCCGAAGGCCGGTCGCAAAGCCTCGGCCGGGGCCCGAGAGACGGGGTCGTCTCACCAAGACGTCGTCCCACCTGCATTGGGCTCCCCCGGTGTTTAGCCCCCGAGCCCTCGGGAGGGGGTCGGGCCCGAGCCGGGCGGCCGAGATCTCCCCGAGGTGGTACATGCCCATGGCGGTGATGGCGGGTCGTCCACCCGGCCGATGGTGATCGACTCGGAGGGCTCGTAGAAGCTGCGTGGCCGCCCGCCCGGCCGGAGCGATTAGTGCCGCTTGAGGGGACCCATGACGCAGCCGCCCCTCCCGAGGAGCCAAGCTCCTTCGTCCGGGAGTTTTCTCAGGAGGAGCTCTTCGAGGCGGCGGAGACGCGAAGGCCCCCGCTTGCGCCGGCTCCTGCCGATCTGGGGGCTCATGAGGCGTACAACCCCGACTTCCCGCTACTCCATGCGCCCCGGCTTGGCGTGGCTCTTGGCGGCGTCGTCTTCGGCAATGGTGAGGGCAGTGCCTGTGGTCAGCTGTGAGGGACCCCTGGACTTCTATTGGTCCGGGTTCCCTGAGCTGCGGGAGTTGCCGGTGGAGGCGATGTTCCCTCCGGAGCCAACCCGCTGGGGTGGTCCTCCCTTGACCTTGGGTGACGTGCCCGGGGTCCGGCCGCCGTGGTGATCGACGACGTCCCCGAGGTCCTGGCGTGGAAAACTTATGAGCAGATCCGCCAGTGGGCCGCCGACGGCCTTGCGAAGATCGGCGACGCCATAACCGGGCGTCTCGCCGAGGCCGACGCGGTGAGTGTCTTGGCTGTTATTCTCCGCCGTGTTTTCTTTGTGTATGCGTCGTAATCCGTAGTGTCCTTGTTGCGAGTCTCCGGCGATTCGCCCGAGAAGTCCGAGCTCCTTCGCCGTAATGTTACGACCTGGACCGCCCTCGGGCGAGCAGCGGGTGAAGCCGATCAAGCCCGGAGCGAGACGTCCCGCTTACCACTCTTGCCGAGGAGAGGGAGTCCCGGCGGACTCGGAGGCCGAGCTCGTCAAGGCCAGTCCGAGGCCAACAAAGTGGCGGCCGAGATGGGTCGGATGAGCCAAGATTTTGAGGATGCTCGGAAGCAGTCCCTCCAGGGCTCGGGAGGAGGCCCATGGCGAGCGGGACCGATCCCGGGAGGAGGCGAGGAAGCGGCGGAGATGTGCGACGCCTTGAATACCCGCATCGGGGGGCGGGTGTCCGAGGGGAAACCCTCGAGAAAGGAGAGGACCAGCTCCACAAGTCGCCGCGGAGGAGCACGATGTGATGCTTGGGCTGGGTGAAGTGCCAAGGCACGTCTTCTCCCCGGTAAGTTCTCTTGTCTTTGATCCCTTCATCTTGTTGACGTCGCTTTGGTGCCTGTTGCCGGAGGCGGAGAAGGTCCGACCGAGGCCGTGGAGACCCGCGGCTACGCCGCCGTAAGGGGTCGGAGCGCAAGTCGTGCCGGGAGCTAGAAGAGGCCCCCGTCGGACTTCATCCGCCGCCGGGCGGACAACCCGAGGTCGGGCCCTCGGCTCGCGCCGCTGGCGCCGTGGGCGGCTTCCTCAGTCCCGAGCTCCGGAGCGCCTTCCGGACCGGTGTGCGGACGTGTATGGCAGTTTTCTGCTCACACTTCCCGATGGCGTCCGAGACATTGAATAACGTCGCGGGTGGCTTCTTCCTTGGCTCCGATGACGAGGGCGTGGTCGACCCCGCCGAGAAGGACGCCGCCGACGCCGCCAAGACCCGGGAGTTGTACGAGTTCGTGGATGGTGCCGCGACTCGGGCCGGCTTCCCGTTTTGAGGACGAGGTGTGCCCTCCGTATTCCCCATAGAGTCAAACTATGAGGCGGACACGGAGATGCTGGACGCCGTCTCCGAGGATGCGCCGACGGGTCCGACGCCTCCCTCGGGGGATGCCATTGCCGAGGATGTCGCCCGCGCTGATGCCTCTTCGTCGGCTGATCGTGAAGCACGGGTGGACGAGGCTCGTGATGCCCCATGATCTCCCCTTGTATGAAAAGATTGAATGTGTGAGAAATGTGTACATAAACAATAGTGCTGCCCGGGGCCTATGACCTCGGCAGGTGCGTTTATGATTATGTTGCGTCTCTCGAACTTCTCGTTTATTGTGTGGCCGGGTCGCTTGCTTTCTCCGCTCGCGAGATAGTGAGCATGGATGCCACTGGGGGCGGTCCGTACGGGTGCCACTAGGGGCGGTCCGTTTGACTCGGCTATCTCACTTAGGATTTGTGCGTGCGCGACCTTCGCAACTTAAACGATCGATTCAAGTGTGCGCAGGAGAACTTTTTTCCTTGAAAAAAAAGTTTCGAAAAAAGAAAGAGGAGGGGGTCCCCCGAGGGGGGTCCCCCGTGTAGCCCCCGAGGGAGTTTTAGTTTCGTGCTGGACGAGGCTAAGACTCCCTTAAGGTATGCACAAGAAGCTTTTCTTCATAAAAGATGTAGATCTTTTATTGAGCGAAAAACATATGTGTTTAACTTCTAGTGCGGAGTTAAGGGTAGAAGCGACGTAGCTGTTCTATGTTCCAGGCGTTGGAGTAGACTTCACCCTTCTCGTTTTTCAGCTTGTAGGATCCGGGCCTTAGTATTTCGGCGATGAAATATGGCCCTTCCCAAGGTGGTGTGAGCTTGTGACGCCCTTTGTTATCTTGCCTCAGCCTGAGTACGGGGTCATTGACTTGAAACTCCCGAGGCTTCGCCGCCACTGGCGTGATACTTCCGAAGAGCTTGTTGGTATCTTGCTTGAATTCGAAGTCGCGACGTCTCGGGCCTCGTCAACTTGATCGATGGAATCTTGCCTTGCATCTTTGGTTGCCATGCTCGGTGTAGGCTCGCGGCTGGGGACCCATATTCAATGTCCGTGAGCAAGATCGCCTCGGCTCCATAGACTAGAAAGAATGGGGTGAAACCCGTGGCTCGGCTTTTTGTTGTTCGAAGGCTCCATAGAACCGACGGTAGCTCCTGGTACCACCTCTTCCCGTACTGGTTCAGCTGATTGAAGATCCTTGGCTTGAGTCCTTGTAGGATCATGCCATTGGCACGCTCCACTTGACCGTTGGTCCTTGGGTGGGCTACGGCCGAGGTGTCAACCCGGATGCCGTAGTCGTCACAAAAGTCGAGGAACTTTTTTCCCACGAAGTTGGTTCCGTTATCCGTGATGATGGAGTTCGGGACTCCAAAACGGGCAATGATGTTCGTAAAGAACTTCACCGTTTCCTCCGTCCGAGGGTTCATCACAGCTCGGGCTTCGATCCACTTGGAGAACTTGTCGATGGCGACTAGGACATGAGTGTGTCCTCCAGGCGCCCTTTTCAGGGGACCGATCATGTCGAGCCCCCACACTGCAAATGGCCATGTCAGAGGTATGGTCTGCAGGGCTTGTGCTGGTAGATGCGTCTTGCGCGCGTAGAATTGGCACCCCTCGCAGGTGCGCACGACTTCATTCGCGTCCCGTATCGCCGAGGGCCAGTAGAAGCCCTGTCTGAAGACTTTACCGACTAGAGTCCTCGGGGCGGCATGGTGACCACACTCCCCTTGGTGGGTGTCTTCAAGCAAATCCTTGCCCTCCGCCGAGGGTATGCATCGCATGTATATTCCCGAGGCTCCTTTCTTGTAGAGTTCTTTTTTGTCTCCAATTAGCGCAAAGGTCTTTGCCCTTCGGGCCAACTGGCGAGCCTCGGTCTTATCCTCGGGTAATTCCCCACGGGAGAGGTAATCCAATAGAGGTTCTCTCCAGTCAGGGTCTTGGTCGATCGCCATGGCTTCGGGCGCGGTTTGTTCTGAGTTGTTTTCGTGAGCCCCCGAGGGTATTTCCAAGGGAGTGTACTTAACCGAGGGCTCGTTGAGATCTCGGGTGAGTACGTTCGGGGGAACGGTACCTCGCGTCGCAGCTATCTTGGCGAGTTCGTCCGCAGCTTCATTGTAACGTCTTGGTGTGTGCTTGTGCTCAAGCCCGTGGAACTTTTCCTCCAGTTTGCGCACCTCTTTGCAATATGCTTCCATCTTGGGGTCGTGGCACGCCGAGGCCTTCATGACTTGGTCAATCACCAGTTGAGAATCCCCCCTGGTTTCCAACCGTCGGATCCCGAGGTCCGCCGCGATCCTGAGACCGTTGACCAGTGCCTCGTATTCTGCGACGTTGTTGGAGGCTGGGAAGTGCAACCGGATGGCGTACCTCGTGTGAACCCCGTGGGGTGAGATGAAGAGCAAACCGGCCCCCGCACCCGTCTTCATCATGGACCCGTCGAAATACATGGTCCAAAGACGGCCCGATTGGTCTTTGCCGGGCGATTGCGTATCACCATTCGCCACAAAATCGACAAGGACTTGAGACTTTATCGCCTTGCGAGGCAGGAATGATATTGTTTCGCCCATGAGCTCCACCGCCCACTTCGCCACTCTTCCCGTGGCCTCTCGGTTCTGGATGATCTCCCCGAGGGGGAATGAGGATACCACGGCGACTGGGTGCGCGAGGAAGTAATGGCGAAGTTTTCTTCAGCGTCGAAGACGATGGCGTATGCGGTTTTGCATTTGCGAGTACCGAGTCTTGGTGTCGGAAAGCACCTCACTGATGAAGTACACGGGGCGTTGAACTGGCAACGTGTGCCCCTCTTCCCGACGCTCCACTACGACCACCGCGCTGACTACCTGGGTAGTGGCTGTGACGTAGAGGAGCAAGGTCTCTCCCCGGGTTTGGTGGCACCAGGGATCGGTGGTCTAGTCGGGAGCTTCTTGAGGTTGCCGGGGCTTCTTCGGCCTCGGGGTCCGGGCAAAGCGCTCGGTCTTGCGAAGGAGCCGATAGAGGGGGAGGCCCCTTTCCCCGAGGCGGGAGATGAACCTGCTTAGTGAAGCCAGGCAGCCCATAACCTTCTGAACTCCTTTGAGGTCTCGGATTGGCCCAATCCTCGTGATTGCGTCAACCTTGGTTGGGTTTGCTTCGATGCCTCGTTGTGAGACAATGAAGCCCAAAGAAGATTCCTCGGGGACCCCAAACACGTATTTTTGGGGTTGAGTTTGACTCCCTTCTTGTTTAGACACTCGAAGGTTTCCCCGGGTCTCCCACGAGGTCCGCAGTTTTCTTGGATTTGACCACTATGTCATCGACATAGGCTTCCACGATCCTCCCAATGAGTTCTCCGAAGATGATTTGCATGCACCGCTGGTACGTAGCCCCAGCGTTCCTCGGCCGAAGGGCATTGTGAGGTAGCAATAGATCCCGCGGGGTGTTATGAACGAAGTCGCGAGCTGGTCGGACTCTTTCATTTTGATCTGGTGGTAACCGGAATATGCATCGAGAAAGGACAAAGTTTCGCATCCCGCGGTGGAGTCGACAATTTGGTCGATTCGAGGCAAAGGAAAGGGAACTTTCGGACATGCTTTGTTGAGACTAGTGTAGTCCACACACATCCTCCATTTCCCATTCTTTTTCTCTACTAATACAGGATTAGCTAACCACTCTGGGTGGAATACTTCCTTTATGAATCCGGCCTCCTGTAGCTTGTGGATCTCTTCGCCGATGACCTTCCGCTTGGCGTCATCAAAACGGCGCAAGCGCTGCATGACTGGCTTCGAGCCCGGTCGGATGTCTAGGGAGTGCTCGGCGACATCCCTCGGTATGCCTGGCATGTCCGAGGGTCCCCACGCAAACGTCTTGGCGTTTGCACGGAGAAAGTCGACGAGCACTGCTTCCTATTTCGGATCCGGCTCGAGCTGATGGTCGTCGGCTTCTCCTTCGGTTGCTTGGGATCGAGTGGGATCTTCTTGGTGCCCGAGGAGGGCTCAAAGCTCCCAGCGCGGCGCTTGGCCTCGTGCTCGACCGTGATCTCGTCGAAGCTCTTCTTTGCGTCGGTAATGAGTGCCTCGGCAATGGCGAGCGCCTCGGCGTACTCCACGCTCTCTACATCGCACTCATATGCATGGTGATGTGAGGGGCGGTCGTGATGACACCCTTCGGCCCCGGCATCTTGAGTTTGAGGTAGGTATAATTTGGGACAGACCATGAATTTGGCATAGCAAGGCCGCTCGAGGAGTGCGTGGTATGTACCCCGGACCCCGAGGATCTCAAAGGTGAGAGTCTCTTGCCCGAAGTTCGAGGGGTCCCCGAAACAGGTCGGCGGTCGATCTGCCGAGGGGCTTCAGCCGCTTGCCGGGGGCGACGCCGTTGAATGCCGGCCCTCCCCGGGCGGATCTTGGACTTGTCCACCCCGGGAGGTCGAGTGTTTCCTCGTAGATGAGGTTGAGGCTGCTTCCTCCGTCCATGAGGACCTTGGTGAGCGGGTATTGGCAATGATTGGATCCACCACCAACGGATATGCCCCCGGGTTTGGGATGTGCCGAGGGTGATCCGACCGGGTCGAAGGTGATGGCTTGGTCCGACCACTTGCGCAGCCCGGGATCGCCGGCTCGGTCGCATACACCTCCGTCGCTCCTTCTTGCGTTGCCGCACCGACATGTTCTTTGGTGTTGCCGCCGAAGATCATGAAGCGATTGTTCACCTTCGGGAAACCCCTTGTCTCCCTCGACCTTTGCCCTCGGGCGCTCCTTCCTCCTCCTCCTCGGGAATGGCCCCGAGTTTGGCGAAGTGTTTGCGCACCGTTTTGCACTCCTCGAGGGTGTGCTTGGCCGGGAAACCGTGGTTACGGCACGGCTTCTTGAGCATCTTTGTCGAAGGTAACTTGTGGCGGGGCTCGGGACCCTTTGCGGTCGACTGCAGCCACCATGTCTTCGTCGTCTGCGTTGAGGGCTTGGCCCTTGCCTTTGCGGCTCTTGTCCTTTTCTTCTTCTTCTTGCCCTCCCCGAGGCTGGGATCCCTCGGGCTCCTCCTCCTTACGCTTTCCTTTGCCCGTGCCACGATTGAGCGAGCCCCGACGGCCTCTTCTCCGGGGCGAACTTGGTGGCGATGTCCATCGGCTCGTTCGCCTCGGTCGGTCCGGCGCCCTAGCTTCTTCACGAGGTCACGGCAAGAGGTGCCAGCCAAGAAGGCCCCTATGACGTCGGGAATCCGTCACGTTAGGGGAGCTCGGTCCGTTGCTTGGAGAAGCGTCGGATGTAGTCGCGCAAGGACTCGTCGGTTCTGGCGGCGGTTTGAAGGTCCCATGAGTTACCGGGGCGCGGTATGTGCCACGAAAATTCCCTCGGAAGGTTCTCTCCAAGTCTGCCCAGTTTGATATGAGGTCTGGTGGAAGGTGTTTCAGCCAGGCCCTAGCTGAGTCGGAGAGGTACAGGGGCAAATTTCTGATTATTACTTTATCATCGTGTGCCCCTGCAAATTGACATGCCCGGCCGATAGTCGGCCAACCACACCTCGGGACGAGTCTCCCAGTATTTCTCGATGTGGTTGGGAGGCCTGAAGCGCGCAGGGGAGTGGTGCCCTCGATATCCCTTGTGAAGGCACATGGCCGGGCGGATCTGGGGAGTACCCTCGGTCTTCCCGGCGCACTGCGGCGTCTCGTCCCGCCCGGTCGGCCCGAGGTGAGCCGCTGCGTAGCGAGCCCGTTGTCGCTCGATTTCTTCCACGAGGTCGGGGGCGCCTCGATTCTGGTCTTGGCGGGGGTCTTCTAAGCGCTCCCAGACGGGGCGGTTGTCGCGGTTGTCGACTAGGCGTTCCCCGGACCGGCCTTGCGGGGCTCGGCTGCTGCTCGGGTCGGACGGAGCTCTGCCGACTTTGGCGGGACTCCTCCCGTCGTCGTGACGTCGCGGCCCGATCCCTCGGAAGCGGGCACTCCGCTGTTATGCGGTACGCCTGTCGAGGAGTTGTCGAAGGCCTTCCCCGAATGCGCCTTCCCTCGGTGGTAGGGGCTCGGGCATTTCGCGCACCGGCATGGCGGCCGCTTTGCCACGTTGAGGCCGGCCCCGTTGAACGGGGCAGCTAGGTCGGAAGTGGAGGCACCCCATCGGTCCGCCGCGACCTCGCGCTGCTGCGAGCCTGGGCGCCCTCGGGGCTGCCGCGTTGAGCTTGCTCCCGTTGGATGTTGCGCTCCGGTTGGCCAGTCGCGCGGACTGCGCTTTCCGAATGCGATCCTGCAATCCCTTGATGCGCGTTCTGGCCGGCGGCCGGCGCTGCTCACGGGCTGGACGAGGCGGAGGCTGCTGGTGCCGCGACCCGTCGTGGCGGTATGTTCGCCTCATCTTCGTCGGAGGCGTCGGTGAGGCGGCCATCTTGCTCTGGATCTCTATATTGAAGCATTCCGCGTGGGGTCATAATAATCGTCCTCGTCGTCGGTTCGGGCGCGAGCAGCGGGAGAAGTCTCTCGTTCTCCGGACGGTAGTGTGATTCCGCCGATTCTCGGGACTGGCCCCAATCGTGCCGGGCGAGGAGGTAGGGCGGTCTGCGGCATCCTTTGGCGGATGCGCTCTTCCGCGTAATCGACCGTGGGATAGCGTTCCCGTGGGGCGGCGGGAGGTCCCGCCCACGCTCTCCTCGGCGGCTTCAACTCGAAGTTTCCGCCGGCGAGGATTTGCGGAATCCCTTCGGTACCACTGATGTGGGCCAGCGTTTTCCGGCGATTAGGGTTTCGGGCATCTGCCGCGGGCGGCCTTAGGGAAGGATTTTCCGGTGCCTAGGGTTCTGGGGACCCTCGTGAGTCGGCACCGGGGTGCGTCGTCGGACTCGGAGTCCGTTGCGAAAATGCGCCTCGTGCGCCGGTGGATCCGCCTTGCTCGTCTTGCGCGGCGGCCGTGATGGCGGCCACGCCGCATCGGCGATACTGCCCTTCTTTCCGCCGTCATGTCAGGCAAGAGGATCATCTCGTAGTTGCGGCCGAGCGCCACGAACTCGAGCGTCCCGAAGAACGGTGGTGTTCAGCGCGGGAGCTCGTGCTCCGGCGGCGGTGGAAACGAAGGTGGAAACGCCATGAGGGCGATGGAAATGTGGATTGCACACCAGCGTCCCCTACCCGCGGCGCCAACTGTCGGCGTTCCGAGAACCGGGGTGCCTCGGGTGCCAACAATAAAGAATTTCTAGGGCTGCGTGCCTCCTCCCCCAATGGCGTAGCGCAAGATGGACACGGGCACGGCGGGTTTATCTGGTTCAGCCAACGGGGCCCTACGTCCAATGGGTGATGTCCCTCGTGTTACCTCGCGCTCAAAGGAGAGCTTGTAGTAGGGGTTACAAGCGGTGTGAGGGAGAGGCGGCTGGTCTCAAGCCCCACGATCGTGGTAGTGGTGGTCGGTTTTCTCTGGTCCGATCGGGTCCGATCCCCGCTAATGGGGCATTACTCCCCCTTTTATAGTAGGAAGAGGGAGGTAATGTTTACATATGTGGAGGCCTAGGTGGCTAATTCGAGGCTTCACTTGTTGCATGCGCGCGGCCGAGGGTTGGTTGGCTTGGGCGTTGTTTGATGAAGACACGCAGCGTCGATCGATGGCGCGTCGTGCCGTTCGAGCACGGCCCCGAGGGATTGTGAGGTGTCCCTCACAATCCGCATGGCGAGGGGCGGTCCCAGAACGCCGGGTCGTGGCGTGTCATGAGCCCAAGGGTCTGGCCCGTCGTGGCGTCTTGGCGGTGTTTACGGGAAATGAACAGTGTTGTCCTGGTTTCCCGTCTTTGGGCGGCGTAATATGTCACGGTTCAGCTTTGTGTCCCATCAATCGGATTCGGGAAGTGATCCGGCGGGCCGATTTGGTCGGGCGTAATCGATGGCCACCGGCGCCTCGTCTGCCGGTGTGACCGCATTAAATGCAGTTGTTTCCCTTCCTTCCGACGGAACCTCCATGCCCGAGGGTCGGCGACCACGGGTGAGTGGGTTGGGCCGCCTCGCCCGAGGATTGAGAGGGGTCTCCCTCGGGCGGGCGGGCTTTTCGCCCGAGGGTGGTGAGCTAAGCCACCCTCGGGTGAGGCGGAGTCCATGCGCCCGAGGGTGGTGAGCTAGGTCACCCTCGGGCGAGACGGAGATTTGGGTAGAGTCCGAGCCCCGGATCGGCCGGTGACAACGTGGCGCGTTCTGGTTCTCCGTTTTGTAAAGGTCCCTGACCTTGTCCTTCTCGAGCGTAGTGAGCTCCTTCGTCGTGGTGACGCCTGTGGGCCGCTCGTGGGCCGGCTCCGGCTTCATGCATGCGCCGTGGCTCCTTGGCCTGGTCCGTCGCCTGTTGGGCTGTCCTTCTAAGTGGGATGATGGCGGGCCAGGGTTTTCTTGGGCCCCGATGGGCGGCAGATTCTCGTTGTTTGGAGAATGTCTCGGGGGCCCAATATTTTAGGTCCCCGACAAATAGGCTCAAGAAGAGCCATCGGAGCATGCATTTTGGGAACGTTCCGGGAACACGTTCCATCTAGATTAGGTACGCGTTCTATTTGGATTCGGTATAAGCTAAAGTTGTATACCCTCTTCGTTCCATAGTTTTTGAAAATTTCGTACCACGTACCACGTTCTCGTACCATGTTCCTCATGTTCCGGGAACATGGCTTCTAAGCACCCAACCACACACACCACCACCCCATAAATTTTAGGAAATAATAAAATTATTTGTTGTTATTTAGTGTTTTCTACATCACATCCCAAAATAGAAATTTTAGGGTGTGACAACTCTACCCCCCTTAACAGGAATCTCGTCCCGAGATTCGCTGAAGCTACACTCAATACAAAGAACCAAATCAGGCAAATTCATAATAGCAAAGCAAGCATCCTAGCAAAAAACACACTAGTATGAAAAGGGTCCTTAGCCGAACACACTAACACCCAACCTTAGCAATCGTTCTATCGTAAAAGCACTCAGGGTGAAAACCTAATTATTTGGAGGCAAGGGTGAGCGATATTTAATCATTGATCTGCGACATCTTCATTGTTTGCAACGCTGTCGTAGGATCTCTTCACTCCATTTCGGCTTGTTGGAACGAGAGGTTGCGGTGAAAACGATTTTCTTTTCTACTAAAATAAAGCAATGGGAAAAGACTAGACGTTGTTCTTAGCAAAAATAGTTTTAAAAGACGTCCATTTCTATCTAGGCATACGTCCTCACGATCAACATTGCTCGATACCATTACATCACGCTGGTTTTCTAAAGAAGACCAGACTCGTCATATGTGTGCCCAGGAAGTCCACACATACAACACGGAAACAGATAAAATATCGAAACAATGCTTTATATCATAAACTTAACTAAATTAACACTTACAACTTATCAGAGTAATGCGGAACGGTTGCGAAACTTCTCGGGCTCCATTCTTATCAGGGACAGTTGACTGGGGGCTCCGTATGCCAAGCACTCCAAATAGTATCCTCAACATCTTGATCCATCTTCTATGGAGCTTTTGCTAATAGACTGGGGAAGGGGGAAATAGCAAGAGTGAGTCCATGTCGAACTCAGCAAGAATAGCTAGGTAAGAACTATCCATAGATCATGATCAGTGTAACTTAAATAATGTAAAGCATAAAACGATAAACCATAATCTTAGCAACATTAGTCACCATCTTAGTGCAAATGTCCAAGGCCGCTCGTGTCCTTGAGCAAGGCTAGTATACTAGTTTGATAAACTCTGCGCAGAGGTGTACACTTTCACCATGAGCCGTGATTTACCCTTTTGCCCGAGGTAGCTAGTCTCTTAACCCTCTTCCAAGGAAGGTCGGCAGGGTTCACTATGAAGCCTTTCAAAGGTTCGTCTAACAAGTTAGTGGCCGCTAGGTTTCCGTGGCAAGTGTGTATAGGTGCAACCCTCGAGAGGCACATGTAGTCGCGGTACTGTACACACCAAGTAGGGGCGCCGCTATACACCCCAAGGCACACCCCTTTTGCGTCTTTCGGCTGTTGTATGTGCATGCAATTGAACACGAGGAAAGGAAATTAAGAGAGAAATTATCTTTGCATGAGAGGAAAGGGAGGAAGCGCCATAGAGAGCAGAGAGGAAACGTCTCCACTTGAGAGAGAAAGAGAAAGAGAGAGAGAGAGAGAGAGAGAGAGAGGAGATATTGCTGGTTATTTACTACATGCATCCAATTGAAAAGCAAGAGAGAATTCGATGGAGCAAATGTGTGTCCAATAAATTTGCATCTATTTTTGTATGAGTAGCAATGGCGTGGGGGACAACAAAGGAGGATGGGTAAGACTATGGTTTTGTAGGATGTTGGTAAAAGACTTGATTAGGATTTTAGAGATTGATTATGATATTTTGGAAGACAAGATTGAGATGAAACCCTAAGCGCATCTTGAAAACATTTAAATTCGGTTTTCAAGCATAAACACTATGCAAAGGCATGAATGCAAGAAACCATTAAATTAAATTGCAAAAATTATAAAGCATTGTTTCTGATATTTTATCTGTTCCGTGTTGTATGTGTGGACTTCCTGGGCACACATATGACGAGTCTGGTCTTCTTTAGAAAACCAGGCGTGACAATTTGAGCCTCCCTCGTGCGGACCACCACCACATCCACCCGCCCGTCCCCGCCGTGTGGGTGCGCTTGTGGCGGTCCCCTTCTTCCCCTCCCCGCCCTCACCACCACCATGGTGATGCTCACCACCGAGCCCCATGCCCCCCCCCCCCCGCATGGCGAGGCTCACCGTCAAGCCCGACACCCCCCCCCTAGGGCACGGCCCGCCCACCCCCCCCTGCGCTGGCCCCTAATGCGCCGACCAACATCCCCACAACATGTCTTCCCTTCTTCTCCTCGGTCGGCCGACAATTTATAGTCCACGAGTTGGGGGGGGGGTGGTCGATGGAACCCCGCCACCCTCGCCGGAACCCTAGACCCCGCCTAGGAGAGGAAGCCGTGTTGATGGGCTTGGGCTGCGCTGGGCTGAATCCTGCGCTGGAGGAAGAAGAGAAACAGTGCGCAGGGGAGAGCATTCCAATGGATGAGGTTACACTTAACGTCTATACACGTTGTGTACAAATACGTATGACAGTGAACCCATATCGCGGTAGAAAATGGCATGGACCAGACACACATCAAATTATAATGACATGTTTTCAAATGGATGAATTGTAATGTCATAATATTGGAACTTCAAAAATAATAATGGGGTGAATCAAAAACCTCAAAATTTCTCGCTGCCGCTGGCCTCTGGCCATCAATGGCCATTGCCCCTCTACCCGAGTCCGGAGGTTTAGGGTTTAGGGTACGAGCATCTGCTCCATGCAGTCGGGGTCGGGACCCGTCCTCAGCACGCTGCCGCCGCGCCGAACTCCCCTCCTCTAGCTGCCTAGCCGAACCTTGTCACTCCAGCCGGCGCCGCCCGCCCCCCCCCCATTTCTCAATCCCATTCGCTCCCCCTGCAACACACTGCCCGCTGCTCCAACCCAACTTCTTCCCCACAACTCGCTCCTCCCAACAGAGCAGTCTTTGCGGCATGGATTCCAGCTCGGACCGCTCCATCTCCCCGGAGCTGCCCCACGCAGCTCGCCGCCGATGCCGTCAGCGGACCTGCTGCCCGTGCTGCGACACCGACGGAGCGGACCGCATCAGCAGCCTCCCCGACAATGCGCTCCTCAAGATCCTCGCCGGCGTCGGCTGCGCCCGCACCGTCGCCCACGCCGGCGGCCTCTCCGCCGGTGGCGCCGCCTCTGGAGGCGCCTCCCGGAGATTCACCTCCACGGCATCGCTCCCGACGCCGTCGTCGCTGCCCTCGCGCAGGTCGCGGTCCCGGAGGCGGAACTGTCCGTCCTCGACATCAACGTCCCCAAGCGCTTCAAGTTCTCCGCAGCAGGCGTCGCCTCGCTGCTCCTCACCGCCGCGCGGTTGGCGCCGGTGGAGCTCACCATTGTAGTCTGGGTGGACAGAAAGGACACCGACATTGCCGTCGAGCTGCCCTGCTTCCACCGCGCAACATCGATCAGGCTGGAACTAGGGGATGTCAAATTAGCACCGTCGGCGGCTGGCGGTGAGTTCCCTCTGCTCGAGAGGCTGTCCGTTGCAGGATGCAGGTTGAGCGCTGCTACCCTGATCTCGCAGTGCCCGCGCCTGCGGGCGCTAGAGCTGCGCCGATCTGAACATCCTGACGTTTTGAGGGTCCACTCGACGAAGATTGAAGAGCTCGTCATAGGCGGTGATACTAGTAGCTTGTTGGGGGCTGTTGACATTGACGCCCCTGTGCTGAAGAAATTCACCATGAACACCAGCATTGACAGGGATTTCAGCATGTCATTCTCGGCGCCTAGGGTGGAGAATCTCTTGTGGCATTGCTATTTTTCTGGTTCAATGGTAGGGATTGATGGGCGGTGGAGCCTGAGCAAACTGAAGTTATCGAGGAAGAAGAGTGGCTACATCCTACATTTGGTTTTACTTATCCCGGTTTGTCTCTGCTAATGCCTTGTTATTACTGATACTTGACTGAGCAAAGTGGGTATATCATGCATGGTATATAGCAGTAATTTGAAAAAAAAAAATCATATTAGAAACAAATCGAAGAGGTGTGCATTGTGGGCAGGTGTGTAGTCCATCTCTTGTAAGATAAAATCACAGCAGACTAATCAAAATGGGCCAAGTCATAATACCATCTACAATGAAAACTCCAATCAATGATCCATCTGGAATCTGCTCCCTTTTTGGTGGACACTGAGGGGAAAATAAAGATATAGCTTAGCCTTTTCTCATGCTTGAATCTTTGTTATTCATGCTTGCCCATGTTTGTTTTTCTATGCTTTCACCACATATGACACTTTTGCTCGAAAGTTTCAGCATCGTGCTACTTTTCCTGTTTTATGGTAATTCATTTGACATATTATTCTATACAGTTGCAACGCGATACACCATATGCGCGGAAATTGCAAGAAATAGTCCAACTTCCTGATATTTCAGTTTTTGAGCTACGTCTCCTACCTAGTGGACATGGCTTTGGATCAGTGGTGTTGAATCTACTTGGGATGTTTACTGCTATACAAAGCCTTAAACTGGAGATTGAACGAATCATGGTAATTCCTCAAGTCAGCTGCCTTATATACAGATTTTGAAGATACTTGCTTCACTACATCCTTGAATGATGGAGTAGTTGTTTAAATTGATGTCTTGGAATATCAGTAATATTTCACTTTCTTTTCAGTTGGTAGACGAAGCATGTGGAGCAAACTGTCATTGTGATCATTTACAGAACTGGCAAAGTCAGAATATCACCTTGACAGGTCTTAAAGAAGTGGAAATAAAAAATTTTGAGGGAAGTGAAGATGAAGTCAATCTCCTGGAACTTGTGTTCGGGTGTGCACCCCTGCTTAAGAGAGTGACTTTGAGAGTCTCCCATGGTATTTCACCACGTGAACTCGAATGGAAGAAAATCTGCAACCTTTTCAAGGCGAATCCTTCAGTGAGGCCCTATGTTTATGACAGCTGTGGGGAGAAGATGGAGTATAATTCTAGATCTAATAGAATGCTCTTCTATGATGATGTTATCAGGTACACTGATGTTGGTTTAGATTAAATATTTAGTGAATTCAGTTTCATGCATGCATGCATGTATGGTACCAGTGCTGTGAATTCAGGTGAATATGCAGGATTGTTCTATCTGTACCTGTATGTTTCATTGGCTGAATATAGACTTTGTAATGGGGAAAATGTAAAAACTGCTACATATGCCCCTTGTAGTATGAGATTCCCCATAAGATGTTTTGCTGCAAATGCCTAGAAGCATTACAGGCTGATTTAGCTGAGTCAAGCTTGTAAAGTGCTCATAATAGGCTTATTTTATCTGCTGCAGTGTTTTTTATTTTAATTGCAAATAGAAAAACTTGGAGCGATGATGCTATAGTTAGATGAGTGGTGTGATTAAAAGGACCAAATGTCATGTGTAACAAAGTGTCAATGTTTCAAAGGTTATTTTAGCGAAGTCAACGATTGATATCCTATAATAGCGAAGCACATTGTTTTGAATCCTATAAAAGCAATTTTCTCATCTAAACCAAACAAAACCGGCCTAAAGCAATTATTGTAGAGCTACAGTGGTAAAATCTACTCCCTCCGTTTTAAATTATAGTTTGTTTGACTTTTTTGACCCCAAATTTGACCACTCGTCTTATTTAAAAAAATTTGCACAAAAACAGCCAAATTTAAGTTATTTATAAATATCATTTGTTAATAAAACAAGCCATAACAAAAGAAGTAATATTTTGCATAAAGTTTTGAATAAGGCAGTGATCAAAGTTGGGGTTGAAAAAGTCAAACGAACTAGTAACTACATGGGTCTTGAGTAAACTTTATATAACGTAACTAGAACCCTTTTTTTTTTTAAAAAAACTGAAATATAGCAAGGGACCAGGTCATGGACTTAGTTGTGTATTTAGCCAGAACTACGAGATAGATAACCCAAAAAAAATCATTGAAAACCTACAGTGAGCAGTAACAGTTGGCGTTGGCGAGGAGAAAACTATAAGTCAAAATAGATTAGGTTAGTCAAGAGGTTACTAGCTATTTGCCAACAACCCCACGACTATATGGTGGATAGATAGATCATCAACATATGCCTGCAGTCATCGAAGCAGTAACGACGGAGCCCCTGCTGACGTATTCCGTGACGTACCTTCGGCCTACGAACTTTTTGCAATATAAATTGAGGCGCGAATACGGAATACCCCCACTCCACTCAACACTCGAGCAGTGAAGCTAGAACAAGCCTAGAGAAGAAAGATCCCCCAAGAGCCACAGAGAGCATGGCCGCTGCTCCCATGGTGGTGCCACGCATGAAGCTGGGATCGCAGGGTCTGGAGGTCTCGGCACAGGGCCTCGGCTGCATGGGCATGTCCGCCTACTACCACCAGTAACGAAATGATTTTCCGTGATACCTGAAAATCTTTTTTTAGTGACGGGCACACAATTTTTCATCACGGTAAATCGTCGCCACGTCAGGAACTTATTTTCCGTGGCGGGCACTTTTTACCCGTCACGCAAAATCGATTTTCCATGGCGGGCGTCCTAAAACGCCCGCAACGGAGAATAGTGGCCCAGTAAGCAGCCCATCTTGACCCGATAGCAACTCCACGTATAAATACGATACTTAGGGTTTGGAACTCAACCACCTCTCTCTCTCTCTCTCTCTCCAGAAACTCCCGACCGCCGGCCTCCCCCTCCTCACGCGCTCGATCCCTTCGATCCCCTCTCCCAAATCACGCGCTCCCTTCCCCTCTCCCGGCGCCCCCTCCTCCCCAAATCCCGCCGCCCGGCTCCCCCCAAATCCCGTCGCCCGGCCCTCCCCATCCTCTCCCCCCCTCCGGCGCCCACTCCCTCTCCCTTCGGTCCTCTCACTCCCTCTCGGCAGCGCCTCCTCCTACCCCGAGCACGGCGACGGCCGCCTCCTACCCCGAGCACGGCGACGGCCTCCTCCTCCCCGAGCACGGCGACGCCTCTACCCCGAGCACGGCGGCCTCCTCCTCCCCCCGAGCACGGCGGCGACCTGGATCTGGCGGCGCAAGCGGATACGGCGGCGTCGTGCACCACCTGGATCCGGCGCCTCCTACCCCGAGCACGGCGGATCGATGGACTGGCGGCGGCGCATGCTCCCACACGGCGGATCCAGTGGCGGCGCGGGCGGATCCCGGCATCCCCAGCGCGGCGGCGGCGGATGGCGCTCGTCAACGGTGGATCCAGCGGTGGTGTTTGATGGGGCGGCGCTGGAACCCTAGATGGGCTCGACGGGCCGTGGATGGGCTCGGCGGGCCTGTTCAGGTTTTTTTTTTTTTTTATTTTTTTTGACCGTGACGGGCATTGTAATACGCCCGCCACGGTTAACCCCATTAACCGTGGCGGGCAGTCTATCCGCCACGCGAAATCCAACGATTTACCGTTGCCTTTCATTGGTGACGGGCCCTTATGCCCGCCACGCAAAACGAAAATCGACCGCCACGCAAAAGCATTTATGTACCAGTGTACGGCCCTCCGAAGCCGGAGCCGGACATGATCGCGCTCATCCACCACGCCGTCGCCGCCGGCGTCACCCTCCTCGACACCTCGGACGTCTACGGCCCCCACACCAACGAGCTCCTCCTCGGCAAGGCGCTGCAGGCTGGCGGTTCCGGGTGACGGAGAAGGTGCAGCTGGCCACCAAGTTCGGCATCCTCACGGACGCCGACGGCAACTGGGGCGTCCGCGGCGACCCGGCGTACGTGCGCGCCTCGTGCGAGGGCAGCCTACAGCGCCTTGGCGTCGACTGCATCGACCTCTACTACCAGCACCGCATTGACAACAGGGTGCCCGTCGAGGTCACGGTGCTGGTGGTGCACCCAGGCCAGCACCAGCTGCGACGGCGTCTGCCCCATACCCGGGACAACGAAGGTCGAGAATTTCAACAGCAACGTGGCGGCGCTTTCTGTGAAGCTCACACCTCAAGACATGGCTGAGCTCGAGTCTTACGCGTCGGCAGATGTCCAGGGTGATCGCTACACTGAGGGCTTCCTCAACACCTGGAAGGATTCTGAGACACCTCCCCTGTCGTCCTGGAAGGCTGAGTAACGTACGGCTTCACACGCATTGCCGTGTCGAGAGGCTTTGATAGTAGAATATGCTATATGAGGTGTTTGTTTTTCACAACTTTCCTATCCTTTTTTTGTCCGTGAGTATAAGACGTATATTACAGTAAAATAAAAATAAGTGTTCGCCCCCACAAACTCCTTGGAGACAAAAATCCATTCAATTTACAACATGTAAAGACAACAGTTTTGGATCAGAACTTCTAAAACAAAAATGCACATTGCCAGCCTTAATCCAACATAATGCATTAAATAGATAGAACTCAATAACTCATTGACAAGACCGCAGCAAAGCACATTAAGAACATTTCATAAGTGTTCAAACAGTTCACACATGCATTGAACATAGCTTAGCACAACCCTAGTCTTGTACTCGAAGAGAACAAGAAACATACACATCTCGAAGATTATTCTTACATTTCCAAACAACAACTTTAATCTCACTCTTAAGTGCTAATCTATATTACAGTACTTTCCCTGGTTATTTATCACACAAGATACCTAAAACTACAACAAAACACGGAAGTCGCCTATAAAGCATGAACGCTAAATTGTCAATATGCATGGCTCCTAGATACCGAATGGAAAGTTACATAAGCAAAGCCAATTAAACAGGGCTGGTGTATTCCGTGCTACAGCCAATTGAGAGTAGAAGTGCTTGCATCCATATTGCAGTTAGCTGCTTTCCAATATTCATGCCAGTAGAAAGCATATAACCATAATATTACCGCCACGTACCCTCCCCTCTGGAGCAGAAATTAGTGTGTGACCAAGAGCCTCAGCAGGATGCACATCATTGCTGGTACCTTCACCAAAATTGAATTCCCCACTCTCCATGGTTCCAGTGCTGTTCATAACAGATCCTGATGAACCCAGAGCACCAAGTGTCTCACCACCACGTACCCGACTGTCTTCCACAAGAGCATTATGTGCGACACACAGTCCATTCTTACCCCTTGAAAAGTGCTCGCAAGGAGAACTGCCTGCACCTGGATGAACCGCAAGCACCTTTAAAGCATCCTGGTTCTGAACAAATTTTTGTGCTACTGTAGCTGTTGTGGGCCAACAACTCCTGAAGAACAAGCTATTGGACATTTTGGCAGTTGTACCATCGGTGGCAGTGGAATTGATTGGAACAAACTGGTAACAGGTAAGTAAGTTGCTTACCACCAGATTTCCAGCGAGCAGATGCTGATCCTTCATCAACAGATGGCACTGAAGCCACATTGCATGATTGTAGCAATACCGTGTGATCTTGGGTGGCCATATTAAAGTCCACATCAGTAACAACAGATTCAGAAGGTCCGACTGTCAAAGACAGCTTAAGGTCCATCACAGGCTGCTTCTCCAAAGCTCTCCTTGCATTACAAGCATTCATGCCCAATTTTGATGTACCTTTGTTACACAGTCACAGACTGAACTGAAAATTTAGGTTCAAGTCAATAGATGATCCATCATCCTTATCCTTTGCAGCAGAAGACAAGGTGCAGCATGTACCCATGCTCTGCTTGCTGGAGTCAGAGGAACTTGAGGAGTTACAAAGGCCAAGTGACAAGTCAACCCACTTCCGCTTGATCCCTCTTGATATAAAATAACTGCTGTCTTGAGAAAGCACATCGACTTGTGTAGAACAAGCTCTTGGTTCCATGACTACTGGTCTAAGAGTGGTCCAGGTTCCATGGGTGTCAATTCGAAGATTTTCTGGTATAGCCTAAGTGTTCAAGCTTATGATCCATTGCTTCTATTAGCAGAGAATATCACCAAATTAGACTGATCTTTTCCCTCTTTGCTTCAGAGTTCAGACTACATGATTTCTTCTGTTTCGCCGCTGCATTAAATGACTCGTTTTTTATCCAGAAAAGAATAGAATCAATCCTGTCCATGTTACACCGAAACATTTTCAGATGAGGCTGCAGCAGATATGTCCAAAGTTTGAAATGAACAACCTCATTTCATCAAATCCAAGAACACAAAGCCATTCCACAAGCTATGCAGCACCATCGATGCCAGTAGGTTGCGTGATCTTGCAAAGACCCCTCCCATCACCACTCCAAGAAACACTAAAGGCATCACCCTCTGTGCATTGAAGTGAGCGAGTGCGAAAGCAGCCGCACTTGCTAGAATCGACCATGGAAGTGGCATGTACCGTGTTAGAGATGGAAGAAGGAATCCTCGGAACACAATTTCTTCCCATATAGGTGCACATACAGTGACTACAACTGCATACAGGGCCATTGCCACTGGATCACGTGCCACAATGGACTGTTCTACACTGGAAACCCCGACAGCTGGACCTGGTGACATTGGAACTAGGCTGATGTTTATGTGAGAGAGCAGATTGACTAATGGGAATAAGAGGCACCCAAATGCTACATCCAAATGCCATTTGCCTTTCAAATTGAACTCAAACCAGCCAGGAGGGAGGGGCCGGAATCTACCAAGGCATTGGTGAAGGATTGCAATCCCAGCAAGGCCTTCTGTTATGTCTGTCAAGAGACTATATAGTGCCTGGCCTCTGTGTGTCAATGTTTCCTTGCTAAACCCAGCAGCATGAGCCAAGAATGGCACTATCCAGGAACCTACAAACCAAAATGTGGCAATCCACAAAATCATGACCTGCATTCATAAATTATAGATGTGTCATTTCTTCTTATAGCACATTTCAAGGGAAGTGATAAGATCCTAAGCGCTCATTAGATTCAATGAACACCTCTGATTTAACTATAAACTTAAGTCAGACAATCAACAGCCAAGCATTTCCCATATATGAAACTAGGCCTCAATGATGCCATCCATCATTCATTTCTATTATGTGTATAAATCTTGCTAGCATATATATGAGGGAGAAGATGTACCATAACTAAAACAGAGATAAATGTATAAAATTCTCATTTGAACTGTATGACAAACAGCAAAGCCTTTTAGTCCCCACAAAGTTTAGGTTGGCAAAATCCTCAAGTGTGCTCGGTAAAATATAAATACAAATAGAAACATGCTATAATAACTGCTAAAGCCTACAAAATGCATAGCTACATAGGTTTAAGACTACAATAGAAAATATGGACCACATTGACAGTACATTGCATCTATCAAATTTCAGCAGTCTGCCAACAATAGATGGAAAAGTAACATATAAAACATGTCATTCAGCAATGGGAAATATGAAGCTGCAACTGAGCATTAGTGTCACCTCAGGAGATGGATGTAAGAACTAACCTGAACAATGGTTTGTCCAGTCCAAGGTACTGTCCAGCGTTCTGTCTGAAATCTTACTATTCTGCCCAGTAAATTTTCTTTTATCTGAAACACAAATAGAGAATTCTCATTGATCAAACAATGAAAATACCCTGAAACTTATATTGCTCCAAGAAGCAAAATACATAGTAGAGCAGTAAACTTTAATGGTAATTATATTGCTCCAAGAAGCAAAATACATAGTAGAGCAGTAAACTTTAATGGTAATATGGTATAATAACAATGAAGAATGTGTTGCCTGATAAATTTACTTATTCATCTAATGTTTGGCCTTTTAATACAATTTAGAGTTACTGGTAAAATGCATGCAAGATACCAAACTAAAAAGCTTGGCAGTAAAGTGTAGCATAATGCACAAAATTGTCTTGAAAATCTATATCCAGCTGTAGTTATGTCATAAATATTAAAATTCATCCTAAATGTTCCCTAAAACCTCAGATAAACATAACCAAACACAGCTAAGCAGAAAATTGATCTGTTACATGTATTTAAGTGGTGATACCAACAGGTAGACAAATCTATGAATAAAAGCTGTCTTTTGAAACTATTTTCCTGCTACCTCTACAAAATTGAACTTTTTGTGGCAGGGACTGAACAAAGCCATTTTTTAACTCTTCATACTTTATATGCCTAATAATAAAACATTGAGGAAATTGTGCATACAAATGGCACTACAGAGATGCTAGTAAGCTTATATTAGGCCCATATTTTGTTCTCTTTGGAAGTGCTATAAGACCTGGATAGTGGAGATCCATAACAAGTTATCATGAGTTAGATAATTGAACTTATTTATCTGTCAGGTCAGTTATTTATTTCTATCAGAGCAGTTTAGTATAATTTTCAATTAAGTTCCATCAAAACCAATAACACTACCATTTCTCAGATCATTACAAGTATGATGTTTGGTCAGTTAAACACTTAGAACAGCAACAATTGTTGTGCTGGGTGGCCAAATGCTGCTATTGGTGCTAAAATATATAAACACATACAATTTTGTGGTATGTCCTGATTAATAGTTACAAATTTAACACAGCATGCAAATTTCCATATGAACAGTTTTAACCAATTCTATAGCAGTTTTATAATTATGACCAATAGTTTTTCAGTTTTTTACATGAAATTATCAGACAACCAAGGCAATATAAGTCCACAATCCAGTAGTAGTTTTAGCTTTGTTGTTTGACGGCTAGTTTTAGCTTTGTTGTATCCTAAAGAATGATGCGTACTCTCTCAAGCATCCCATCCAAGTAGTGCATTACATGTCCAAATTTACTAGAGCACAAATTACAAACAAGTCAAGCAAATCAGACTTGCCTTCTGCAGTTGCAGGAACCAATCCCCGTCCTTGAAATTCTGCTCCTGCTCCTCATTTGAGCTACTCACCTCTTCCTCTTTCACCTCTGTATCACTGGAGCTCTGTGATTGGGCGTCATACTTGAACCCATCACCTTCGTCAGATATTGTTGGCCCATCCTGATCATTTCTGAAGCAAGAGACGTGCCACAATGTCCAGCCCTAAAAGGTCAAAAAGGAAAGATAAAAGAAGCTCCGGATTATTCCAAGACCAAAAAAAGGCCCAGGAGTAACGGATTGACTAAGCATATAACATAGTCAAATGATGAGCAACATTGCAGTTCCTAGAACGAACTGGATACACTGATCATCACAGTATACGAGTTTCTTTATCCAATTCAGAACTCCGACCTGTTCAGTCAGCATGCCAACAAAAATGGAACTCTGAAGCCCAGATTTAACCAGCAGAATGCAAAATTCAAGAAATCCTTCCAAGCAACTGAAGAGGGCAAATTCTGTACTGCTGAACGAAGGTAGAACCGAGTGGACAGAGAGACGTACCTTCGCTGGAACCGCACATAGAGGCCCGAAGCCGAGTGATGGCCTCACGGCGGAAGAGAGAGGTGGGAGCCGAACCCGGAACCTTGGAGTGGGAGGGGCGAAGCACGAGGCAGAGGACATGGGTGGGGTGGGGTGGGGTGGAGTAGGTGCCACGACCCACGGTGGGCGGCTCCAGGCCAGGCTGTGCCTGCCTCCAGCGTACAGCCGCCTCCTAATCTGTCTGCTCACTTCCTCCTTCGACGAGAGAGACACAGCCCGGATAAGCCCTCCCTGAAAGACTGAAACAACTACAAAAGGTATCAAATGGGGGATCACTCGTGAAATAGTTCTCTTAAAGAAAAACCGTGTACATTTGAATGAATGCATACTCATGTTATCTACTGGCAAGACAGATATATGTAGAAAACTGACTCCATGTGACAGATAAAAGTTTTTGATTATTACCAGTGAGTGAAGAAACAGCAATAGCTTTTCAATACTGCGAAAATGGCAGTGCTGTTGCTATAGAAATTGAACAAGACCACCCTGAAAACTGAACAATAAAAACATGAGTTAGAAAGCAAAGACTATATGAAAAGCTTTAACCTTCAACTAAATCTGTGCTAAGTGCTAACAGCTAGACAAACCATCCAAATAAACCAAACCAAAGTGAAGCAAGAAGTGATATGGACATCAGCAAGAAACCAAAAGATTAGAAGAAACACTGACGAAGCAAGAAGCATGTACCGCACAAATTTAATCTGGAAATAAATAAATAGAATATTTTGATGGATGACACACAAATCATGCTCAAAGAAGTGGCACTGGACTCTAAATAGGTTCACCATATTACATCTAGAGGCACGATGACACACCATAATGAACTTTGGGGAAGCACTGCAACTCCACAATGAATGTGTGTTCAATGGGACTATCCCTAGCCTTCAACTTGTTCTTGGACAGATTTTGGAGGCACGCCTCTGGTGCCTTGCAGGCACTAGAGGTTTTGCTGCCAGATATTGGCTGGCCCATTTGGTGTTTGGTCGAGTTGCTTGTTTATTCTTTTGAAGGCGCACATGTATTCTGTCCCTAGTTGTGGGGTGGGGTGGGGTTTGGTGGGGTGTGTGTGTGTGTGTGGAGTGTGGTGTGTGGTGTGTTTATACTATTTTTCTTCTTAATGTAATGATACACAGCTCTCCTGCGTATTCAAGAAAAAACAGGCATAATGGAATTTTGTCTTAAGATTTTTAAATTATCAAAATTTCCATTGTGGTAATTCAACTGGATCAACAGTACTACTTAGTCTTAAAGATGTATCTTTACATTTAAGAATGGAACATGGAATCTAATAAGCAACTAGATGAGGGGAAAGGACACAATCTTCGTATGGTACATTCAGTTCAATGAACAAATGAAAGCATCAAAAGAGCTCAGCACTCTAGATAAGTAGCACAGTCAGACACTTTACACCTTAGGAAGAATAGTGTCAAAATCACGAAAAAAGTTCTGAATCTGTGTCAGCACCACCAGGCAAAATAGAATTTCACCTTAAGACTGAACAAACTAGCCATAAGTGCAGTCAGTCTGCTGAATAAAAGACAGTGGTCTTCAAGAATCATCTTTATGCTGGTTTCAAAAGAAAAAAAAAAAGGAAGAATCTTTGCGCTGGTTTCAAATGAACTTCACCACTAGAAATAGCATTACAAGGGATAAAGAAGATCCGTTGTATCATAAACTCAATACATGGAACAATTCAAACCATTTAATTTTAGTAGAATTTCACTCTGGTAGGTTTCGCAGCCAGCCACTTTACATCTTAGGAGGAATATGTCAACATAAAAGAATACTCTTCATTCAGATCAGCACCAACGCATGGAATGGAATTTTATCAGAAGATTCAACAAAAAGAACTCTAAGATGAAATATTCGACAAGCAAAAAGTAAACAATCCATTCATTCTCACAGGAAGCATAATGCCATCAAGGAGTGAAATGTATTGACTACAAGGAGGGTAAAAAGAAAGAATATCTTTCCTGCAACACACTTGATACATGGAACAAATCAAAACCATCTAAAGTAGCAGCAGCACTCTCTAGCTAGGTATCCATAGTCAGCCACTTCAAATCTTTTTAGAAGTCATGACAAGAATATTCTGTTTTTGGGTCAGCAACAACAGACACCACAGAATTTTTTCTGAAACTACTAATATAAAATTTACATATACCAGTATCGTGCCCGTGCGTTGCTATGGGATAACTAAATTTTAAAAGAAAACACACAGATCACATGATAAGATAATAATACTGTGAATACCAGCTGAAACATGGACACATCAAAATTGAGAACTCCCATGCAAAATGACTGACATTGCCTAAACAAGTAAGGAGCATACTATCTCTGTATAAAATAAATGCAGAGATGTACCTAACAAGCAAGAGTTCCAGATACATAAAAAACCGAACTCAACTTCTGAACAAATTAAGGCACAAACTGAACCTCTGTAATTGGCAGTGAGGATATAAAATTGGAGCCTAAATAATAATGCAGTTTACAGAATGCCTATTTCAGGTTATCAAAATTGGGTTGACCTCACATGTGGTAGAGAAGGAAAATAACTTATTGAAAACAAATGACAGGATGTCTTACTGTTAAGATAATCTTCAAATCCAAAAGTGTCTGTCAATGCCTCATATACAAGCACAGATGCAAAGCAACACGGGGGGCTTTGGAACCTGGCATCACAAAATATCTATCATTATGACATCAAGAGAGCTAAACTGGCTGATCACCAAGAAAACAATTTAAGCTAAATATACTAAAATGTTGAAGGATGAAGATAACAAAATAGAGGATGGAGAAAACATGTCGTCAGGCATCTTACATGTAATCTGTTGGAAAAAGACCAGATTTTGAAGCGTTCTAAAAGAACAACTACTCTTAAATATTTTCTCTTGCTGAAAAGCACATAATGAGGTTTATTTAGGTAGAAAAAATTACACAGGAAGTTAAGACACTTCCACTGTTTAGGTTGCATTTTTCAGTGCCATATTAACAGGACTAATTCAAAACTCTCAGCTTTGTTCTTTTACTATGATGCAACTAATCTACCCATTGTTATACAGGCCATCCTCTCGCCTGGGAATGGCTGGCAGTATACAGTAAACCATATAGTTACTAGACCTAAGTTTACTTTCAAATTGATCAGTACAATCAACACAATGAGGGCCTTAATGGTTTATAAGTGGAAAACTTGCGTTAAGTGCTGTGTCGCATTCCATCGAGCATGTGATGGGCTATCCGGGGTCCAATTCATCCTTGACATAGGAACCCAAAACTAATAGTCAAAACTAATAGTCCTGTCCATATTCATCCTAAAGGCGATATCACGCATACCCCCAGAACATAACGATCCGTGCTCCTCACAACCGCTCAATAACATCGACAGCAGGTCCAGTCCAGCAGCCCCTGGAGGCCAGGGAACAAGGAAAAGGCGAGATGCCAGCAATTAGAACATCGCAGCAGGAAGCCGCCGGTCTCGATTCTAGACGCATTTAAAAGCTCCCGCAGGGGGGCGCACCTGGCCGGGCCAAGGAGTCTCGGACGAGCCAGGGTCCGCAAGGCGGCAAACAGCCAGGGGACGGGACAAACAAACAACAACGTGCGGCGTCGAGACGGGGAAGGAGGAGACCGACCTGGAAGGGACGGGACGAGCGGGGGGCGGAGGCGCCGAGCCGTCCCCTGCGGAGCAGCGCGAGAGTTTCTCGGAGATGAGGAGCTGGGCGTGGAATCGGAGGTGGAGGACAGAGACAACTGGAGGAGGCGAGACGGGTGGGAATCGGATCGGCTGACTTTCACAGGAGCGATGTATGGCTGCAGTCGCCGAAATCGGACCGTCCACTCGGACCACTCCCATCCAACGGCTGCAGGAGTTCACCATCTAAGCCCACAACAGCACGCAAAGCAAAGCTCGCTCGGCTCTATCAGTGACGACGACGGGATCCCCCAGCGGACTTCTCCGCCGCCGCCGTCGTCTTCCTCGACGCTCGCCATCTTCCTCGTCGCGCGACGCGAGACCCCCGAGAGCACGGCGAGACCGCCGAGAGCGCCTCCAGGGCATCCCCTTCTTCCTTGAAGTCTTGCCCGTCGCTTGTCCTGAAGACGTGCGCCATGGACAATTCATTGACAGCATCGCCACGACCACGGTGTTGCCACGACCACGGTGTTACTTGGTCCCTTCAGCCTCCTGCTAGGAGTACACAGATAAGTTCATGTTGTTTTTTTTTTTTTGGGTGAAGTCCTCACTAACAGGTGTGTAACTGTTAGTATCATAGTATCTCAATTTTTACTATATCTCGTGAAGTGTACTCCCTTAATCCTAAATTGTTAGTCATTCTAAAAATATTGAAGAGTTAAAACATCAAACTAAATTTATTTATACGATAAGATAATAACATCTATGATGTCAACTAAATATGTTATTAGATTCCTCACTAATTATATTTTCATAGTATACCTATTTGATGTCATAAAAACGTTGTAATTCACTTCGATAATTTTAGTTAAACTTATATGTTTTGACTCTCTAAAAATTTGAATAGGAGATAGGAGGTTTTAATTTTCACGATTTCATAGATATGACACTAATGATGAAACGAGATGAAACAGGGTCCATCAATGGGAGGATTCATTGCACGGTTTCATAGGAATTTTTTAACTATTCATAGGTCCCACCATCTCTCTCTTCCACCGCGTCGCCGGAGTTGAAAAATCCATCGGCAATTCATCCCACTGCGTCCGTCGGAGCTCGAAAAATCCATCGCATGCTGCCTCCTCCCAATCCATCGCACGCAAAAAAATTCGCACGTAGCCTCCTCCCAATCCATCACATGCCCGTGATTGACGTTGCCTTCAGATTCGTTTCCACAATTTCCATACCAAATGGGGAGTTTCATAGCCGGATTTCTGCTCTCGCTGATGAAACGCGCAGTCCGTCCGTATCCGGCAGAACAGAGGAATCGCTCTGGCCGCAGGCCGCCGGCGGAGCGCGCAGTCCGTCCGTGATGAACCAGTGATGAACACGCGGCCGGGGAGGCAGGGGAGCGCGCGCCAGTGTAGCGCATCCATCCTTCCTGCCCGAGGCCGGCCGGCTTCCCTCGTGCCTGCGGCCGGAGCCCACGCCCCACTCGTGCTCGGAGGAAACGAACGGCTGGCAGGCGGCGAGGCAACTCGCGACGGCGGTGGTGGACCTGCTCGCCCGAAGGATCGGTGTGATGAAACGACCAAGCCTCTCAACGGAGTTTCATTCGGGTTTCACGGCGTGGGAAACATCGCCCGATGAGTTTCACCATGGCGAAACGAATTCCTTCTCTCCTCCGAGTTTAAATGCAAAAAGTGTAAATCTGATGTGACGGTTACATTTAATGTGCATGAAACGCTGGTGAAACCCCCCCGAGGCTGGCCTAAGGTTTTTGAAATGGCTTATAATTTGAAATGGAGGAAATATTTGTCAATGAACTGGTCTTTAATAAGAAAGAATTACACTAAGAAGCGGACGTTGATGGGGCCATGAAGTGAATCCAATTTATTTTCTCAATATGGATCTATTTTCCATCCAAAAACTTTCCTAGGTGTTTTGATCCAATAACCTCTTATTACATAATACCTTTCCTTTTATATGGCATCCATTTCGAGAATTCTTAAATTTTCTCTGAATTTCCTCACTTTACCTTTTTCTGATCACTATTGTTGTTCTTGTAGATTTGCTTCCATTTATTCTGATCACTTTATTGTTTCCAATCAATTTCCAGCTAATGAGGCTCAGGCTTGCATACCTCTAAGGTACAAAGCTTACGTCGTCGATTGGTTCTCAGAGATTTGAGACATAATAAGAGTGGCATGAAGACAGAGAGATGTAACCAAATCGCTACCACAATGACGTTGAGTCCACATAATGTTCAGTTCACCCCTACAAGTGGGTCGATTGTAGGAAAGGTTCGTACACCAACCGCCCTTACCGAGCCATTTGTAGGGGCGATCTGTTCTCTCAAGGGGCTAGGCGTCACACTGTAGGGGTGGCTGTAGAGTGAGCTGCCCCTACTAAAAAAAAATAAGGCGTACCTATAAATCGTTTTTGTAGTAATCTTATTGATATTGTTCAAATATTCCCCTATTCACATATCTGTTATTCTTGTTTTCTTTCTCAATGCCGATTTGATTACTTGGTAGCATCTCCAAGAACTTAGCAAATTTTGTTTGGCAAAATTGGTTTTTAGCAACTTGGCAAAAGATATGGCAAGGGGAAAAAAAAAATCTCTGCATAATTAACTTGGCAAGTACCAAAAATATGTGGACCATTTCTTTCTTTCTTTCTTTCTTTTTTGTTGCGACTTCTCTTCCCTGCACCGCGATGCCAAGCGATCTCCATGCGCACATATATGCGCGTGGGGAGACTTTTTTTTGCCAAGTAGCTAAATGTCAAGTGGTTTGCCTAATTGTTAGAGCATGGTTTTTCTTGTTTTGCCAAAAAAAAAAAAAAAAAAAAAAGTGGATGCCAAGTTCTTGGAGTCACATCTCTTTTTGTCTCTTCTCCTATACAACTAAAACGAGTGTAGCGTTACGGGAAAAAATCTCTCATCCCATGAACCGCCGCCTCTGCAAACTAGTTGTCCCATTTTCTAGTGCAAATCTCTCATTCCACCAGATCACATGTTCCACCCCCCTGCCCTGAAAATCTCAAAAGGTTCTAAAGGCGAGATGAATCTTAGTATAACTAGTTAAACGCCCGTGCGTTGCTACGGGATAATTAAATTTTATATAAAAACAAATGGATCGCATGATAAGATAACAATACTATAAAATTAAACAATGATATTAAAGTAACATTTAATCTAAATAAGTTTTGTGAAAGTAACACAATCAATCATGGATACCGTGGGGTTTTAAACTCTATATTTATGGGCTTCTTCGTAGTTCGCCTAAGATAATATTATCAAGGACCTGTGTATGCATACTCGACCATTGGTGTGGGTGGGGAGGCCAGAGAGACCGCACCTTCCAAATTTGTCTGCGGGTGGGGAGGCCAGAGAGACCGCACCTTCCAAATTTGTGTACGGGTGGGGAGGACGTGATTGATCGCACCTTCCAAATTTACATGGGCGTGGGGAGAGTGTGATTGATCGCACCTTCCTAGTTCACATGGGTGGAGAGGATCACACCTTCTAAATTTGTGTGCGGGTGGGGAGGGTATGATTGATCGCACCTTCCAAATTCGCATGGGCGTGGGGAGGGCATGATTTATTGCACCTTCTAAATTCGTATGGGTGGAGAGGATCGAACCTTCCAAATTTACGTGCGGGTTGGGAGGGCGTGATTAATCGCACCTTCGAAATTCGCATGGGCGTGGTGAGGGCATGATTGATCGTACCTTCCAAATTCGCATGGGTGGAGAGGATCGCACCGTCCAAATTTGCGTGCGGGTGTGTTGGGCGTGATTGATCGCACCTTCTAAATTCGCTTGGGCATGGGGAGGGGTGCATGCAGATCTTTTAATTTTTAGTTTCCTAGTTTTCTCTAACGGGAGCTCAAAAAAAAAAAAAAGGCCCTTCAATCGAGAGGAGAATGGGCGATGTGGGATTTTTTTATTTTCCTCCTAGATTTTCTCCTTCTATTTACGGATGGGTGGAAGAGCAGAGTCACAGCTTTCCTTCCTATTTTTTATCGCAACAACCAACATGCATGGTTAATTCCTTCCTTTATTGTGTGGTTAATTCTTTTCTCGCATGGTTAATTCCTTCCTTTATGAGGTAGCATGGACGATTTGTTTCCTTTATTGTATGGTTAATTCTTTCCTTTATTACGTGGTTAATTCCTTCCTTTATTAGATCGCATGGACGATTCGTTTTCCTTTTCTCCCTTCGGGTTCGCATGGGGTGGCGGTTGGGCGATTCAAAGCGAATGTCGCACCAAAAAAAATATCTCCTCTTTGTTCTTTTTATGTTGTAGAGATAACACCATGTATTCGGGACTCTTCCGACCCGGGTTCGAAGCTTGGCACCTTCTTATTTTTAAAGTAATAGGAGAGTATTCTCCTATAATCCAGTTTTTAGTATAACATCCTGAAATTCGGTTTTTCAAACAACTCAGTTTGCCTTTGGTTTTACATTAGAAAGCTTCATGTTTTGTTAATAAGCGAAATTTTTTAATTTACTAGGGCAATATCAAATTAACCTATAGGCAACATGTTTGTTACATTCGTGCAGCACTGCATATTAATTTATTTGTATGTTCGGTCTAGCATTTTTTTTTTGTGTGTGTGTAGGTAGATAATGTTTGATCCGAGTTTTATTCAGAGTTTCGCGTATAAGGTAAGTTTTTTTTTTGCTGGCGGCCTGACCGCTAGGCGATTTACTTCGTCCTGTTTCGTATCCGGCCGAGCACAGCCCAGGGCCCAGCTTCCAGTCCTTTCCTCAACTTCCTGTATTTTGGGCCGTGGACCCTTAAATCCGGCAGCACCACCGGAGCAAACAGAAGCGCGCCTCCTCCTTGTACAGGTCGAACCAAACACGTCCAAACCCGAGTGCCGACAGAATCAAAGCAAGACAGTGGCCCAAGAGCACAGCCACTAAAGCCCACCCTAAGCCCATCTTTGTGCCCTCTTGAAACGTCCTGCGATAGCTCTTGTCAGTGGTCGATCAGTCATGCAGTCGTCACAAAACCAAAAAAAAAAATGGTAGTGCGCGTGCAGGCGCATTAAACGTTCAGCGGGGTCGGGCAGGTGCCGACGGCCGACGGCGCGAGACCGAAGGCAGGCAACGCCCTCCCGGGAGCGGCGGCACATGCCGGGGGCCGGGGCAGGGCACCGCCACGCCACGCCACGCTGCCCAGTGCCAACGCATCGCATGTGAAGGGCCGCGAGCGTATCCGTTCACGCTACTCGCTCTCGCACAGTAGGCCGCTCGATCGGACACATGTCACATGTGCGTGCATGCCGTCGTCCTTCCTTGCGTTGGTTGGTTGCATTGGTGGCCAGTGGCCACAGCGCTTTTTTGGCTAGGCTCGGCGACCACCGCCCACGAGCAGCGCGCGAGCGAGGCGTCAGGCGCCGGACACGAGTCAACAGAAGCTCCAACCACCATCACATGCGCAGCGTACGCGAGCTGTGTCGAGTTGTAGACGACGACGGACGGGTGGGCGGGGTCGCCGACGACGACGTGCCGCCACCGCCTGCTTGTTCACTTTCGAATCAGCACGACTCACCTTGTATGTACGTAACGTGGTGTGTGAAAACGTAACTAAAAATTAAGATGCATGGTCGATCACGATTCACATGCATAGTATATAGCAGCAGTAGATGAGTTGCTGCTGGTCGTCCGTTCTAACGCACGCAAGGCCGGCCCTCCCCCTGTGCTATGCCCCATGCCGCATGGCAACGTAGCAAATAATAAATGCGTGCGTGCGTGCCCCGTGCAGCTAATCACGGAATTTGGTCAGACATGACAGGATCTGACATGACCCGGATTCGTTCTGAACTAATCAAGACCTTGGAATTTGGTCAGACATTATTTTTTCCCCGACATCCTTGTCGGCGAGTGTAGGAGGACAGGATCTGACATGACCCGGATTCGTTCTGAACTTATACATTGTGATGCCCCGTGTTGAAACAATTCCCAGTTGAAACAATAGTTGACCAAATTGTATAATCTAAACTATTGAATGGTTCCCTTGTCCTAATGGGTCCAATTTAAGCGCTCATTTCTCTCATACCACTAGACCCAGAGACGTACGGCATGCATTACCACCACTACTTGCCACCGACACTGTGGTTTCACAGTGTGGCTCCTCCCTAGCTCGTGGCTGGTGAGATGCGCGCCTGCACGTCACATGGATCCACCAACCGCACCAACAAAGCACACCATTCATGGAACGCAACAAGCCTCCTTCCTAGCTCCTCTCACAAAGCAAAGCAAGGCAACGCAAAGCCTGGCTATCTAGTAGCAAGAAATAGTGGCTAGCTAGCTTATTAGCTAGGTACAGATGAGAACGGAATAAGCACGCATGTAGTGTGAAGCATGATTAGAAATCCAGCCTCGCACTCGCACCTGAGGTCGGTCCGTGGCCGGGCGGCGGCGCCACGACGGCACTGGTCCATGCATGCATGTCCAACAGTCCAAGCAACGGCGAGATAGAAGCAGCAGCAGCAGCAGAGTGTCGGTGCCGGGGCCGAGCCGAGGCGCAAAAGCAAAGCGAACACGCACGCCACGGAACGTACGAGGACGAGCAGCCAGCTAGCGTGAGCGTCCGGCCATGACCTGACCATGAGCGCACGTCGCCGCCGCCCCCGCCCCTGCGGCCCTGCGCACGCATGATCGATCGCACCGTCGGTGGCGGTGGACAGCATGTGGTCCGCCCGCGCATCATTGCACGATTGACCCCGGCCGGCCGGCGCGTGGCCGCTACAGGGGAATGTTTGTTTTTTACCCTCTCTGACAAACTAACTCTCTCACGCCACACAACGCGACGCCACAGGCCGGGTCGGTGGCCACTGGCCACGCGCCTGCCTCCATTGCATGGCCGCCGGCCGCTCGCGGGTTCGCGGCGCGCCGTGCGCCCCGCGCGCCCCCACGCCACGCCGAGGGATGGAGCGCATGGGCGGTGACCGCCCGTGGCCCGTGGGGGGTGGGTACACTGGTACGGCGGTACCTGTAGTGCAGTGCAGTGCAGTGCAGTGCAGTACTGGTCGCTGACCGGTGGCTATCGGAGGCGGTTGTTGCGCCCGTCGAGGGGCGCCGGCTGCCTGACAACGGTCCAGGCGTAACCACCCGATCCAGCGGCGGTTACGCATACGGACGTCGTACGTGCACGGCCGTTGCGTTGGATCGACCCGGCCGGGCACGGCACCCGGGCCGGCCGACCGGTGTCTTATTTCTTTCTCATCAATCGGCGAGGAGGATGGATGAGGATCGGAGGAGAACGAAATTAACGGGGACAAAGAAAGAAAGCCATCATGGGAGGGAGATGACCGAGAGCAGAGGCAGGCACGTCGTAGCCGCATGTTACGGAGCCCAAAACCAACCGGACAGGGGAACATGGCCGTGCCTTCCGGAGGAGAGGATCGCCCGGATCGGACCGACCTCTTTTCAGATACGTACATCGTCAGTGGTGGGGAGCACCTTTTTCCCGTCCTGGCAGTGTAGTGAGTGAGTGAGGGTCAACCTCCACTCCGCCGCCCACCAACGGCCGTCTTTTTTTTCTTTCTCTCTCTCTCTCTCGCGGCTCAACAGGTCATTATGAAACACGACGACGAGCTTTCTTTGTAAACTTCGTCGCGTCTGTGATCGAACTCGATCATATACTTTCACTTTCCTTTCAAAGAAAACAGAGTGTTAGGCTACGAGATGGAATTCGGGAAGGCAGCAGGTAGCATGGGGAAGGATTGGGGAAGAAGAAGAAGGATAGGCTGGAATCCGGCAGGAACCCGGATGAATTGAATTGTAGACGAGTGTTTAGAAATTCTGTTACATGATAGCTCCTTTCCCCTCCCTCGCTCTCAGCTTAAGTACACGAGGCTTCTGCCTCCGACTCGCGCACGCAGGCGCTTACTTGGACCAGGCATCCGATGGATAGCGTGTGCTTGACATCTTGGGCCTTGACGACACGGGCCGAGTGCTGGTAGCGGGCTTCTTGTTGTGGGCTTCAGAGGTACCAGCCTCGGCTTCCCGGTCTTCTGCTTCCGGCTCGGCATCAGAGTGGGCGATGCTAACATCTCCTCCCCCTTTGGAAGCTGCTTGCCCCCAAGCAGCGGCTCTTGGAAAACTCTTGGCGAATAGCTTCGTAATCCTCCCATGTGGCGAGCGTCTTGGGCAGGTTGTTCCATTTGATTAGCACCTGCTGGACCACAGAGGTACCTCGTGTAGTGGAGCGGCTCTGAAGTACCTGTTCAGGAGTAAGCTTGAGAGCAAAGTCAGTTGGTAAAGTTGGAGTGACCTGATGTCCAGAACCAACAGCCCGCTTCAGCTGAGATACATGGAAGACGGGATGAACAGTAGTGTGTGGTGGAAGCTCCAGTTTGTATGCCACCGCCCCAATGCGAGCCAAAATCTTGTAAGGTCCGAAGAATTTGAATGCCAATTTTTGATGAGCGCGGGGTGCCAGGGAGGTTTGGACATAAGGTTGAAGCTTTAAGTATACCAAATCACCAACTGAGAAATTGCGCTCGGAGCGGTGCTGATCGGTTTGCTTTTTCATACGGATCTTGGCACGGTTGAGATGATGGAGAAGCAACTGGTCCATCCATGCTCGATCAGCAAACCGGGCGTCGCCAGGGAGTAGCATCATCAGGTGACCGGTCTGGAGCAGGAGCTTCCAGCGAGGCGAGGCAAATACCCATATAGAGCCTCGAATGGAGAGCGACCAATGGCCGAGTGGGTGGATGAGTTGTACCAGAATTCAGCGGTAGCCAACCATTGACGCCATTTGCGGCGGACAAGAGTGTACATAGCAGCGGAGATAAGTCTCGAGACATTGGTTAACTTTCGTTCGGTCTCCATCGGTTCGGATGATACGAGGTACTGCGGCAGAGCTGTACACCAGATGGTCTTGAACAAACCGGACCAAAAGTTACTCATGAACAACCTGTCCACGATCTGAGACGATCTTGGGCGGCAACCCATGCAAACGGAAGACGGTGTCCATGAAGGTATCACCCGATTCTGCAGTAAATGGGTGAGTGAGGGCGATGAAGTGCCCGTGCTTGGTAAAGAGGTCCACGATAACCAGGATACAATCGGAGCCCTTGGACAGTGGGAAGGCCTTCGATAAAGTCCATTGAAATGATTTGCCACGCAGAGTCGTGAAACGCGGCCGCAAGAGGCCAGCGATCAAGATCTGGCGGCGATAGAGCATGATCCGCACAAAATTCTTCCGCGGCCGTTTTCATCCCGACCCGGGCAAAATTGTCACGGGGAATCGAATGGCCTTTCAATCATCAATCGGTTACGCATGGCGGAGTGATTGCCGACCCAAATCCGGTTCGCGATAAGAGCGAGCACGCCGGCGTGTAGAGTGTAATTGGGTACCGCAGCCGGTCAATAGCCAACCTTAGAGATCGAGCGCGGGCATGCGGATCGGAATCATATGTAGCCACAACGAGAGGGAACCAGAGATGAGATGGCCGCACATACCGGGAGAGGTGCCGAGACAACGCATCGCCGCACGGTTTTTGTACACGATGCGATAAACGAGTTTGGAGAATACCTTGTGCTGCCACGGGGTATGAAGGCGCGGTCCGAGAGTCGTGTCTTTTGATGTGACGAATTCTTGAAACTCAAGATACGAAACGCGGGCTTGAACGATCATGTATTCCTTCTCGTAGGTCGAGAGGCCACGTGATTTGGGGCCGAGGGATTTCATATAGGCCGTGGGTGCCCGTCTTGCATCAACACCAGCGCCAATGCCCATGTCGTTCTCCACACCCACAGAATGGCCGAGAAAAACAGGCGAGCCAACAAAGCTGAATTGCGTGTAAAAGTTCCTTGTCATGCTCTGTCGACCGGATAAACAACGAGTGCTTCCGAGTAGAGTTGTCGGTGGCTTGGCAATGATCCCAAAGTGCCGCACAAATTTTGCGAGCCCTAGAAATGCACGGAGTTCCTTGACTGATGTAGCCAAAGATATTCGTGCCGCCATGTCCCAAGTACATCAACATTTGAGCAAAGCGACATTTGGAAAGTTTCGCCTTAGCCAAGAGTTCGAACACAAAGACGCAGATGTCCAAATGAGAAGACAAGTCGGGTCAGACGAGTATGTCGTCGAAGAAGACCAAAGCAGTCCGGAAAAGAGTGGAATTCATGGCATCTTGAAAAGAGCCCGGCGTCGAAAAAGCCATTACTCGAAATTCGAAGTGGCCAAAGTGAGTTTGGAAGGCCGTCTTGAATTCGTCTCCCTCCTTCATGCGTATCTGGTGAAACCCGCTTCTAGGCTGGAAAAGTACTTAGCACCCTGCAACTCGTCCCATAGTTCATCGATGATAGGTGCGGGATAACGACCTTTTGAGTGATGGCATTAAGATTACGGCCATGTTGTCCTTTTTCTTCACAAGAAGCACGGGCGATGAAAATGCGCCGGTGCTTTTCAACATCTCGCTCAATCTCGGTCTTCATGCCAGTCCTCGCATGCCCGCCGAGGTGGAAGACTTGATGGTGGCTCAAATAGTGCGAAAATTCAGATAGGAGATCCCAAACCCGGGGTAGTGGTTCTGAAGATACAAAGGTCTCCTGGGACAATTGCGCAAAGATCGCACCTGGAGGGAATACGGGATCATTGCCCATCGAGAAAAGCTTGGCGATCTTCATAAGGTATCAATAACCATCGCTGATGCCAATCCACCTGCCTGAAGCTTGACCCAATCGATGCCCAAAATCATGTCATAGGACTGCCAAGAGCTTCAAATCAGCATCAATGTATAATTACCCATTTGGCGTCGTTCTCGACCGATAATGGCAAAGGAAGGCGCCAGCTCAAGAAGGTATGAGTACTGCCCGAGTCCACTAAAATGGAAATTGGCACCCCGATAGATACCGAGATAGGCGAATGTCTTTGGAGCCACGGTTCCGCAGCGGTATAGCCCATGAACTGTCGACGATCGAACGACCGATGGAGCGGCCTCTCGGGCAGGCCGGCCCGGTCCACTTAGCGGCCACGGACGCGGCGCGAACTTGTCGGCAGCCGGTAGCCCAACGTCGGCAATCGCCGCGCCGCTCACCACCATCCGGCTGTCTGATAGGTGGGGCGTGGCGTTGCCGGTGCCGGTCCGCGAGGCCCCGTCATAGCGTCTTGTTGCACGACGAGGATCACCCAAATCTAATTCAGCAAGAATACAAGCGGTATCGAGTAGGGGCGTTGCAAAGCCACATAAGAACGAAGTTCAGGTTTCAAGCCATCGATATAGCCGGGGGTCTTGGTTAGGTGCATAGGCGGAGATCATCTAGCGGCCGGTGAAACGCTTGGTGTACTTCGGGAACACCGCCCGTATATATGGAGAATGCGGCGCACTAATAACTTCGCTCTTGGCGACCGATCGAACCATTTGACAATTGTGGAGCGTGTTCGACGGATTGTTTCCAACGGCTAGCATCCTTTTGCGGTGCATGGTGGCTATCTTAACCCAACGTGTTGGCTCGGTGTGATACAAATCAAAATAGTCCTCCACGGTCTTTCATTTCCTTTAGGATGCTCACCCTCGAAGATAGGAAAATTGACCTTAGGAATTTTGCCCAAATAACCCTCATCACTCATACCCGGACGCTTTCGGACTCGTGAAACGGGGAAACATGGGTGGCGGACGGGGTTGAAGCATGGTTGTATGTGCTCTTGTGTGGATCTTAGGATTGGGAATTAAGGGGAGGGAAGCTGGCATACCCTTATCATAAACTAGGGTTGTTACCAACCCATAGTTCCCATGCTCTTGGGGCTGGGAACTCCGCAGATGGGCGCGGACCGGCGATCGACGAAGCCGAAGGATCCGGTCGGTGAGATGAGCGGCTTGGTGTCGAGGATCCCTCGCCCGGTGACGATGGTGTGGATGCCGATTTAGGGCCAGAACGGGCCCCCTTGGATGAAGAGCCCGCCATGTAGATACGTCTTTGGCATATCTCCAGCATCGAGCGCCCATGAACTTGTTGGCCTTGCCGACCTCGAGCTTGAGCGGCGCCGACGCTTGATGTCGGCGCGGAGGTCGCCCATGAGTCCGTCCCACCTCGGGCGCCATTCCTCGAGCACTGAGGGCGCTCTCCACCTTGTCGAGGCGTTCGGAGGCGGGCGTTGTTTTCGCGATCTTCTTCTCGATGGTGTCCAGTGCGCTTGTTCTGAACCGCGAAGCGCTTTTGTCGAAGCTCCAGGAGCGCGTTGTTCTCCGAGTCATGGCGCCGTGAGCGGCGGCGGGGGTATGGTGGTGGCTGGATGGGGGATCCAGGTCGAGATCTCTCTCGCCACAAACCGTGATCCTTAGATTGGAATTACAGAACTCGATTCGATCGCGATGCAGCGAACCCGAAACTCAACCGACCAAATCCGAAAAAACGATCGATGGGATAGGAGCGGCGCACGACGATGGTCCGAGGAAGGTAGGTCGTCCGATACCACTTGTTAGGCTACGAGATGGAATTCGGGAAGGCAGCAGGTAGCATGGGGAAGGATTGGGGAAGAAGAAGAAGGATAGGCTGGAATCCGGCAGGAACCCGGATGAATTGAATTGTAGACGAGTGTTTAGAAATTCTGTTACATGATAGCTCCTTTCCCCCCCTCGCTCTCAGCTTAAGTACACGAGGCTTCTGCCTCCGACTCGCGCACGCAGGCGCTTACTTGGACCAGGCATCCGATGGATAGCGTGTGCTTGACATCTTGGGCCTTGACGACACGGGCCGAGTGCTGGTAGCGGGCTTCTTGTTGTGGGCTTCAGAGGTACCAGCCTCGGCTTCCCGGTCTTCTGCTTCCGGCTCGGCATCAGAGTGGGCGATGCTAACACAGAGAGACAAAAAGCTGAGTGTAAAAGTTCATACTAAATCAACACCGAGAATCAGGGAGAAATTTTGTATCCATCCACGATGGTGCATGAGCATGGGTGCCGCCATTCGCCATACACCAGCGCGTATCGTATGCTCCTACGGAGCAGCAGCAGTAGATAGGATCGGCGTCGAAACATACGCTCCAATGGTTCCATCTAGCTACGTCGTACGGCCTCGCCAGGGAATCGAAGGATGGATAATGGATGCCAATAATGATGCACTCGCTACTTATGCCAGTCCAGTGCAGTCGCGATTTGGATACAACGTGGGCGGTGCCGCTAGCGGTGGGTGCTCTGCGCTCTCCTCTGCTGTCTACGCCAATCACTACCACCACCATCATCATTGCCTTCTCGACTCAACAACAACAAAAGACGTACTGCCCGACCGGGCCGGAGAGCGACGACGACGACGACGGCCGGGCCGGCCACCACGGACGCGGACACCTCACATGCGGAGCACACGCCGCCCGGCCGCTGCCTCGATTCCGGGCGGCCATCTCGACGACCAACCGGTCAACCTCCGGCCGGCGGTCCACCGCACGTAAATCCGTTGCTAGCTAGATAACGAAACGGAGCGCGCATTTTCTGGGGTCTGGGCCCTATTTCTGCTATTGTTTAATCTCCTTTTCTTTTCATTTCCTACTACTATTATTCAAAAACATTCTCTTTTCGTGGCTGTGGGTGTGGGTGTGAAGTGCAAAATGTGATACGATACTCCAGCTCCAGTCAGGTTCTCCTGGTGTGTCCTGGGGCTCTCGCCCGGCCACTGATTTATTTCAGCTAGCGGGAAAGCTTGGTTGCATGTGCGCCGATCGACCACGAGCCTGGCCCTGGGATAGCTGATTGTGAGTTGCCGAAATTGGTGGGGTTGCCCTCATATCCATGTTCATACTGTAACGTGCTTGTTAGTAGTTGACTGTATACTATACGGAGTAGCTCTTATTGAGACGATTGATTGATTGATATAACCTTTCCGGCCGGATGCTATCACTGTTTGTAACTATATAAATGTGCATATAGAGACGGATGGGCGATCGACACAAGTCCCCCACGATAATAATCATATATCGATCTACCTCTGCTGAGATTGGAGCCGGGAACACGGACGTGGTGTGACAACCACTAAGACTTCTCGTCAAGATATTGAGCATGGACATGGTAAATCTACAGCAATTGATAATATTACATTTTGAAAATAAAATTGAGGTTAATAATATCGTTATGAGATATATAGGCTGCCACAAAGAGCCACTAGAGTTTAAGCCAAAGTTTCAACTAAATGTCCACCAAACATATATATGTAGACATAATGCTCCTTTCATTACAAATTGTAAGTCATTGTGATGTTTATTTATATCCAATTTTTCTATTTATATATGTAGACATACATTTATTATATTTAGATACGTAACAATATCAAAAAAAAAAAAAAAACAAATCTCTATATAATTTGGAATGAAGGGAGGATGTAATAAAGAAAAAAAGCTATGAATATAGATGAAGAAAATACAAAGAACAATTAATTGGACATACGTGTATCTATTATATACCAATGAACAAAGAGAGAAAAATGTAATTTATTATAAATAATTTTTTATTAGTAAGAATATAAAATATAAACCAGTATACTTGTACATATCTTCTAGTTTCAGCCGGTGTGATAGCGTGGTTTGATGGATTTAGTGTATTTGTAACTGTTGTATGGCTGCTCAATTGTGAGGTTAAAGTCTCGATCGCACGCACCACGCATGTGGTATGTCCCGAGTTCAATAATGATACTATAGTACTACTACTGTAGTATATAGGATCGTCAAGTGCACCTACGTTTGTCACATTGTTGGGTAGCTAGTGTTGGTTGCAACTTGGGCGGCTATGTATTGTACGTGCACTGCTCATCTGATACGCACACTGTTGTCTGGTGCCGTACAATCCAAGAAGCAGAGGTGGTTGTAGCTTGGATTCAAAGCGTCGGCCGTGCCGTGCATAAGCAAGCAAGTGTAGGCACGTATGTACAGGAACTGGATGATGCGGCAGCATGGTGTACGTACGTGTGGGGTATCTCTGCTGTAGCGCGCGCGACGACTGTACAGATTCATAGATGATCGTTCGTTTGTAAAAATACTATTGCTGTGTTTAGTTCCCTAAAATTTTTTTCATTATAGCACTGAATTTGACACTAATTTTGTTTTGTTTGTGGTAAATATTGGCCTACTATGACATAACTAGCCTAAAAAAATCCATCTCGCAAAATACATGCAAACTGTCCAATTAGTTATTTTGTTTACCTATATTTTATACTTCATGCATGCGTCCAAAGATTGGATGTGATGGTAAGTGGAGCGAACTAAACACAACCTATCATGTACGAGTATTCATTAACACAATGCAGAAATGTGACTACGGAGGGAGCAGCTCCTCCTAGCGCATATACAGGGAAAAAGTAGCATGTCCAAATTAATCAAGATGATTAACATGATTAATAATCTCACTAGCTACTGGCCGGGCTGAATCAGCTAGCTAGCTGGCTGTCTGGCTTACATATGTGCACACATGGCACATGTTACATGTACCCTCAAAGTAGTACCAGCAGCAGGTCCTTGTCGACGTTGCTACGAATCTAGGTAGCTAGGTAGCGTGTGAAATCAAACAAAACAAGCCGGGCGTTTTGTTGTGTGGATCTGGGATTGAATTATTACGCGTGGTTTGAATGGAAAAGCTAGGTAATGAAGGTGGCGAAAGGAATCCCGGCCGTACAGTGAGAGAGATAGGGAATTATAATTAGCGACGCAAACGTCCGCATAAAACCAAAGGGTGATGGCGGCAGTAACGTGCCGCGCATGTGCTTTGCGGCGACATCACCCTTTGGTTTTATACGGTCCCGGCCGGCGATTGATTTTAAGTGGTAATAACGACCGCGGTGCCGACACTGTCAATCTCATGACGGAACGGAACGGAACACAGAATTTACTGCCCGCCGTCATTTTCTACTAGGCATGGTCAAGTCAGTGGTCACCACCCTGACCCTGCTGTTTGAGTTTCACTGCAAGCACACGGTACTGTCGTTGGGCCAAGCTAGGGCGATGATGATGGAGCTCGTAACTGCTGGAGCAACAACTTAGAACCACATTTGGGAATGCGAACAAGTACAGAAACAAGTGCCTGCGAAACCCGTGCAGCCGATCCGGAAGCTTCAAGAGTGCCAGATTTAGCAAAGATCAGGCACACATCTCGCTCGGTCACCAACCGGTTGTGGTTAATTGGAGGAGGTGAGGTCGGTCCTGCAGGAATGGAGGCCGCCCAAGCAAGCAAGCCGCTCTAGGAATAGCTAGTAGCCTAGCACGAGGGCTGGGCTACTGAGATCAGCTTTTCTTCTATAGTAGGAGACTAGGAACAGGCGCCTGCGGCGTCATCGCACTTGCAGCTTGGCGCTTTGCCGAGGCGGGGTGCTGGGGCAGGCAACGCACCGCGCACCGGCACCGGCAGGCGGCAGGTGAGTGTGAGCGAGAGGTCACGTACGTACAGATCTGCCGCACCGCACCGGCCGATTCATCTTGTTCCTATCAACCCCAAGTTGTGTCACGTTGCGTTCCTCATTTACTCCCTCCTACCACACTTGCCAACTCCGCCTTGTGAGCAGGCCCCACACACACACACACTCTACTTGCATTGTGTGTCCTGCCTCTGCATCTTCCCTATATATACACTTTCGTGGACTACACACTTCAGTTCAGGGGGAGCTTCAGCTGGCGACCCAAGTGTCCTCCTATTGGGAAAATCGACCAGCAGCCACTGGCCGGGTGTAGCTAGCTATCTGCAGAGTTCAGAGCCAGCCCCTGGCCTGAAGCTGAGAAGCTAGCCAGCAATGGCTGCGGCGGCGACTCCTCCTGGTCCTCGTCGTCCTAGCAGCAGCAGCTGCTGCATTTCACGGCGCAACGCCGCCGTCGTGCCGGCGTTGCTGCTGCTGGCGGCGATGGCCGCCTCCTCCGCCGACGCGCAGCCTTCCCCGGGGTACTACCCGAGCTCGAGGTACAGGCCCGTGCCGTTCAACCGCGCCTACACCAACAAGTGGGGCCCGCAGCACCAGACGCTCGCCGGCGACCATTCCGGCCTCACCATCTGGCTCGACAGGACCTGCGGTATGTTTTTTATACTGAGTGTCAAATAATCTCGCCTTTTGTTTTGTTTTGTCACGAGTGTCCCCGGTGTGACTGTTGCCCGTGCCCGTGCATGTGATCGGTGTGGCCCGTTCCACGTATTTGGACCTCGCATTGTTTCTTGTCTCGCTGCTGATAGAGACATCACTGCTGCCGTGCATTGTGATAAGATAGTGTAGCGCTACTGGTCTTTTTCAACTGTTTCCACTAGCTCTGATCTGAACAATTTTTCTCTGAATAATGCGTTGCAGGGAGTGGTTTCAAGTCGAAGCACGCGTACAGGAACGGCTACTTCTCGACTCGCATCAAGCTCCCCGGCGGCTACACCGCCGGCACCAACACCGCCTTCTACTTGTCCAACAACGAGGCTTACCCGGGTTTCCACGACGAGATCGACATGGAGTTCCTGGGCACCATCCCGGGCGAGCCCTACACGCTGCAGACGAACGTCTACGTCCGCGGCAGCGGCGACGGCCGCATCGTGGGTCGCGAGATGCGGTTCCACCTGTGGTTCGACCCCACCGCCGACTACCACACGTACGCCATCCTGTGGAACCCCGACGCCATCACCTTCTTCGTCGACGACGTCCCCGTCCGCCGCTACGAGCGCCGCGCCGAGCTCACGTTCCCGGACCGACCCATGTGGGTGTACGGCTCCATCTGGGACGCCTCCGACTGGGCCACCGACGACGGCCGACACCGCGCCGACTACCGCTACCAGCCATTCGTCGCGCGCCTCGACCGCTTCGTCGTCGCCGGATGCTCCGTCAACGCGCCGCCCGCATGCAGGCCCGTGCCGGCGTCGCCCGCCGGCGCCGGACTCACGGCCACCCAGTACGCCGCCATGCGATGGGCGCAGCGTCAGCACATGGTTTACTACTACTGCAACGATTTCCGCAGGGACCACTCGCTCACGCCAGAGTGCTAGCTTAGCTAGCCCGGTTGCTGCGTGTGCCGTCGCCGCTTGATTTGTTTCTTGTGTTTTGTTTCTCTGCTACTGAACTACAGTGGTATGGTAAGTGTGGCTGCCCTACCACCGCCGGCGGCACGGCTGCCGGTGGTGGTTGTGGCGTTGGTCGTTGGCGTATCGATCGATCGCCAACAAAACAAAAGTCTTGTGTTGCCGTGCGTCTATGGACGTACCATTTCGTTCTTCCTCCATTTGATGTTGCTTTGCATTTGGTCTCGCATGCGTCACATGCGAGGCGCCCCAAAGGGGCAAGCGTCCATGATTCATGGCATCAGGCATGCCCAATGTAATACGGAAATACTACTATGTATACCACATATATATTTATATATATTTAATACATGTTTTCTTGTCGGTGAGTACAGTATGTGACTGTTGTAATGCAATTTTTACCTTCCAATCGATTTTTTTTTTGTTGCTGCTGATTTCATGGCGGTCGGTGCTGGTTGTTTTTTAAGAAACAGAGTAGAGACACTTTTATATGGGAGCGTATGCTATGGAAACCAGACTCGTATGCAAACTATAGAAACTGAAATCAAAAGCGTACAATTCTAATCTGACGGCCTCAAACTCAGGTGGGTTAGTTTGGCACTTAAACCCCTCCACTTCTCCATCATAATCTCTCTTTTAGCTAATGATCCCCCGGGACCTAGAGACCAGGGGCGGTTTCTCCTCGTCGCGAGAATTACGCGAGTCGCCGCCGCCAATCATCATCCCACGTCGCGGTGCTCGCTCCTGCCACCGGCCATCAATCCGACGAGGACGAGCACGTCGAGAGCAGCCATCTACGTGCGTTGGAGCTTTAATTAGAATCAGAGGTGTGACGACGGAACTGTGCGTGTGATTCATCAATCAGGCCATGGACAATTTCGGTGTGGGCAAGGACTAGCTGTGTTCGATCGTATGCCATTGGAGTCACAATTGCCATTGTTGAGACAAGAAATACAATCACAAAATACAGGCACAATTTCGGTGAAATTCGAGACATCTGCTGTTGTTTCTCCCCTCTGCGCTCCCTCATGAACGGACACGGTACCATCTACACCTTCGTGCCGCCGCAGACCCCCGCGAGGCGGCCGATGGCGAAGCTCCTCCGTGTCGATCGCCTTTGCTCCCTATCGGCCGCGGCCTCCGCCGCCTGCAGCCCCCCGCGGGCCTCCAGGCTCGGCTGACGCCGATCGCGGCCGCTCACGTCGCCGCGGCCTCCGGCGCCGCCCGCGGCCTCGGCGCTCCAAATACCGACGCCCGCGGCATCGGGGGTTGTGTTGGCGCGCCGAAGGGGATGAAGGCCCGGCGCCGCCGTGTTGCGACGACCGGTCCGTCGCGAACGGGTGCGGGGGGAGGCGAAGGTAGCGCCGGCCGCCGGCAGCGTCTAATCTTCCGCGAGAGCGGATCGGGGGAGGAGAGGAAGGGCCTATTTGCAAAATTAATGGGACGGGTCTCCTGGCGGGCGTTTAAGTGTAAAAAAAATGTCCACCTAGGTTCCCGGCCATCGGATTAGAATCCCACGGTTGTGATTTGAGTTTCTATAGTTTGCATACGAGTCTGGTTTCCATAGCATACGCTCCCCTTATATTCTTTGGAGTTGTTCATTTTCTCCGGTTAGACGGCCTTGTTTAGATTGCTAAAATTTCTAACCAAAACTTCCAAGTTTTTTCACTCTCTCCCATCACATCACATTAAATACACCAAAAGACATATGTTCGGAGTATTAAATGTAGGTAAAAAAAGTAACTAATCACACAGTTCTATTATACATCACGAGACGAATCTTTTGAGCCTAGTTAGTCCATGATTGAACAATATTTACCGCGACGAATCTTTTGAGCCTAGTTAGTCCATGATTGAACAATATTTACCGCAAACAAACGAAAGTCTTCTGAGTGCTTCTGAGGAGTTGAAACAATTATTTTTGCAAGTTTTTGGCAATCTAAACAAGTCACCATCGCCGTGCACCAGGGAAAAAGGAAGGAGACACAAGTCTGCATTTTCGTGCAGACATTGACCATATACCAGTGTTCAGTGGGCCGGGCATGCCGCTTGCCGCACGGCGAATGCCAGTGCCACTAGGATGCAGCCTGCAGGTCACTCGGGTAGATGTAGCCATGACGTCACAAGAGATGGCAACTGTTTTTGAGGGAGAAGACAAATGCAGAATAACAGTGACAACTGTACTAAGGCTCTTTGGGCTGAATAAGGGAATAGATGTTAATGGGCTTTTCATCTCGGCTTTGGGCGGTACACGTTTTACTGGGCACATAAAGCTGCCATGCGCGTTTTACTGGACCTAAACTGGCGGCCCTACTTTTTGCCACCTCGAGCGATTTGGGCTGAGAACCTCCCAAAATAAAAATAAAATAGATTCTAGAAAAGCCAGAATCTCTATCGATGATAAAGAGCCCTATGAAATGATCATGATGTAATAACCAGCCCTTTAACAGTTGGCATAACTACTCGGTCCAGTAATCTGGATCGCTTGTTTTTCATAAAAAAAAAAAAAGAGACTGGTAGCTCCCCCCGTCTGAATTTCAAAAAAAAAAAAAGTTAAAACGTACATGAATCATTTGAAATACAACATGAGAAGAACTCAGAAAATGTGATCTTTTCCATCTCAATCTATAAGATACTATGATTTTTGTAGGCCTCTGCCCTCCCATCCGTTGACTCAAAACACTATTCCAAGTACAGTAAATGTCGGTCCCTACCCGCTCCCACCGCACACCACAAATCCCCCAAACCCACGTTAGCCGCACGTCCTCCGCGTCGCCTCTCCTTCCCCTGCACCTCCTCCCCGTTGCTCTCCACACCTCCTTCCCTCTCATCGCCTATGAAGCGCGGATACGTGAGAGGGGTGCCGTATCGCGTATCCGACACTCCTCCGATCACGGATACTGCATAAATACGTGATGGATACGTATTTCATCGTGTCCTAATATTTGGATACGTGCTACTCCGGATACGCGTACTAGACGCGGGCCGGGCCAACCTGGATACTGCCCAACGCAGGAAAACAGCTGTGCCTCGTCCTTTTGGATTACTTGTCTTGTGTCGGGTATCGCGTGTCGAGCCGCAAATCCTTGGCGTAACGTGTGCAGCAGGAAGCAACCGATTATTTTGTTTTTGATTTTCTTTATTCCTTCAAGTCCCATAAAGCAAACACATCACCCAAAGTTCTCGCTACCACATGTAACGAGTTAATGCTTAGTTATTTCACATATAATTATTATATTTACCACATGTAACGAGTTAATGCTTAGTTATTTCACATATAATTATTATATTAATAATATCCAAGCCGTATCCCGTGTCATTGTTTTTTTCAACAATAGTGTATCCGCGTATCCGATCGTATCGTATCCGATACTCGTATCCGTATCTGGGTAACGTAGCTCATCGCACATGTTCCCTGCTGGACCCACACCACATCTCCTCCGCGCCGCCGCTCACCCCCGCCTGCTGCCACCCCCACGTGGCCACATCGCTTGTCCTCTCCGTGCCACCACCACCAGGTGAAAAATGGTAGACAAGACAGTTTGGACCTAGAGACGGTGAAAAAGGATGATGAAAAGGCATATTACTATTCCAGTGATGTGAGACATTTCAACCAACTTAGCCCTGTTTAGATCCACAACTTTTCTATAAACATTTCCTGCACACCCATCACGTCGAAGCATTAAATATATCAAAAGACACATTTCCGGAGTATGAAATGTAAGTAAAAAGTATACATTCATGAGACGATTCTTTTTGAGCCTAGTTACCTCATGGTAGGATAATATTACCACGAACAAACGAAAGGTGCTATGCTTTTTACACCAAATTTGCCAAATTTTGCATGGCCTTGTTGGCATCTAAACACAGCCACTCCTCAATAGCTTTCTTGGATAAATCCTCACAAAAATTAACACATGTTTAGTTGCTGATTTGGGCACCAATTATTACTTTCTGCCAAAAAAAAAAAAATCCAAGAAAATATGCAAACAATGATGTTATAGATTAAGAAGGAATACATGTACAATCAAAATTCATGGAAAATTAAAGATTTTTTCGATTCATTACTTTGCTAAAGAATATGAGGGAAAGTAAATGATAGTATGACAATACTCGAAAAGGTTCTTAAGATGGACCTTCATTGAACCTTTTAACTTTAAGATTGGTTTAGCTAGCATCTCATGACATACCTTGTCTTTCATATTCCAGAGCCCATTCATTGGAAACCACGTTTTCTGAGATCATGATACTTAAGCTACAATAACAACAAAAGAAGAGCACATAAGGCAAACAAAAATTGTTTGTTGGCTGCCGATATCGGCGTCACCCCAAACAGGCACTCAGCCCATGTCACGTACAGGGGGCTTGACTGCTAGCTGATTAGGAAAAAGAGTTTAGTAATTTAGTACCAAATAGTAGTTTGGTTTTGTTATGCAAGTGCACCTGGACTATAAAGGTGCACCTTAGGAGATTGTAATAGTTATCAAAAGGAATAAGAACTCGGGTTACCTTTGTCAGCACCACGTGCGATTCAGTCGTGTGGCTGCCGACGACACTCTGCTAGTGTTCGTCTACGTTCCAATTCCAATCTACGCTCACCTCACCGCCGGCGCCATAACAGACAACCAGACTTTACGTAGTATTTTTGAGAAACGTAGAATTAATGTTTTTTTTTAGTGGAGCCAATCTACGCTCACCTGTGTTCCTCTACGTTTCAATTCCAATCGTAGTTTTTTTTTGAGAAACGTAGAATTAATGTTTTTAGTGGAGCCAATCTACGCTCACCTCACCGCCGGCGCCATAACAGACTACCAGACTTTACGTAGTTTTTTTAGAAACGTAGAAGTAATGTTTTTTCAGAGGAGCCAGACTTTAATTAGCCTTTTTTTAGCAACGCCAAAATTTAATTTGCTGCGGTCTCGTTTCACGTCTGGACCGGCAGGTGGTCTGTCATGGGCCGCCATGTTTGCTGGGCTGCCATGTTTGCGGCATCGAGATTTTGTTGCAGCCTATCGTGCCCATCGTTCAGGCCCATACACAAAGCACAAGCAAATTTGAGTTTATCCCCCATTTTTGACATCTAATTTGTTCACAGTTGCTCCACATCATTCAATCAAATTAATTTGTTTCGGTTGGGCACGCCAAGCTTGTGCAATAAGTGCAATGCCCAAGTGACGTTCGAGGACCCAAGAGTGAGTCCTCCCCCACAAAAAATTATTTTATATCAAAGTGAACACATGGTCCACATATCAGATATTAAACTGATAAGAATAGATACTACACTTGATCTAAGCTAAAAGACCGAGAAAGGTATGATTTTTAATATTGGGGTACCTCTGGTTTTATGTTGGCCTCCACCGCCTCATATGCTTTGTGTAGCGATATGGCACTAATCCTACGGTGTTGAGGCAGATTATAACACGTCATGCGAAGGGCGCAAGAGCAAAATCCATATGCTAGCGTCTTCGTGTTGGGCTACATGTTTCACTAGGACGATTTTATTTGGGCCGGACAGGCTTTAGATTATTCTCCGTTGGCCTGGGCCTGGTCGGCAATATATTGCGCATAAAAAATATGATGATTTGCATATGCTGATTAATATTTTTAATCACTTTTTTTTTTTTTTTTTTCGTGAATTCGTATGTTACTATATTGTTCAATTTAACCGTTGCATTTGTACTTCACATCTTGACACTCCTCTACCATCTTATCAGTCCATCACGTACCGATGTTTAATTTCTTGTGAAATAGGGTGGGAGACAGAGAACGTTCATATGAATGAAGTCGTGGTCACCCAACTCCAAACGTCTAATTTGGTCACTCACCATCATCCTACTATCTGGACTACACTACAATGCATCATGCATGTGGGTTATTGGATCTTGAATTGGATACTCCCTCAATAAAAAAAAAAAAAAAACGCAGCTATGGGATTCGTGTTAGTCAACTTGATTAAAGTTGTTGCAGTAACAGAACGGTGCTGGATGCATGCATGTCTGGTGTGTGTTTGGACGAGCAATTCGCATAATCGATCACATAGGGGCTGATTGGTTCCCCGCACGGGACGGTGCAAAGGGGCATCCAAGTCCATATGATGCAGGAAGCTCGTGTTTGGTTTCCTCACTCGTATCGTTTTTTTTTCACTGCTCATACACTTTAAGCCCTCCATCCCGGATCACCTCGTACGCAAAAATTGAGCTTCCCACTCCATACAGGACGACTTGATTCATGCAGGATGCAGGGGGCCTATGTGTCAGACACCTAGAACTTTGATTCATACATGCAACCAAACACGATCCCGTCTCGTACTGGATCAACACCAATGACAACCAAACACGACCACCTGTATAAGCTCAGCCTAGCTCCTTTGGTCCTGTATAGCCCAACCATCCTGGATGAAGTTGTCTTCTACAACCAATCACACCCATAGCAACTCAAATGATCGATCACATCCTCCATCTGTAGGGCTCGAATCAGCAGGACCAATCCAGAGGTGATAGGGGTAGGCGTAGCTGGGGCCGCACCTAAAACGACACTTTCACCAAGACATGGTTCAGGTCGTAGAATGACACTTTTATTAGGACGGAGGGAGTAACTCACCCGGCACCGTTTAGCAAGTTTGGGGAGCTAGATATCCAATGTCAAGAATGTAACGGTGAAAATAGACACGTCAGCAAATTAAATTCCTTCTTCCAACGGAGAAGCTCGTCCACGCATGAGAGCTTCTCTAAGCTCCTCCGCGTCTTTCCAAAGATAATTTTGACCTTCTTCCAACGGAGAAGCTCGTCCACGCATGAGAGCTTCTCTAAGCTCCTCCGCGTCTCTCAAAGATTTTTTTGACTCGTAGAAACTACCAGAGGACATTCAGACACCCGGTTATCCCCTTGCCTGTTGACTTCTGCTTTTCTACTATTTATAAAACAAATCGGCCATATTTGTATTTTTCAGCAGCACATCAGAGAACTTGCTTTGCTGGTCTCATTCGGAAATACTTGGGACTTGCCTTCTCGTGCCATATGTAATGCTCCATCAATTCCAAATCATAGCTTTCTAGATACATTGCTTTTACTATGTATTTAGACATACATCTAAGTACAAAGTAAAAGCTATAATAACATCTTTATTTTGACTACCCCTAGCCGTCAAAAAAGTGATGAATAAAATTCATGGAACTACTACAAGCTAAACCAGTACATGCATGCCAAATACACGCCTGTCATTCTGAAAAAAAAAACTGGATATAGTAATTAACTTGATCAAAGACTTCGATTGTTTATATAAAATAAAATGCAAACCATAAAAACAAAGCAGCAGTCACTGCAATTATTAAAGTACTTAACATCGAACAGAAAAATGCATCCAGTGCAGACGTAGCAGCAGTTGCTGCAATTATTAAAGTACTTAACATCGAACAGAAAAATGCATCCAGTGCAGACGTTTTTTTTTTTTTTTTGACAAGAAGTGCAGACGTTATTATCCAATATCCAAGTCTCCTCCTTCAGACCACCGTCAAGGGACTTGAGACTTCAGTAGAGAAAAAGCCTTGTTCAGGAGGAGGTTTTCCGTGATCAATGACTAGCAGTAGAACATGAGCCTTTTCAGATCACCCTTGATCTCCGGAAGTGGCCTCAGACCAGCAGTAGATGAACCAAAAGAGCCAACACTTGTCGCCGCATCGGAGGAGCCTTGGTCGAGGTAGTGGCGGGCACGGAACGCTAGCTTGTGGGCGTAGTATGCGGGAGGAGCTGTCAATTCAAAACAAGGTTATTTTGCGAGTTCTTTCCCTTTCTCCATTCATAAATTAATTTATGTTATTTATGTTGAACAGAACTTATTAAATACAAAAATTCGTAGCAATGTTTTGCACTATAAAATACAACATAACTAAAGTTCTCAATGACACGAGAGGACATACCAATTGACACAGAGCGAGTGCAGCTTGAATATCTGAAAGAAAATACAAGATAAACCCGTCAGATAAATGAGTTGATTAAAAAAAAGATGGCAGGGAAGGGCATGCTTACAAGTAGCACAAGTTATATGTGAGAGACTGCAGAGCATCTGCAGTGAACTTGTTGTCATCTCGTAGCACATGGTAATGCGTAGGACGGCTTGTGCCCTGCAATTTCACAACCAACTAATCTTCGGATGTGTTTGAAAAATAAAATGTCTAAATTAGTTGCAACATGCTAGACACATACCTTGATACCAGCATGGCTGCATAGGAAGAAATCAAATTCTGTTGGGTGGCAGATATTCTTATCAACTACAGTGCCTGCAAATTCCAGAAACATTTGAGCGAAATCATTGTTAAAAAACGCTCTAAAAAACTGCAGCAAGCACGCCTGCACTCCTAACCAGGTAGAACATTTCCACTCCTGTCTGTCCATTGGCGATCATTTGGGAAGAGCCTGGTGTGGTGCCTCTTCTGCACCACCATGAAGGTGATCTTTGGCTTCTCATTGTAAAGAGCTTTCCATGCCTGAAGGAATGGTAGGTATTAAGTTTGAATGTTGTAACTGGGGGAACACTTGACGTGCCATTCTCTCAATTTGTTTTTACCTTCTCTATCTCTGGGATTTCTTGTTCCAGCACTTGTTTGAATTGGCCCTCACTTACGCCATCCCTAACAGTGAAAGAGGGGGTGGGTTTGTCAATTACCATGGCATATCAGTCAGAAAAGCAACAAGATACTAATGCTCGGTTTAATTCCCTCTTTTTGCCAAAAGTCTTGGCATTTTATTCCATATTTTGGCAAAATGCATCTAAACACCATGGAAAAAAAATAAAAAAACAGAAAAACTGGGCCCAAAATTTTGGCATTTGAGGCCCAAGAGTTTCCAGAAGGTTAGTAATTCACACCGCCTATGCATCCATTTTTGCCATGCATCTAAACACCACTATGCAAAAACTTTTACAGAAAAAACTTTTGGCACCCAAAAAGCAATTAAACACACCCCAAGTTACTAACCTGTAGAAGATCAGCTGCTTGGGTCTCTGCTTAGACCGTTCCTGAAATGCAAGGAGGAGTCCCCTGGAAATATTTTGTAAATTAAGGAACTCTCAATGGGGTATCGTCTAAATTTCAGAGATCACGGTGATCGTACGTACTTGACAATGTCTTCCAGGCCATCGATGAGCTCTTTACGGTGACCTTGTGCCCGGGCAATGCCATTATAGTTATACACATTGGGCCAGTCTTGGGAGGCAACAACCTACATGGAACCAGGCAGAAAGTGTTATTGTAATGAGATGATACTATCCCTATCGTAAACAGAAAAGACCTTACAGAAGCAATGGAAGGCGCAGTATCATCTAGAGCAGCAGGGTGAGTGACATCGGCACCAAATATAATTGTTGGTTCATTTGAAACAACCGGTAAGCTTTCTTTTGGATTAGCAAATTCTAAGTTCCTTCCTCCAAACTGCGGAGAGAGTGAATATATTAGTACTAGTTTGCTCAACAAATTTTGTGAAGGGATCTAGTTGAGATTAACCTTGGCATTGATCTTAATAGCAACATTAGCGAAGAATGGAGCTCCTGCACTTTTAACATTTTTATCCAGGCAACATTGCGACATGATACCAATCTCTGTCTCGCATATCCTTTTGACATTACCTGTTGTTCAGATTAGTCAGGCATGACATATATGCGATAATCAGGGAACAAACAAAGTTTGCTGTCAGAAATATCACCATATAAGGTGCCATTTTTATCTGGCAGTATAGCAAGCAAAAGATCTATCGTTTGCCCTTTCAGCTTGTTCGAGCATCGCGATATAGCCTAAGAAGTTCAGTTTCAACTTGTTCAGGGCGAACAAAGTATATGGGAAGTTTCAAGTTATCCATGACCTGAAACCAGAGTGAAATGGTAAACAGGGAGTCATGCAAGAAAGTTCTGTGATGATATAAGGAGATCAAAGGCATAACGTAAATGTAGATTACCACTCCAGTAGTATGAGACCAATTAACTAGATCTGCGCAGAATTTACCAACAACATCTCTAGGCAAATCAAGACAAAAGTTAACGCAGACCCAGTTGCCCACCTTCGCACCATCTACTACTTTCTGCACATAACAAAATAGAATGTTTAGACAAATAAAACAAAATAGTAGCATATATTTACTATCACAAATTCCATTATTACAGTGCAAGAACATGTAGCTGCCTATTGGGGGTAATATGACAGAAGAGAACCCTAATATAGAGAGAAAACAAAACTCAAGCAACCGGCTTCTCCTATAAATCATGATATTTAGCACAAAATGCTATCTATTGTTGCTGCAATATCAGTGGTTGTTAAACTGCTCATGACATACCTTTTTATACATGTTCCACTGCCCATCCTTTGGAAATAACAAACTTTCAGATCCAGTGCCACGGTACTTCAGCTACAGAAACAAAAATAGATTAGAACATGGTTATAATAAAAAAAAATGCATCACATTTGCAAAAACAAAACAAAACTCCATGACACGTGGAAGAAGGATTACAGTGGGAGCTGGCAGAACTCTAGCTTGAACTGAAGTAGGACGATAGTCAACCTCCATGCCAAATTCAATTGCGCGCTCAGTTCTATTGTAGTCATTACGCTCAACAACCTAAGCAAAAGGGATTTAGGGAACTTTAAGTTTGTTTACCCACAGTTTAAATCAGATAAAACAGAAAAAATGCAGAAACAGCAAGAACCTGGCAAATGCTGTTCTCACGGTCAGATGGGCGCTGGCATGTTGAGTCCATTAGATTTTTGACTTGATTGCTGTCCAGTTTCTTCTGGTACTGCTGACCAGATACTATCTTGCAAACCTGAAAACCAAATGGAAATTAAGAAACAAGAGCAGACAATATAGAAGGGAAAAGAGTGCTGAAGCATAAGCCACAGTTCAAGTCCATAGTTACCTCCACAGGGAGGTAGTTCGGCCTCTGATCACTGCCAACTTGGAGGCATGGGGAGAAAATCGTAGTGCATTTCCAGCTTGTATGCCTCTCTGAAGTATTCCGCGACAGACTTCTGAACTCCAGCTGACGATTCAAAGCTGTTGATTTGAAGAAAAAAAGGTATCAAAATAAATGCTGACATTGAGAAGTTGGATCCCTGCATTTCTGAACTAGTGAGACAAGGATGTTCTCTTCAACGCAGAGGAAAAGGAGTGAGGTCCTACAACTGTGAAGAAGGAGGACTGGTTGTCAGGCTTGCAATCCGGTACTTCCGGCGTGCGTCTCCTCGGTGTGTGACTTCAATCCTCACACCCCTGAGGGCTTTCTTGAGCTGCAAATTCAGAAGAGCCAGATCCATCTCATGCAAAACTGTCTTTGTGGCTTAGAAATAAAAATAAATAAAAAAACCAACCTTGACAAGATCCATGGGAGTAATACTTCTAAAGGTCCTGCTATCTTTCTTCAGAATCTGCATCACAAACTCAACCAGTGGCAGGGGTCGAATGAAAGCTGTTGAAGACATGTCTGCGATGGAAAATATGCAGCCGTCAGGCATCTTAATGAAACATACGAAAATTTGAGCTGGAATATTAAAGACCCCTGTCAAATGAAACACAAAAGTAAAGACGTTCCAATTGATCTCACTATATGTCAACCAGCCATATGAAATGAAATTGCAAAATGCATATCATTTCTACCATATATAAGCATGCCAGACGTGTGTTCTCAAGATATCACAGAAAACTTCGACAGATCATAAGAATTCAAATGTAAAGTGAAATCATATATACCTACGATCACAGACAGGCCCTTCTGTGTCGGCCTGATGCTCTGATAGAAACCTTTCCATCCCTCCACACCCAGGCCAAGATCCTTGGGTCCGTTTGGCTCTATGAGTGGTGAGAAGAAGGACCGGCCAACGGCAACATACCTATGCATTGTCAAAATTACAAAACGCTAAAATGTTCGTCATCTCAAATCAAGAACGCTGAGAGGTGTAAAATAAACCCAATCCAAGTACTTACTCCATGGAGTTGCGTTCGTTGAGCACAATGTCACGCAGAACAATGTCGAGCACCTGCAGCGCCTTCGCTGGGATGTCCGTAGGGTGACCTGCCATGAGCATGAACAGCTGGTCCAGGCTGACCGCCGTGGCATGCTTGATCACCACCTTGTACCTCTTTTCCACCCTGCCAGGCAAGGTGACCACGAATTCCTTGCTTTCAAAGGGTAGCTCCCCGGCAGTGAAGAGTGACTTCTGGCCGTCGTATGCTGGTAGGCGGCCACCAAGCTCGGTCTGCCTGTTCTCGGAAACCAACTTCGACATGACTTGCCTGTATATGCCCTTTAGCGTCGTCTCCGGTGTGATGGCCACCTGTAGAAACACACAAGCCGCCATAGCAACGGTGGGCAACGGTGATCAGATGAACGCCATGATCGATTGACAACGGGGAGCGGCGAGCGGTCTTACATCATAGTGGTGCAGGCTCTTGTCGACGAGGCCGACGAAGAAGTGGTTGGCCCTGACGACGCACGGCGTCCCCACGGCGCCGAAGCCCGGGCGCGCGCAGGGAACATGGGCGCGTCGCGGTGAATGACCATCGTCTCGAACTTCTCCCTCAACGCCGCCGCGTCGGCCGCGTAGCGATCCGAGAGCGGCGGTCCGGCTTGGCGCAGATCAGGACGTGGGGTTGGCAGACCGCCTTGTCCGCCGCGGTCGCGGCCGTAGTCGCTGCCTCCCTGGTAGCCGCGACCACCGCCTCGGCCCCCCCGCGCCACGGCCGTCGTTGTAGCCGCCACCACCACCTCGGCCGCCGCCCTGGTAGCCACCGCCGCCACCTCGGCCGCCGCCATGACCTTCATTGTAGCCGCCGCCGCCGCCACCTCGGCCCCCGCCATGTCCTCCGTAGTAACCGCCGCCGCCGCCACCACGTCCCCGGCCACGTACCTCCTGGAATCCGTCGCCGCCTCGTCCCCCCTTCCTGGTACCCGCCGCCGCCGCCGCGGGCCGTCGTAGCCACGACCGCCGCCCCTGCCGCCACCACGTCCGCCGCCGCGGCCTCCGCTGTCGCCGCCGCCGTAGCCACGCCCGCCGCCGCCTCCGTAGCCCCGGCCGCCACCAACCCGACCTCCTCCGCGCTGATGGCTCGCCATAGGGTCTTCTCCGATCCTCACGCCTCACGTTCCTGCGAAAGGTCAAGCGCCGAAGTCAAGCGCCCATGATCAGGTACTACTAGTACAACACAGTCGCATGACAAGAAAGGAAGGCAACGGAGACGGAAATAAAAGATGGAAGGTGCTGTGGGGGAAATACGGAAACGGATCGCATTTCACCAATCCAGACTCGCACAATAAACTCCATAAATGATTGCTAAACTTTAATTCCTGCAGAAGAAAGAACTGGGACAGCTCGAAGAATTTTTTTATTTTGGATATAAAAATATGGAGCACTAAACCCCCACGACTGACGGACGGAGCGGAAGCATGTTGACCAGAAAACCTCGTTCTCTTCGCACAACAGTCTTTTTTATGAAATTCCATAAAAAATCTTTAGAAAACTCAAAAGCTTCGAACACAAGAACCCCACCGATTCAAAGAAAGAAACCGTGTGTCCAAAAGAGCTTCTTTGAAACAGAAGAAAGCCAAAAGGACAAGAAGGAACGGACAAGAGGAACAGAAGTTTACTCCGTAATCATGAAGACCCCTGACACCATGCGAGACAAAGCGAAAGAACCAAGAAACAACCGGGAGACGAGAGGGGTTGACGTAGCTGGACCCCGTTACCCCAGCAGATCCCAAAACCAAACCGCGTCCGCTAGATCGAAAAGAATTCTCACCGCGCGTTCGAGAAACAAAGAAAGAAAAAAGAGGCTAGACGGCCGCTCCAAACAATCCAAGAGAAGAACGACGGTGGTGAACCGTACCTTTACGGCCGGCGAGGAGATGCGAAGAAATTAGCCGCCGCCGCGGGAGGGAGATCTGTCAACAATCTACTCTGCAGTTGGAGGCCGAAATTTATAGGCGGGGAGGGGAATCGGATCATCTAACTTCGCGTCGAGTGACTGGCTGCTGCAGTCACGAAATCTGAGCCGTCACCTCCGCATCCGACGTTGGCCAGCGATTTAGACTCTCTATGCCTGCCGATCAGCTGCCGCACGGCTTCGTTAGATGGGCCTGGCCCAAAACTACGATGCTCTGCTCTCCATTTTGGCGCTAACGCGGTTCCTTTTGGCGCCATCCTGCTTTACTTTCACGCGGTTGCAAGGCGTCGAGGGCAAGGCAACGGCGGCCGGCGATGGATCTCGAATCTTGATTGGCTGGTGCTTGTCGCAGGAACATGCATGCTCGCAGGTCTGTACTTCTCTATTCATGTATGTTTAGATTGCATCAAACTTCTCTATTCATGTGTGTTTAGATTGCATCAATATGTCTCCCGATTTGGTTGTCATCCTCTCTTAACTATCAGCTCGTGTTGGAGTTGATTAAAGAAATTAACTTGGGTTCATCGATAAAAATTCAGGATACATGACATGGACGAAAAGAGGTCTGTAATCTATGCTTATTTCTTGCTCCCACCTCTATGTGTTCACATACACTTTAGTTGCTTATTATTAAACCACCGCCAAATTAATATTTTATTTGGTGTAGGGATGTGCTTGTCTCTAGTCCTTAAGTTGGCATGGAATTCAATAGTACAGATGAGGCTTGGATGTTTTGGGTTAGATATGGTGGTCAAATAGGTTTTGAGGTTCGAAAAAGATATTCAAACAAAAGAAAATCGATGGCAAGATTAGGTCTTGCGATTTGTTTGTGCGAATGAGGGTCACAAATTGAAAGATAAAAGAGACCATTTAATAAAGTGCCCGAGAGTTTTGAAACTAGGACTGATTGTGAAGTTCGCATGGGTCTCATACTAGATCGAGAGAAGGGAAATTATAAAGTTACTTGAGGTGATTTTGAAACACAATCACACCCTTCCTTTACCACAAACTTCACATTTGTTAGTGTCCCAAAGGAAAATTTCGAGCTACAAGGTTTTGAAATTGAGACGGTGACGATGCGAGGAATTGGGCCTAAAGTCGCACATGAGTTAGCTTGTGTCCAAGTTGGTGGCTCGGCACATCTTAGTTACACTCTTCGGACCACAAGAATTATTTAAGGGCCAAGCGTCAACGTGAGATGACATATGGTCAAAATTTGGAAGCATGCTTAGGTATTTTCAAGAAAAAATTGCCGAGAACCCGTCATTCAATATGCATTGCAAATGGACCGGGAAGAACAAATTGCTAACTTTTTGGGTTGATGCTAAAATGCTCACCGACTATGCATATTTTGGCGATGTTGTCGGTTTGATACTACTTTTGGAACAAACAAGGAGAAGCGAGCCTTTTGGAGTATTTCTTGGGTTCAATCATTTTAGGCGCATGTGGTTTTTTGTGCTTGTTCTCATGTATGATGAGACATTTGAGTCCTTCAAATGGCTATTCGAGACCTTTCTAAAAGCATATAATGGTAAGCTACCAAAAACAATATATACCGATCAAGATGCAGCAATGGGAAAGGCTGTTAAGGAGGTCTTTTTAGAATCTTGGCATGGTCTATGTGTTTTTCACATTATGCAGAACGCTGTTAGGCATCTTGCTGAACGGGACGATGAAGACGATAAAGAATCAGGTACTCCTCCAGAAAGAATGAATGAAGACAAGAAGGAAGAACCAAGTATTCTAGCAGATTTTAGTGCATGCATGTATGAGTATGAAGATGAAGAAACATTTAAAGAAGCATTTAACACTATGAGGACAAAGGTCAGCAAGCAAACTTGGTTGGATAGCATATATAAGTTCAGAGAACAATGGGCAGCGTGTTATATGACTAATGTGTACACATATGGCGAGAAGCCCGCCATATTTGGTGCAAAGAGGGGAGGTGGGTCCACCAGGTCTTTTCGGCGCAAAGAGAACTGTGCGGTGGATGTGACGTCACAAACTGTCCCGTTGGGATTTTGGATTTTGGGGCCACGAGGCCACGACCTCTCAACAGTCCACTCTGCAGTTGGGATTTTGGATTTTGGTGGGGCCAGCGTGAAGCCTCGAGAGGCCGAGTGACAGAGGAGACGAAGGGGGTACGTAGAGGCCGAAAAAAGGGGAAGCCGGATGAGGATTTATTAGGCTATCCGCACTCATGTTTCTATATTTGCTTCCTCTATACATCATAGTCATCAAGATTCTCTTCTTTACAGCACTCTCTCCTGCACTCATCCCTCCTTTATATCTCTACTCTATACTAACTACCATCAGTAGTGCCCACTTGAAATTTTATCTAAATATATCCATGTGACATCTAGTTTAGAAAAATTAATTAAAACGAATTTAACGGTGGAATCGGATTTTAATTTGGACTTTTCATTTACAAGTTATAGCATATTTTCAGTTACATAAATCATGGGGCCCACGGGTGCATGCTCTTCCCTGCCACCTCTCTCTCACACGCGCCGACAGCAGCTGCGCTATAGTACGCACTGGCAGGCACCAAATATGGCGGGCTTCTCGCGCTTCGCGTGTGCCACATCGTCAATAGCGCATGCCGCTGCAGTCTTTTTTTTGTAAAAACTGACGTGGTCTGTACAGGGACTTTTTCCGGCTCCCACTGCAGAGAGTCTTAGCGATTTAGTGGTTGCCCCAATTAAAAACGACAGACCGGTTCCACGTTGTCAGTTGTCACAATGGCCTAAAACCGTGATTTCTTCATCTTCAACATTACGCCATCTAAAAAAATGGCTTCCTTTTCAGAAGAATGATGACAATAATGACCACATATTTAACAACAATAATTGTGCATGAAAAACCAATCCATGGAACTCGTTGTTGTCGTAGCCTCGAAACGTGCATAGTTGAACTTGAAGAGATCTTCATCCATTAGAACTGTCACTCCTACCGTTGTGGATGCAGCGCCAAAGGCCAATGACAAACAAGAAAACGAGTCCATGGCAACGCAAGGTCTCCGCTGCTGTGTCGGAACCTAGGGGCAGGAGGGGCCTTTGCCCCCCCCCCCCCCACACACAAAGTATATGTTCTATTTTAATTTGTAACATGACAAAGTATCAATTCAACCATTTTTATTGAAATCTTGTGATTTTTAAGGGTAAAGTCAACTTTGGTCAAAGTCAGGATTTTTTACTTTCGAACTTCAAAACCGGATAACATAGCCCTCCAACTCTAGAAAAAAATTATGTTTTCAATCTTGGGCGGTCTTCTTGGCGGTTTGTGCATATGAGCGGTAACTTTTGAGGTGAACTCATGTCCCACATCGAACACGCCCGGCGTCGGCGTTGGCGTCACCACCTTCGACTTCGGTGGAGGAGGTGGACAAGCTAAAGCACTTCCACCGCAGGTGCGGGCTTCTACTGTCACACAAGGACCCCAACGTCGGACCCGAGGCACGCCTCGACTGGGCACCAAATAAGGCACGCGACCGGCGGGTCTATGCGTGTCTGGACATTGGCGGGGGTTCCGCGGCTGCCACCGCCTCCGCGTTCCAGGGGCGCATGCGTGATAAACTCAGCGCTTAGCGCCCGCCGAGGGGCGTCCTCCTCCCGGCCTCGGTGATCGGGCGAGCCGGGCGCTACTTTGCCGAGGCGTCGTTCACGCTCGCTTGCTAGCGTTTTTCGGAAAGCGCCGCGCGTGGCGAGGTCTTGCGAGTCTTGGATCGATGATGGCTTGTTCGACGTGGTGGTGAAGGGTTACCATCTTCCATTCTGCCAGAGCTGCGTATTGGGGGACCGGGCGTGTTCCACGACATTGCCGCCTACACCACGGCGCTGAGCTGCAACTTCAATGGCTTCTCCACGTCCGACATGAAGACCTACCTCGCCTCCTCTGTTTAGATTTCAATCTAGTAGAACCCTTTGCTTATATTACTCTATAATCTATGTTGTTTAAATCTTGTATGCGCACGTCTTGTATTCTCGAGTAGATAGCCACCTTTGATTTGATAACTTCTCTTATCTCTTATGGGCCCAATTTTTGCACTGCTACAACATCATGTCTGAGGCAGGTGTAACATCCCGGCCCGACCTTAATAAGGTTGATAGAGTACTCATACTAACGAGATGCAACTTCTTTTCTGGAAACTCAATCCAAAGAGCTCCAAAGTTAAGCCTGCTTGACTTGGAGTAATTTGGGGATGGGTGACCTGGAAAGTTCTTTTCGGGTCCGTACGAGTGTTGCCATCTCGTCCAACTACATACAGAAGATGGCCACACCACCCGTCGCACTACCTGGAGAGGAGCGTCGTGGACATTGTGGCGCTATAATTTGGGCTCTGACAGGTATGTAGCCCATGTGGCCCATCAACAAGTGTTACATGTCTATGCCTCGCCCGAGCTCACTGATGTCGCCCTCATTCGTCTCCATCTTCAGTGCCCCTACCCAAGCTCGTCGGCACCGCCCTCGTCTCCATCTCCGACAGCTCCCACCTTTGTCTCAAACTCAGATGGGCTTAGAAGGAAGGGAGTCGGGGGAGGCAGGGGAAGCTAGGAGTGGGGATGGTCACCAAGAAGTTTAGGGAGACTTGGCGGTGGCTGCAATAGCCGGGCCAGGTTTAGGGCGGGAGAGTTGTAGTCGCCAGCGAGCATGGCCATGGTGGTGACGTCGGTAGTGAGGGCGGAGAGGGGCAGGAGGAGGCCGCCATGGGTGCTGTTGATGGTCACCAACGGCATATTTTTCCCGTCAACTTACTACCATAAAGGGAGTAAAACTATACCTTTTTATACTCATATGCATTTATCACTAATAAACTCCACTTGTAGTGTCTAGAATTTTATTTTGCAGATTTATAATAAAAGCAAGTGGAAAATCGACCAAACTACGCCATCCGGGAAAGCGCATTATTGCAAAATACAAGCCCAGGAGCAAATCTACCCAAAACATCAAAATAGGGCCGAGCCAAGCCCGGCCCACAACTTTTCAAGACGAAGGAAGACACCCCACCGAGACCGGGCGGGCCGAGCCCGGGGGTGCGCGGCGCCACACACTGGTGCGGCCGCACCCTCCCTGAGGCGGTTTCGGCCCAGCCTCGGGGAGGCGGTTCGTGCACCTGCCAAATGGGGATTACCGACGTGGGATGGTCGGTTTGCTCTGATTAGGAAGGTTTACCAGGTCGGTTTTGGTGTAATTTAGCACTTAGGCCCCTCCTCCAAGTGTATAAGTAGGCCCCCTCTCTCCCTCTCTCAACACACACCATTTGGAGCCTCCTCACTTTCCACTCCTCTTCTCCTCTTCTCTCTACTCCTCCACTTCTCTAGTTGTTTTAGTCTTTAGTAGTATTTGGAGAAAGGCTAAGCTTCATTGGAGAGCTTGTACTTGGGAGAAGGAATATTCGGTATGAATACATTTATGGTTTATCCTCAAGTCTTGATCTCATATGCTTGTGCAATAGAGCTAGAGTATTTACATGTTATATTCTTGACATGTTGTTCTCGACACGATCATGATAGAAGAACTAGACTATAGTTCCTATGTCGTGGTTAGTCGTATAGAACTTAGGGCCTAACCATTCATGCCATGTATTTGAGTAGAGTAAGAGTTGTGCTGAGGTGGCGGTTCGTTGTGGCTTTCGGGCCTGGTCCATATCTTAGCCCGTCCATCCGTAGGGTGGGGGTCTGCAGGGGATATGGGTTGTACCTTAACACGCGGGCATGGTGCCCGGTAGCGGAACCTTCGGATATGAGTGCATGCCACGGTTGAGGGGTAGGCGGCTTGGTCGTGACAAGCCTTGACCGTCCCTTGAAATCCCCCACGTTCGTGTGTGTTTGTAGGAGTTAAGTAAATGCCTTCCATTGGGCGGATGCACCGGGAGGTCTCCCCCCATCCATCTCACTCTCGACCTAAAACTCTAGTCATCTATGTTTGCATGATTATTAACTTGTTCTTTGCACAACTACTTTAGAATGTCTGCTCCACTTAGGAATATTCTTTATTCTTTATTTTCCTTTTATCCTTGAGGTTGGCCCAAGTGTGTGTCACACTATCTTAAATTATCATGACTTACCCCTGTATTGAGTATTGGTCAACTACATAGACATGTTGTCTTGTTCATGCCCCTGCTAGAGTCCTACACCATGCCTTCCTTTGGGAAAATATAAATAACGATACCCTGAATATCTCCGGGTGAAATGCTACAACGGTATTTCCGTGCGCTTGCGGACTTGTTCTGTAAATGCTACTGAGAATGCCACGACATCCCGTGGCGATGGTAGCCGGAATGTAACAATTCGGTGAAGTCGTTGTGGGAAGTCAACCTGTGGTTCCCAGTGCTCTTGCCTTTTTGGCACTTGCGCTTAGGAAACGCAACAGGTGCGGCGGCGCAGCTCTACTATCGCGCTGTGGCAGGGGAGAGGGGGAGGGGAGGAGCATATACTTGGGCCGTGCCATGCGTGAGGTTGGCCTAATCCTCATCAGGAAACACTATCTCCTTTATGGGCCTATTAAGAGACACTCCGACGTTTTTAGGCCCACATGAGAAGCTTCACAAATCCTCTACAAAAGTGTAACCCTAGTTGTTCTCCTACCTATATATTTCCCCCTTAATAATTCTCTTATAACCCTAGCCGCCATTTTTCATCTTCTTCCGCCTCTCAGGCGAGAACCACTGCCATCGAAGAAACGCTTCTCGCATTTATCCTCGACATCGATTCACTCTCTTTGGCAACTTGGTAAGTTGTTGTCCTTTTGGCCTCAATAACCACCTTTTCTCACCTATGGTATCCATTTTGACAATCATCTTGCCCATGCGGCCATCTTACTTCCTCTCTTTGATGGCAGACCTGCTGCCATGTGAACAGTCTTCACAAGAATCATCTTTTTGACCGCCCGATGTGCCGAAGTGGTATGTCACCACGCTGTAGGCTTTTCTCGAAGCAGATTTGGTCGGTCCCTACCCACAAATCAGGCCGACGACTCACTTGAGTCATCATATTTGGAGGAAGGAGAGGGTATGTTCTAATTTTCCTTTTTTTTTCTTTTTCTAAAGCAACTTTTCTCATTTCCCACTTTTTGATGCAATTGAAGCCTCATCTCATCTCACTCGTAGACTATTGCCTTCATAAACTTCATTTGTTAGGTTGTGCTTTAATAGACTAATATTTGCTTAATAATTTAGTCAGAAATTTGGGCTACTACCACTATCACTTCCATTCCTTAATTCCTCCGACCCTAAGGTTGTGGGAGTGTGGTGTTTTGGATCAATTTTTTCGATCGCGGAAATAAATAGGCCCCTTTGGAAGAAATTAGGGTGTCTAATTCTAAAAACCGTAGGGATGCAATTTAAGGTTTATTTGGTTCGTTGGCTCGTGCTTCGGTCGCTATTGTAGCTAGCTTATTTGATGGGGCTTGTCATAAGCCAAGGAAAACCCCTCTTGGCTGGCTTCACTATCTTCTTCTGTTTGCTAGTTCATTGGTCGAAAAAGAGAAAAAATAGCTTATGCTAGAGTGCTGCATCCGAATTAACCATAGACGCAGGAGCCATCGCCAAAGAGGGCGCTGGATAGCACAGCGGTGGAGCCACTGACCGACCATCGTGGGTGGTCGTCCGAGCTCGTGGAAGAAGTGCAAAGTGTTTCTTTCATTTATATACATATCAAAAAAATAATGCTATTGTTATAAAAAAAAATGCCAGTATATTTTTTGAGATATAAATATTTCTGACAATCTTCTGGTTTCAGGTTCCTTTCGCCAGTGGTGTAGCAGGAGCCAAAGCTTTTGTTCTTGGGATTCAAAATGGGTCAGCCCACTGTGTGAAAGTGACGTTGCAGTGATTTGGAGAGGGAGACGGAGCTGGCCGTCAGCGCCTCGGGAGTCGGGACGCGATGGTAGGCCGGCGCCGTGGCGCGCCACCGCCCGCCGCCGCCGCCCCCAGGCCTCGCCGTGTTGTCACACGGTCCCAAAGTCGGGTGGACCGCATCAGCGCACTCCCGGACGACCTCCTCCTCCGGTACTCACCCACCTCCGCTGCGCCCACACCGCTCACAGCGCCTGCGCTTCTCGCCCGCCCGGTGGCGCCGGGTCTGGCCGCACCTCCGGGAGGTCTCCTTCCGAGGGCTCGCGTGCCCGACGCGCGATACACGAGGCGCGCTTCGCCGGGTCACCCGCACATCGCTGGAGGCCATCGACATACATGTCTCGGGGGCACTTTGGACATCGCGAAGCTGGGCGCGGGCAGCGTCACCAACCTGCTCGACGCCGCCCGGGGTCGGTCGCTAGTGAAGCTCGCCCTCACCATCCCGGTGTCCCTAGACTTCCCGGTGGACCTGCCTCGCTTCGATTTCGCCAAATCGATCGAGCTGGACGTGTGGGATGTCCACTTTGCACTGCCGGCGGCGACGGAGTTCCCCTTCTTCCCCAAGCTGGAGACATTGTCGCTCTCGGGCTGCATCATGGACCTCGCCGCCTTGGTGCCCCGCTGCCCGTGCCTGCGCGTTCTCAGCGTCACTAGTACTCCGGAAGAGGTGGACACGATCACCGTGCACTCGGCATCGCTCCAAGAGCTCGTCGTGAGCACGTTCGGTCCACATCCATCATCGACATTGTGGCCCCGAAATGAAGAAATTGACGCTGGCCATGGACATGGGCATGGACAACAGCTTGTCGGTGGTGGCACCAATGGTGGAGGAGGTCACATGGCGGTGCTTGTACTACTCCATGTATGTTGGGATTGGCAAAATGTGGCGCGTCGGCTGCATCAACGTACGTACGGTGGAGAAGATGGAGCTCACCGACGATGACAACGATGGCGAGGGTAGCCATCAGCCCCATCATGCCCATGTCCTGTCCATTGGACATACTTGACGTTCGTCTCAATCTCTCATGCTCATTGATTTCCTAGCTAACTTTGTGGACTTAACTGCTTCTAAATTGTTTTGCACGATGCCTGATTGTCTTGTAGACCGCTCATCCTTCACAGAGGGGGATTTTGCGTAGAATTGGAGAAAATCCCTGTTACCACCTTCTCTGTCCTCGAACTGAAGATCGCAACATGGAGCCATCATGTTCTTGGACCACTTCTGTTGAACCTGCTTCAGATTTGCACTAGAGTGCAAAGGCTTCACATGGTTCTTGTGGATACCCGGGTACGTACTACGTATCTACTCTTCTTTAAATACGTCTAATGACTGTGTGTTTGCAGTGTAATTAACGGAATACATTATTTATGGTACATTTTGTTCTAGGTTGTGACAGACTTTTGCGAGAAATGGTGTCCTTGTCAGGAGAACAATAGGAAATGGAGAACAATAAGTGCAAGTGACAGACTCTTGATCGATCTCACAAAAGTGCTGATCAAAGGATTCAAAGGCGATGATGAAGAAATCAATTTCCTCAAACTACTCTTCAGATGTGCACCGATGCTTAAGACGATGATCCTAGAACTGTCTGACAAGGTCACTGATGAATGGTACAACATATTCCTCGACACCGTCCAGGAGTACCCTTATGTGAATTCCAGTGTTTGTATTGGTTGATTAGCATTTAGCATGCTTCAACCTACAGTAAAAATCGTTGTCATGTCAGTCGTTAACTCTTTTTATTTAGAGACTAGTCGAAACTCAAACCTTGTGCTTTATCGTTGTTAGCAATGTGTAACTGCAGTATCGTTCTTAGAAACTTATGCAGTTAAGTTAATGTCTTCCATGTCGTATGGATTAAATAGTCCAGGTGCATGCGCTAACTCGAGTTAGCTTCGGTGTCGATCGATCGCCCGAGACAGTGTCGAAATCTGCAGCGAGGGAGTGGGCATGTATGATGTATCACGTTGTCCATGACCGGTTCAGCCTGAACTGTAGTCAGTAATACGATTAAAGTATGTACTAGTACGAGTTGGAGTGGGCAAGGTCTAGATTATGACAAAAAAAAAAAAAAAGGGACAGGAAAAATACTCGAATTAAAAGTTGAACAGCAATATTGGCAATATGGGCGAGCTTACTAAAGATGCGCTTAGGTTGTGTTTAGTTACATGAAATTTGGCATTATAGCAATTTTTGTTTGTTTGTAGTAAATATTGTTCTATTATGACCTAACTAGGCTTAAAAAGTTTGTCTCGTAAAGTACATCTATATTGTCCAATTAGTTGTTTTGTTTACCTATATTTCATAATTCATGCATGTATCCAAAATTTGATATAATGGTAAATTCTTCAAACGATGTGATGGGAAATTTAAGAAACTAAATACAACCTTAGCGATTTTCATTCCTATACCATTACAATTTTCCTACTCTAGATATCTTCCATTATAATTTACCTATTCTAAAACTTGCCATTGTAGTTCTTCTTGTACCTTATTTTTACCATTTTCTACGTCTTTTAGGTGTTTGGGCCCAATCCTCACAGGGCAACATATTGTCCCTTTCCAACATATCTCCTTTATGGGCCTATTTAGAGACACCCGAGAATTTTTTTAGGTCCATGAGAGAAGCCTGACGCATCCTCCATAAAAGTAAAACCTATTCGCCATCCTACCTATATATTCCCCTTGCCTTGACAAATCTCGTATAACCCTAGCCGCCATTTTTCATCTTCTTCCTCCTTTTAACTAGGAGAGAACCACTGCCATCGAAGAAACGCCTCTCTCTTGTTGATCCTTGACGTCGATTCTCTCTCCAGTGATTTGGTAAGTTTGGTTGTCCTCTCGCTCCTTCTTCCCCTTTCTTCTGCTATAGTTTGCAAAGGGCGACAAGGAGGCGGAGACGGACCCCGACGACGATTTCGTCGGCCTTCTTCCTCTCCGGTCACAGACTCGGTACTGGTGGGCGAGCATGGATGTGGAATCACCGCACAGATGTATATAACTTAGGGTTGAGTCCTAGGTCTAGGTTTTGCTTGTTGTGGGTTGGTGTGGAGCTACGTTTCGTCGGGAGGACGGTGTTCCTCTGCGGCTAGTCTTTCTAGATGTCGCCAGCGAGGCGAAGGTGGTGGCGGCGGCCTTGAATAATCTCTCCCGACCTCTTCCTCGCCCTGGTGTCGTTCTCCTCTGGTGCCAATGGCGAGGTCGGTGAGGGTTGTAGAGGAGTATGCGCACTTGGCTGATCTGTCGTCTTAGGGAGGCGACGATGTTGGTGGCGCGTTTCTTCAAGGGTGCGGAGATGGCTATGGGTGGGGTGTGTCCCTAGTGGTCAATGCTTCAACAATGGTAGCATCTAGGCGACCACTGTGGCTTGTTAAAGCTGTCATGTGATGGAGTTCCTCTAGATCTGGGCGGTGTCGGGAGCTTCTGACACTAGAGATGGAAGGCGGTGGCGTCCTTTGGCGAGCACGGCCTTTGTGTAAAACTGCTAGGACAACTGTCTCCGTATTTTGTTTCTCTATCTATATTTGTATGCTCGGTGTATGTGTATGTTTTTATTTTGTTCCTCTATCTATATTTGTATGTTCGGTGTATGTGTATGTTTTCCTTTCCTAGGTAATACAGATATGTTTATAAAAAAACTTTGTTTATCTTTTTGGCCCCCATAATATCTTTTCTCACTAATTCCCCTTGCACATGCCCCCACCTTATTTCCTCTCTTTGGTAGCGTCCATTGTCACACATGTTGTCATGTGAAGGATCTTCACAAGAATTGTCTTTTTGACCACCCAGCACGCCTAAGTGGTAAGTCGCCTCAGGTTTCTCTTGATGCTCACTAGAACTGGTCGTCCTTTTGAGATCATCTTATTCGAAGAAGAGGGAAGAGGATACAATATTGATATGGTATGCTTTGAATTGTGTTTTTTTTTCTTTTTTTGAAGCAACTTTTTCTTTTTTCCCCCTTTTTGACGTGATCGAACCCTCCTCTCGTCTCACTAGTAAGTTAGGCTAGTCTGCTACTGCCACTTTCATTCCTTAATTCGTCCGATCATAAGGTGGAGTTGTGAGCGTGTGGTGTTTTGCATCAATTTTTTCGGTCGTGGGAACAAATAAGCCCCTATGGAAGAAATTAAGGTGTCTAATTAATTCTAAAAAGCGTGGGATGCAATGTAAGGTTTATTTGGTTGAGCTTTGCTGGTTCTTATATACTCCTTCCATACTCGAAAAGAAAGATGTTTAGGATAGCGACAATGTAAGGAAGAGTATATATATTTTTATATATTTCCGACAATCGACCAGCTTTCATAAAATTTCAGCCTTTCAGGTTCTTCGGCCAGTGGTGTAGCAGGAGCCAGAGCTTTGTGAAAGTGAGGTCGCAGTGTGATTTGCAGAGGGAGACGGAGCTGGCTTCGGCACATTGGGAGTCGGGGCGTGATGGTAGGCCGGCGCCGTGGCCGTGGCGCGCCGCCGCTGCCGGGCCTCGCCGTGTCACACGGTCCCAAAGCCGGGTGGACCACATCAGCGCACTACCGGGGCGACCTCCTCCTCCTGGTCCTCACCCGTCTCCGCTACGCCCGCACCGCCGCGCACACCTGCGCCCTTCGCCCGGCGGTGGCGCCGGGGTCCGCCGGACCTCCGGGAGGTCTCCTTCCGCGGGCTCGCGCCCGACGCGATCAAGCGGCGCTTCGCTGGGTCACCTGCAATTCGTTGGCGGCCATCGACATCCACCTTTGCGGGGGCACGGGACATGATGCACCGGGATGCGGGCAGCGTCGCCAATTTGCTCTACGCCGCCGCGCCTCGGTCGCCAAAGAAGCTCGTCCTCACCATCCCGATCAACTTGCGCCGCTTCAATTTCACTACATGTGTCGCTGCTGCCCTGCTTCGATTTCGCCACATCGATCAAGCTGGGCGTGCAAAACGTCCGCTTTGCCCTCTCGGCGACAACGGAGTTCCCAAAGCTGGAGACGCTGTCCCTCTCGGGGTGCATCGTGGACCTGGCCACCTTGGTGCCTCGTTGCCCGCTCCTGCGCGCTCGGCATCACCCGGGCGCCAGCCGAGGTGGGCACCATCACGGTGCACTCAACGTCACTCCAAGAACTCGCCGTGAGCACGTCCAGGACCATGTCCAACATTGACATCGTGGCCCCCGCGCTCAAGAAGCTGAAGCTGGAGGTGGACAGGCGCATAAACACCCGCGTGTCGGTGGTGGCACCAATGGTGGAGGAGGTCACTTGGGGGGCCCTGTACTACGCCTTCTTTGTTGGTATTGGCAAAATGTGGCACATCGATTTCCTCATGGTACGGGCGGTGGAGAAGACGGAGCTCACCGACGACGATGAGGGTAGCCATCGGCCCCGTCGTGCCCATGTCCTATCGCTGAACATACATGACGTTCGTCTCAATCTCTTGTGCTCATTGATTTTCTAGCTTGCTTCGTGGACTTAGCTACTGCTTAGCTGACTTCTAAATTCTACACTGCCCCATTGTTTTGTAGGCCCTTTATCCTTCACAGATGGATTTAGCAGAAGAACTGGGGAGAATACCTGTTACCACCTTCTCTGTCCTGGAGCTGAAGATCGCAACATGGAGCCATCATGTTCTTGGACCACTGTTGTTGGACCTACTTTGGATTTGCACTACAGTGCAAAGGCTTCACATGGTTCTTGTGGATACCCCGGTACGTAACAACTCTTCTTTTTTTAAATATGTCTAATGACTGGGTGTTTGCAGTGTAATTAATACATTATATATGGTACATTTTGTTCTAGTAGGTTGTGACAAGCTCTTGCGAGAAATGGTGCCCTTGTCAGGAGAACAATAAGAAATGGAGAATAATAGGTGTATGTGACAGACTCTTGATCGATCTCACAGAAGTGCAGATCAAAGGACTCAAAGGCGATGATGAAGAAATCCATTTCCTCAAAATGCTCTTCAGATGTGCACCGATGCTTAAGACGATGACTCTGAAACTGTCCGACAAGGTCACTGATGACTGGTACAGCATATTCCTCAACACCGTCCAAGAGTACCCTTATGTGAATTCCAGTGTTTGCATCGGTTGATTGGCATTAGCATGCTTTAAGGTACAGTAAAAAATTGTTGTCGTCGGTCGTCAACTCTTTTTATTTAGAGACTAGTTGAAACCCAAACCTTGTGGTCTGTTGTTGTTAGCAATGTACACCCCCCCCCCCTCTTTTTTTAAGTCGTTAGCAATGTACCTGCCAAACTATTTATACAAGACTAAGCCGTTTGAAATTATTTTCATCGAATTGGTTACTCCAAAACGGTTCTAAGTTCTTAGGAGGAGGACTACCAAACAAGATTTCCAAACATGGTTTTAAGTTTTAACTCTACCCCTCATCCATCCATGTATAAAATGGCTCAAACAGCTCTAGGAGCCGGTCATGGAGCTGCTAGTCTGCACTCTGCAGACCACCAGTCAGACCAGAGGAACGGAGGCTTGTACAGTTGCCTATGATGTATGCTAGCATCTTTCCAGGAGCAATAGCAGCCCGTCTTTACCTATATAGTGGAACTGTTCATCGTCCGCAAAAATGGCCAGTGTTCAGCCATGGCAAGCTGAAGTGCTCTTGCTTGCGGGTTGCGGGCAAACTACCACCGCATTGTGGCTTGTCTCATTTGCATTGCCGCACAGGTGACATGGGTGATGCTTTCAGTCTACGCTTGAATTTGTTACCTTTAGTAGGCAAAATATCTCTGCTCAATTTCTATACAAAAATTCTCACTTTTATTGGAACATCACATTTTCCCTTGTTAAAAGCAAAAGATTAAAAAACACGAAGCAAAGCCGTTCTAAATATGCTTAGAAATAGAGCCTGAAGATTTGAATCACCTTCATCATGTTTATCACCTCTTTGTTTTACCTCTACAGCTCCAGGATGCGAAACTGTGACTTTCATTTCCGAACCCAACTGTGACTTTCATTTCCGAAAAAACTACCCTTTCAGACTCGTGGCGCCGAGCCAAAGGCCCAAAGAGACCAAAGAACTAAGCACGCGCACGTGTCGCTGGGCGCCGTGCGCCGCCGTTCCGCGAGGAGACAGGCGTCCACTTCTCCCTCCTGCTCCTGCATGGCTGCCACTTCGCTCGCCTCCCTCGCTTATTGACGACGCCTGCTCCCTCATCAGCCCGACCGCTGAACAACCTCGCGACCATGGCGTCCCAGCTTGCCGTCCTCCTCATCCTGCTACTACCGCTCGCCGGCGGCGCGTCCACCAACGACGGGTTCATCCGGCAGGTGACCGATGGTCGTTCCCGCGCCGGCGGCGGGGTCCGGGGCTGCTCCCGGAGGCGCAGTTCGCGGCGTTCGTGAGGCGGCACGGGCGGCGGTACTCCGGCCCCGAGGAGTACGCGCGCCGGCTGCGCGTGTTCGCGGGCAACCTGGCTCGCGCGGCGGCGCACCAGGCGCTGGACCCGACCGCGCGCCATGGGGTCACGCCCTTCTCCGACCTCACGCGGGAGGAGTTCGAGGCGCGCCTCACGGGCGTCCACGCCGCCGGCGGGGACGTCGCCCAGGGGCTCGTGAGTGGCGCGCCGCTGGCGTCGCAGGAGGAGGTGGGCCGGCTGCCCGCCAGCTTCGACTGGCGCGACAAGGGTGCGGTCACCGGCGTCAAGATGCAGGGCGCGTGCGGGTCGTGCTGGGCGTTCAGCACCACGGGCGCCGTGGAGGGCGCCAACTTCCTCGCCACGGGGAAGCTCCTCGACCTCAGCGAGAGCAGCAGCTGGTCGACTGCGACCACACGGTGCGTGCCGTCGCCGTAGCATCGTCAGTGCATCACTGGCACTGTCCTCTCTCGATCTCCTCTCTCTTCCAATGAATTCGGATCATTACATCATCATGTTGCTTTGTGCGTTCCAGTGCAGCGCGGTGGCGCAGAACGAGTGCAACAACGGCTGCGCCGGCGGGCTGATGACGAACGCGTACGCGTACCTGATCAAGTCCGGCGGTCTGATGGAGCAGAACGCGTACCCGTACACGGGGGCGCCGGGTCCCTGCCGCTTCGACCCGGCACAGGCCGCCGTCCGCGTGGCCAACTTCACGGCCGTGCCGGCCGGCGACGAGGCCCAGATCCGCGCGGCGCTGGTCCGGCGCGGGCCGCTCGCGGTGGGGATCAACGCGGCGTTCATGCAGACGTACGTGGGCGGGGTGTCGTGCCCGCTCCTCTGCCCGCGCGCGTGGGTCAACCACGGCGTGCTCCTCGTCGGCTACGGCGCGCGCGGATACGCGGCGCTGCGGCTCGGCTACCGCCCCTACTGGATCATCAAGAACTCGTGGGGAAGCAGTGGGGAGCAAGGGTACTACCGCCTCTGCCGCGGCGGCAACGTCTGCGGCGTCGACAGCATGGTCTCCGCCGTCGCCGTGGCACCGGCGCCGTGAACGAAGCCAATTATTGCAATCCACCGCGGCCGCCCGCCAGAGGTGTACTCGTGAGACGGGAGTTGCGGACGTGGCGTGGTATAGCGTACGTGGTTCATACAGTATACAAGTGAATAACAATGCTCATAATATGTACAGCCGTTCAGACAGGCATGTGCCATTTAGGAGAACTGGAACATATCCTCTCGAAATGAACCACTGTAGCACCATATATCTTTTTTCTTAATTACACAGTAGCTCAACACAGCACCATATATTTTTTTTCTTAATTACACAGTAGCTCTCACCTCTGTGATCACACGTACGCAAATCCTATTTTTATGAGCATCTTCGAAGGACTAGCTGTCTGTGATTACACGTACGCAAATCCTATTTTTATGAGCACCTTCATCCCGAAAATTGCTGAAATAAATCTAGGATAAAGTGTCCTACCACTCCTGAAATAAATTAGGATAAAGTGTCCTACCACTCGCTGAAATAAACTAGGATAAAGTGTCCTACCACTCCTGAAATAAATCTAGGATATAGTGCATAGCGCCGAAAAATTCTGAAATAAATCTAGGATAAAGTGTCCTACCACTTAATGCATAGCGCCGAAAAATCCTGAAATAAATCTAAGATAAAGTGTCTACCACTTAATGCATAGCGCAGAAAAATTCTGAAATAAATCTAGGATAAAGTGTCCTACCACTTAATGCATAGCGCCGAAAAAATCCTGAAATAAATCTAAGATAAAGTGTCTACCACTTAATGCATAGCGCCGAAAAATTCTGAAATAAATCTAGGATAAAGTGTCGTACCCAGAATTTGAACTCTAGGTGGAAGCCCCAAACTAATGACCTTTGCCATTGTATATCTGAAACAAATACTCCCTCAGTTCCTCCAAATTAATCAATTATAAAGTATTTTAGCTTTTCTAAATATATTGCTTACAATATATATCAAGACAAGGTATATAGTGTTTATTTATAACAAAAGCTACTTGAGAGTGGCGCCATCATAGAGGTCATCTACATGACTACATCATCACAATTTTTATCTACATCACAATGCGCAATTGCGCATGCTAGTATTCAGGTTGGACCGTTGGAATGGCTGAATCGCAATAAGCGTCTGCCTTAAAAAAAAGAAAAGGAAAAAGCGTCTGGAGTGGCTGAATCTTCCACGCGAAAGGAAGCGCTGCATCGTGATATTGTACTGGTCTATATACATGCCAGATAGTTCAGTATAATCAATAATTGTGTGTGCAACTTTGTGACAACATTTTTCAGTATCTTAGAGTACCCACAATGCGGACTTCACCATAGTTTCTATGATTACTTATTAGTTCAGTAAGCATGACCCGTGGGACCATCGTTACAACGATTTTCAAATTCCACGGCCACTAGGTATACTCTCCATCCCAAAATGAATGTAATTCTCGTTTTTGAGAACTAAACCGAATTAAGTTCTAGAAAAAAGTATTAACATTTACAATACAAAATAAGTATCAATAGATTAATGATGGAATATATTTTGTAATAAATTATCTTAACTAAGACATAAATGTTAATACTAATCGCTATAAAACTTGGCCAAACTCTAGTACATTTGACCGACATGATTTCCATAATTTCATTCTTTTTGAATGAAGGTACTAAAAAGAAAACTTCTATGTTAGGTGCCTTGATTTTTTTTTTTTTTTTTTGGTATTCTTGAGTCAACAAATAATTTTGTCCTCCATAGTGCGTTGCAAGATGGCACGTTGTGTAAAAACACATCCTTCTTAATACAAAGATGTTCATAAATCTTTTATGTAAACGAGGAAAAAATATATATATAATTTTTTGTCATTGTTTAGCTATATTGTTGTCATTTTATTTGTACAAGATACATGTAGATTGTTTCTAAGAATATGGCAACTCTCTAAAAATGTACACAGTGTATGATGCATATATTGTTAGAATTTATATATGAATAGTTTCCCTAAAATTTATATGAAAAAATTCTGATAAATCTCAAAGGCCCAATATTTGTGTTCTCTAATGGGCTTTATTGTTTTAGCCCTTGAGTAAAGGTGGGAGGTGCAATATCAATTAGTACCATATTGCTAGTTGATGTGGAGCTAGGGAGTTTTCCTCCCTATATATTTGTTCCAAACCTTACGGGAATAGACATAACATAATAACTACAATTGGGAGTTTCAATTAGAAAATCCTAAAGTAGTAAAATAGTATTTTTCCTCTTCTCGCTGTTGCGCCGCCGTCGCCAATCCCGATCGTTTGCGTGCACTAGACTGGGCGAGCAGGTGGTCTCCGGAACCGTCATCTTTGCGATCTTGCACCGAGAGAAGGCGAATAAAGTTTTTGAGAAGCGCTCTTCGCGTGACTGCTCCCAAAGCTCCACGACGGCTCGTTTTCCAGGAAGGACACACGGAGGATCGTCTCGACGTCGTCTTCATCGTCAACTTCTTCGACCACTTCCGCCGCTACTGATCGACGACGATAGCGACCTGGAGGAGGCTTCGCTTCCGAGAACCTCTCCATTACGTTATCATCAACGTCAACCAGGTATTCCCAAGTTCAATCTATTCAATCTATCCGATGTGCTAGTTACATCGGTTGCCATGATCATGCTATGGTATTTGTTTGTTGAATTATGCTATGATCTATGATATGCTTTTGAATCATGCTATCATCTGATATGCTTTTGTACTATGCTACTATGCTTCACATGCTTTATCTAGTAGATCTGTTCATCATGATTTATATTATGGAATTAATCTGAAAATTATCTAATATTTTAACATATATGCGAGTAAAAAAGAGGTGCATATATTTTCACCAATAATATAAGATCTCTACCCGCGCATCTGCGTTCAATAAACATCCACAGTACAATAGCTGTAAAGGAGTTTCAAGTACTACTATTCCTTCTTGGCACGTGACTGACACCCACTTATATATACTTTACCTTCACTGCACATTAACGTTATATATAATCTACTTTGCAAACATACCTCGGTGGAATCAAATATATGTGAGGGTTATTTACATGCATGTAACTATGTTGTTACTACCCCTGAGAGTAACCTAAATCTATATTATTATTTTCATATATAAATTCTCTATACTTCATTATATCTGATACATATACTTCGTGATGAATCATGCATCGACTTACCCCTGAGAGTAACCTAAATCTATATTATTATTTTCATATATAAATTATTTATACTTCATTATATCTTATACATACTTCGTCCTTGATGATGAATCATGCATCCATCGCGTCTATCGAATCGAATTGAAGTAGGTGCTAATAATTAAGATCGACGAAGAATTTCAGGGAATCCAACAATGAGACTGCATGCCGGCGTTCGCCGAGAAGCTGTCGAGAGACGAAGCGCTGGCAGCCGACGTCGACGAGGACACCGCCAGGATGGCCTCCATGAAGTCCATCACTGGAGCCATACCCGGTTCGGGCATGAAATCGCCGGCGGCACACTTGGGTTCAAGAAACACCGGGATCAGGCTGCTCCGCTCCGTGGCGCCTTGATCCTGCTGTGGCACGAGTTCAGCCGCAGCTGGCGGCTTGCACTGGCTCGCGCCGCCGTCCTCCAGCGGCGGGTAGGCGTTCGCCGCGCGGCACTGCTTGACGAACTCCCCGTCGACGGCGGCGGCGGCGTACTGGAGATCGCCGCCGTGGATGCCGCCGTGGATGCCGCCGTGGGCGGGGAGGAAGAGCGGCCGGGAGCCGAAAACCGCCCACGCCGCGGGGTAGTTGTTGTGCAGCATGGAAGAAGGAGACTGCTGCGTGACGCCCACTGCGGCTTGAGCTGACGCGCTGTCCGCCGCGCCGTTCAGCGGCGCGCATCCGGCGGCTGCGAGGCCCTGATGCCCTGCTCCATCCAGAATGTTGTAGTACAGGTCTGCAGCTAGCATTATTGGAGCAGAAAACCGAGTTAGAAATTAGAATTGTGCTCTCCGACATGCTCGATTTGTGTCTAAAGAGGATTAGCTTCTTTTGTGAGGAAGCAGTGTTTTTCCCCACTATACACCTAGTAGATCGTAAAAGAAACTGTAAAATGTGCCGGCCAAAGAATTTGGCACACACATGCATACAAATTACAAACATATAAACCAAAGGAACTGTAAAATCTGAAAATGTACTACACACAGGACGATTTGCCTGCGGGGGAGGGAATTGAGGAAGGGACGTGCGAGTTATTACCGGGGTGGAGGCTGCCCACAGCCTGGGAGATGAGCTTCTTCTTGATGGTGGAGTTCCAGAAGTTCTTCACCTCATTGTCCGTTCTACCAGGCAGGTGCTTGGCGATCTGGGCCCACCTGTGTTGCAGTGGCACACATTTAGCTAGTATCTACATTTTCCATTTGCGTCCCTTTCCTTTGTCCCAAGCAAGTTAATGCGATACATTTGTGCTTGCACAATGTTCGTGTATGAGCAGTTGCATACACAGTCAGATGAAGAATGCAAGGAATTTAAAGTAGCAGGTTCATATGCATGTATGCATAGGTGACCTCTGCGTGTAAAAATTACCTACCTGTTCCCAAGCACCCTGTGGAGCTCAACGATGAGGGCCTCCTCCTGCTGCGAGAAACTCCCCCTCTTGAGGTCGGGCCTCAGGTAGTTGATCCAACGCAGCCTGCAGCTCTTGCCGCACCGCTGCAATCCTGCATGAAAAGCAAAGCGAGTACGGAGAATCAAGTGAGATGGGAAGCACACGCTGATCGAACTGCTGTTCTAGCTAAGGAGTATGTATGTTTGATGATTTATGAAACGACCAGACCACTACAGAAATAATAATTTATGATTAGCCTGTATATGCATGAAGAACATGTAAGTGTAGTGTACCTGCTTGTTTGGGGACTGAGCTCCAGCAGCCATGGCCGTGCGTGGTGATGTACTTGATGAGCTTCTCGTCCTCCTCCGGCGACCACAGACCCCTCCGGACCTTCTGCTTGTTGCAGCAGGAGTGGTGCCCCATCTCGATCAAGGCAGGCTCGATCTCACTGCACTGCTGACACTGGGACGAAAAGGAATTGGAGTGTGCCAGAAGCGCTTGAGCTTTAGCGTGGCGCATGGTTATAAAGAAGACGAGCGAGGGAAGGCAAGCAGTACTTGCTACAGCAGCATGCCAAATGCATACTGCATGCATCTGCATCGACCATGCCGGGGCAGGCAGGGTAAAAGCGTGGGCAGGAAAAGTCGGCCCAAACTTGTGCATGCAGGCAGTTGGAGGCCTAAGCTGCCTAGGTAGCTTCGGTAGCTATAAACCTAGGCGTGTGAGCAGGCATGTTACGCACACGCTCTAGGTTGCCTCAAATGTGAGTGGCTCCGAGGACGACGACTTCATGGCTAAGGGACGACTGGTCCTGAACGGAGGGGAGGGCACTCTGGTAATTGATCCGGCCGCGGCGTTTATTGGGACAAGACTTGTGTCGATGCCTGGTTAGTTTTAGGAAACGTACCCGCCTACCTCGGTCGGCCTCCATCGTCCTATGGTATGGTCTGTGTTGGGCGTTAGTGTGTGAGATAGAGAGGAAGAGAGAAATTTCACTGTTGCTTTAGCAGTGCAGCTAGTCAGCAGCTATCATTGAGACTAGTATCAATTCGTAGAGCTATTGTGGTGACCCATGTGTGCGCTCTGATCGATCGCGTCTGTATTTGTCCATGGAGAGTCCTAGACAGGCCAATGCTTTAACATATTTATTGATCTTACTTAGCATACCATCTACTCGATCCTACAAAATGACAAGACTGCTGAAACGGGGCTCAGCATCGATGCCTGGTTAGTTTTAGGAAACGTACCCGCCTACCTCGGTCGGCCTCCATCGTCCTATGGTATGGTCTGTGTTGGGCGTTAGTGTGTGTGATAGAGAGGAAGAGAGAAATTTCACTGTTGCTTTAGCAGTGCAGCTAGTCAGCAGCTACCATTGAGACTAGTATCAATTCCGTAGAGCTATTGTGGTGACCCATGTGTGCGTTCGGATCGGTCGCGTCTGTATTTGTCCATGGAGAGTCCTAGACAGTCCAATGCTTTAACACATTTATTGATCTTACTTACCATACCATCTACTCAATCCTACAAAATGACAAGACAGCTGAAACGGGGCTCAACATTGATGCCTGGTTAGTTTTAGGAAACGCGTACCCGCCTACCTCGGTCGGCCTCCATTGTCCTATGGTATGGTCTGCGTGTTGGGCGTTAGGGTGTGTGATAGAGAGGAAGAGAGAAATTTCAAGCTTTGTAGCAAATGTGTGCTTAGCTTTAGCAATGCATTAATGCTCGTCGTCATACCCCAATGCTATACCATTACCATTGAGACTAGTATCAATTTTAGAGAGCTATTGTGGTGACCCATGTGTGCGCTCAGCTAGTCGATCGACCATTGAGCGTCAGTATTTCTCCATGGAGAGTCCTTGAGAGTCCTAGATAGTCAATGCTTCAACACATTTATTGATCTTACTTACCATACCATCTACTCGATCCTACAAAATGACAAGACTGCTGAAACGCGGGGCTCGAAACGCATCGATGCCCCTATGGTTAGTTTTAGGAAACGTGCCCGCCTACTTTAGCAAAGCGGTAGTCGGCCTCCATCGTCCCCATGGTATGGTCCGTGTTGGGCGTTAGTGTGTGTGATAGAGAGGAAGAGAGAAAAATTTCACTTTGTTTTAACAAAGGTGCAGCTAGTCGGCGACTACCATTGAGACTAGTATCAATTGAGACTAGTATCAATAGAGCTATTGTGGTGACCCATGTGTGCGTTACGATCGGTCGCGTCCATAGAGAGTCCTTGACAGTCAATGCTATTAACACATTTATTGATCTTACTTACCATACCATCTACTCGATCCTACAAAATGACAAGACTGGCTGAAACGGGGCTCGGCATCGATGCCCGTTAGTTTTAGGAAACGCGTACCCGCCTACCTCGGTCGGCCTCCATCGTCCTATGGTATGGTCGTGTTGGGCGTTAGTGTGTGTGATAGAGAGGAAGAGAGAAATTTCACTTTGTTGCTTTTAGCAAAGGCGGCTAGTCGGCAGCTACCATTGAGACTAGTATCAATTCGTAGAGCTATTGTGATGACCCATGTGTGCGCTCTGATCGATCGCGTCTGTATTTGTCCATGGAGAGTCCTAGACAGTCCAATGCTTTAACACATTTATTGATCTTACTTACCATACCATCTACTCGATCCTACAAAATGACAAGACTGCTGAAACGGGGCTCAACATCGATGCCTGGTTAGTTTTAGGAAACGTACCCACCTACCTCGGTCGGCCTCCATCGTCCTATGGTATGGTCTGTGTTGGGCGTTAGTGTGTGTGATAGAGAGGAAGAGAGAAATTTCACTGTTGCTTTAGCAGTGCAGCTAGTCGGCAGCCTACCATTGAGACTAGTATCAATTCGAGCTATTGTGGTGACCCATGTGTGCGTTCGATCGGTCGCGTCGTATTTGTCCATGGAGAGTCCTAGACAAAATCAATGCTTTAACACATTTATTGATCTTACTTAGCATACCATCTACTCGATCCTACAAAATGACAAGACTGCTGAAACGGGCTCATTGATGCCCGGTTAGTTTTAGGAAACGTACCCGCCTACCTCGGTCGGCCTCCATCGTCCTATGGTATGGTCTGTGTTGGGCGTTAGTGTGTGTGATAGAGAGGAAGAGAGAAATTTCACTGTTGCTTTAGCAGTGCAGCTAGTCAGCAGCTACCATTGAGACTAGTATCAATTCGTAGAGCTATTGTGGTGACCCATGTGTGCGTTCTGATCGGTCGCGTCCATAGAGAGTCCTTGACAGTCCAATGCTTTTAACACATTTATTGATCTTACTTACCATACCATCTACTCGATCCTACAAAATGACAAGACTGCTGAAACGGGGCTCAACATCGATGCCTGGTTAGTTTTAGGAAATGTACCCGCCTACCTCGGTCGGCCTCCATCGTCCCATGGTATGGTCTGTGTTGGGCGTTAGAGTGTGTGATAGAGAGGAAGAGAGAAATTTCATTGTTGCTTTAGCAGTGCAGCTATTCAGCAGCTACCATTGAGACTAGTATCAATTCGTAGAGCTATTGTGGTGACCCATGTGTGCGCTCTGATCGATCGCGTCTGTATTTGTCCATGGAGAGTCCTAGACAGTCCAATGCTTTAACACATTTATTGATCTTACTTAGCATACCATCTACTCGATCCTACAAAATGACAAGACCGCTGAAACGGGGCTCAGCATCGATGCCTGGTTAGTTTTAGGAAACGTACCCACCTACCTCAGTCGGCCTCCATCGTACTATGGTATGGTCTGTGTTGGGCGTTAGCGTGTGTGATAGAGAGGAAGAGAGAAATTTCACTGTTGCTTTAGCAGTGCAGCTAGTCAGCAGCTACCATTGAGACTAGTATCAATTCGTAGAGCTATTGTGGTGACCCATGTGTGCGTTTTGATCGGTCGCGTCTGTATTTGTCCATGGAGAGTCCTAGACAGTCAATGCTTTAACACATTTATTGATCTTACTTACCATACCATCTACTCCATCCTACAAAATGACAAGATCTTTGAAACGGGGCTCAACATCGATGCCCGGTTAGTTTTAGGAAACGTACCGCCTACCTCGGTCGGCCTCCATCGGCCCCATGGTATGGTCTGTGTTGGGCGTTAGGGTGTGTGATAGAGAGGAAGAGAGAAATTTCACTTGTTGCTTTGCTTTAGCAAAGGCAGCTAGTCGGCAGCCTACCATTGAGACTAGTATCAATTCGTAGAGCTATTGTGGTGACCCATGTGTGCGCTCTGATCGATCGCGTCTGTATTTGTCCATGGAGAGTCCTTGACAGTCCAATGCTTCAACACATTTATTGATCTTACTTACCATACCATCTACTCGATCCTACAAAATGACAAGACTGCTGAAACGGGGCTCAGCATCGATGCCTGGTTAGTTTTAGGAAACGTACCCGCCTACCTCGGTCGGCCTCCATCGTCCTATGGTATGGTCTGTGTTGGGCGTTAGTGTGTGTGATAGAGAGGAAGGGAGAAATTTCACTATTGCTTTAGCGGTCGCGGCTAGTCGGCGCCTACTATTGAGACTAGTATCAATTCAGAGAGCTATTGTGGTGACCCATGTGTGCGTTCGATCGATCGTGTTGCAGATTTGTCCATGGAGAGTCCTAGACAGTCCAATGCTGTAACACATTTATTGATCTTACTTACCATACCATCTACTCGATCCTACAAAATGACAAGACTGCTGAAACGGGGCTCAGCATCGATGCCTGGTTAGTTTTAGGAAACGTACCCGCCTACCTCGGTAGGCCTCTATCGTCCTATGGTATGGTCTGTGTTGGGCGTTAGTGTGTGTGATAAAGAGGAAGAGAGAAATTTCACTGTTGCTTTAGCAGTGCAGCTAGTCAGCAGCTACCATTGAGACTAGTATCAATTCGTAGAGCTATTGTGGTGACCCATGTGTGCGTTCTGATCGATCGCGTCTGTATTTGTCCATGAAGAGTCCTAGATAGTCCAATGCTTTAACACATTTATTGATCTTACTTAGCATACCATCTACTCGATCCTACAAAATGACTGAACCCGAGCGAGCTAAGGAGGACTTTCTATGGGCCGGAATCATACCCTCCGGCCTCCACGTCTCCACCAACACTACCGCAGCCGTCGACTTCGATCTAATGGGTGCATCACCAAGATCAGACGTACAGCTCGGAGAATCAAGTGCGTAAAATGTTAACATTCCCACATATATACCCTGCAGATTATATTACGAGTTGCATATATGAAAAACACGTACGTTCCACACTCGTCGCCTTTTCTTGACAAAAAGAGACCACGTTTTCCGGTGACCCGTACTAGGTATAGTATTGCCGGAGACAAAAACAAGAAGCAATAACTGCAATGGTGATACATCTATGCACGTACTGACGTACGTATCCGATCGGGCCGGGTAGCTTCCTCAAAAAGATTGTGTAGCAATTAAGTCGAGTAAGTAGGTGACCTGCCGTACGTATTCAGCAAAGTTTCGTGGAAAACAATTTAAGGAAATAAACACAGAGCTATATATACACGTACACACGTACAGTATATACGGAAGACGAGATTGCGGCGGAAGACGAGAATGCTGCCGCAATGCGTGGTTGATCTTAATGATGTCATGTTTGCAGCCGGTTCTTGCATTGGTCCCTAGAGTTGCTCTTTCTATGCATCATTTCTCGTTCGAAAATTTAAGTACCTTAGTTAGTAACTTAGTGACTTTTTGACCTTAAGTTTCACCACTCGTCTTATTCAAAAAATTTGCATAAAGATATATAGTCAAATTTAAGTCATTCTTAAAGGCCATTTGTTAATAAAGCAAACCACCACCAAAAAAGTGATATTTTGTATAAAAATTTGAATAAGACGAGTGGTCAAAGTTAATATGAAAAAAAGTCAAACAAACTAAAATTTAAAACAGATTTAGTATATCAACAAGTTAATTTGCACAAGCACAACATGCATAATTAAAAACATATATACTACTACAAATCTGGTCTGGTCTGGATACAACTTTATGACGATGCTAGTTAATCTGTCGTAAGACACACGCGCTTGACTGTCTCGATCACTCCTGTTTGGTTTAGAGACTTTTCAATCCGGACAAACAAAAGACGAAAAAAAGCTGGTTGAAAAACGCGACGACGACGGATCAAAAGCCAAACTAAACGATCGACGCGGAGAGGAAATGCATGGCCGGGGGCCTGAGGGGGCCGAGGGTTGTTTATTTTCCCGACAGGACAAGCCGGACACACCGTATCCGAGTGCCGGCCGGGCCTTGCAAGTCGACTGGGCGTTCGGTACTACGAACCGATCGGTTCGGTTCCTCGATATCCACCTAGTTCGGTTCCTGAAGAAGTCGATGTTTATCGGTTCCTCAAAATTCGGTACCGAGGGTATTCGGTATCGGTTTTTTCGGTTCGGTTTCGGTAAATACCGAAATTACGAACATCTGCCTCACTCTTCTGTCGCTCGCCTTCTTGCTCCTTCTCACACGGTCTCGTGCTCTCTCTCCATTGCTCACCGCCGCCCGTCGTCGCCACGTTCGCCTACCCCTGTAACCATGTGCCCTTTCGCGCCGCCGCCCGTTGCTCTCATGCCGCCGCGGAGGGAGGAGTCCGCCGTCGAGCCGTGGAGGGGCTGAACCGTGGAGGGGCGGAGATCGCGCGGGCGGCCTGGAGGAGTGGAGGCCGCCGGGGCATGCGCGTCGCGGTGTGGCCCCATGTGGCCCAGCGCGAGGGCATGCGGGGGCATGCGCGTCGCGGTGTGAGCCGCCGGGGGCATCGCGGTGCCGCCTTGCCTTAGGGCGAGGGCATGTCGCGTCGCGGTGGGGGTGGGTGGCGGCGTCGGTGGGGTGAAGCCGAACCGAACGAGTGGGTGAGGGTGGGCGAGGGTGAATGTGTCATTTTCGCTTTGTTTGCTATGTTTCACGATGATGGGCCTTATGTTACATGGGCTGTTGTTGGGCCTCATCGAATCAATTCGGTTCTTTCGGTAAAATACCGATTTTACCTCGGTTCCCAAGAATCGGGGAACCAAACAGGAACTCAACTTTTCGGTTTTGGTTTTTTCGGTTCGGTTCCTCGGTAAATCTCGGTTCGGTTTTAGGTTTTCGGTAAATCGTGCCCGAGTGACTTGCAAGAACACATGGACGCCACACACACATCACTGGGCACGATTTGAAACCGAAACCGAACCGAGATTTACCGAGGAACCGAACCGAAAAAAAAAAAAACCGGTCGGTTCCTTTTCGGTTCCCGATTCTTGGGAACCGGAGAACCGAGGTAAAATCGGTATTTTACCGAAAGAACCGAAGGGAAACCGAAAGAACCGAATTGATTCAAGTGAGGCCCAAAGAACAGCCCATGTAACATAAGGCCCATCATCGTAAAACCTAGCAAAAAAGGCGTAAAATGACACATTCACCCTTAGCCACCCTCACCCACTCGCCCAGCCTCAGCCACCCCGCGACGCTACGCCACCAAATTTCCACCACGACGCACATGCCCCCGCCCAAAAGGCTGCACCGCCACCCTCGCCACACCGCGACGCGATGCCCCCGCATGCCCCTCGCACACACAGTCCACACCGCGACGCCAATGCCCCCTCAGCGGGCCTCCACTCCTCCAGCCGCCCCGCTGGATCTCCAGCCTCCACGGTCTGCAGCCCCTCCACGGCCTGGACGGCGGACTCCTCCCCTCCGCGGCGGCATGAGAGCAACGGGGCGGCGGCGAGCAGTCAAGCATGGCTGTTGTGGCCAGGTAGGCGAGCGTGGCGACGACGGTGTGGCGAGCAGCGGGAGAGAGAGCACGAGACCGCGTGAGAAGGAGCAAGAAGGCGAGCGACAGGAAGAGTGAGGCAGATGTTCGGTAATTTCGGTATTTACCGAAACCGAACCGAAAAAACCGATACCGAATACCCTCGCTACCGAGAATATTGAGGAACCGATCGGTACTGACTTCTTCAGGAACCGAACTAGGTGGAGTATCAAGGAACCGAACCGATCGGTTCGGTAGTACCGAACGAGGCTGACACACACACATGCATATGCATGGGAGCCCACGCAGATCGACTCTGTATCTGTACAGGAAACGCGACAACACACGGAACGTAGCATTTTGCCGTACGTTGATCTCCCCGGGCCGGATCAAGATGTGATCAACCCAGCGAGGCGTGCACGCACCACACGTCCCGTTTCCCATCCGCGGGTCTCATGTGCACGTCCCTCGCGCGCAATCAATGCGCCGGGCCCCGCGCGACATGTCATGGCAAGTACCAGTGCGTACCATGCATGCATCGATCGACCACCACTGCTCCTCCACTCCAGTCCACTCTCCACATTTTTTAGGATACGATCGAAAAGGGCCGGGAGAAGAATCCCTCCTGTGTACCGCGTACGCGTCCTTGCAGCTAGCCCGGCCTGGACCGTACGTGCATGCGTGCATGTGCTAGTGGAATCTAAAATATTTTACAAACTAAACACGCCCCAAAGAGAAACAAACCAAAGGAGTAACAAGGAAACAGAAAGCTGTACCGCCACTTTTCACGGAGCCTCGTGGGGTAGTGAGCTAGCTCCTGGCTCGAAACGCCATGGATCCATCATGTCATGCACCGTACCGGCGATTCACGAGTTTGTTAGCAGTGATGATTTGTTTTGCTCCTGTGTACGTACATCGAATATAAGTCACGAGGCATGGTAAGCAGAAAAATAATAAGGTCATTTACAAAACAGAAGAATCTAACAAGTGAACCTTCTTAATCATGTTTTCTATAACATCTTGTATATAATTGTGTTGACACTGATATCACATAATGCAGGCACACATGTATCTCAGTATAGCAAAGTAGTTAGCTAAATTTGTGTTCCTTATTCAGCTTGCATAAGGGGAAAATATTTCTTTACAGAGAACTTACGAGTAATACTACTACTTAACAGAAGAAGTTTAAGAGCTGAACAGACATTTTGAAAGTCTATGGATGAATGGAATCTCAGGTGATAAGTGATGAGTCACTATTTCGCCCTTTTTTTACCTTCAATTATTCTGATGCATGTTTATGACTGCTGAACCGTTTCAAACGCCCGATTCGAATAGCCAGTCAGGGTTAAAACCGGACACTTATCTTCTTCTTCTTTTTAGCCCAAGCGGCGAAGCCCAAAGGCAGGCAGACAGGGCCCGTGAGTAGGTCGCCGCCAGCATTCCCGGCCCAGATCTGTCCAGTCTGGCTCTGCCACTGTGTCTTCCTCGTAGGGTGCCGCCTCCCGTAGTTGACTTGAGTGAGGCGATGACTTCGTACGGTACGCCATGACTCCGACGACATTCAGTCCCGACGCATTTCCGCGTGCAATCAATCAATCAATATCTCCCATCCAGAGTCCAGTCTGAAAAGGGGTCTCCGATTGCGGCAGCAATGAATGGGCCATCATCTGCTCAGCAGCTGACTTGGCCTCGTTTAGTTGGTTGAAAAATTTACAAAAAGTCTGGCTCTGCTCACTGTGTCTTCCTCGTAGGGTGCGCCTTTTGTTTGTTTGTGATAAATATTATCCTACCATGTACGGTACGCCAGGCTCAAAAAGAATCGTCCCGTAATGTACATCTAAACTGCAATAATTAATTTTTTTTTACCTACATTTCATAATCCAACATACGAAAAGGGGGTGTATTTAATGTGATGTGATGGAGAGAGGGGGGAAAATGTTAGAAACTTTAGCCATCTAAACGAGGCCTTGCTGTTGGTCAAGACTCCATCCAAATCTGCGGTCGGCGCGCCACAGATTGAAAACGATTGTGTACTGTCTCGAGTTCTCTTAAAATTAATTAATAGTAGTTCTTGTATAACAAACAGGATGGCTTCCTTGGTCCCCAAGCGTAAGAGGTCTTCTGACGATCCGATGAATACAATTACTCATCCTGATAAACTTGTACGGAGTATCATATTTCTCCAAGTCGTTGAAGCATACTACGACGCTATCATTTGTTTGCACATACTGATCTGATCGTAACGTGCACCTACGGGCCACAGCTAGCAAATCATCATCGTTGATTCGTTGACCTGCGATGCGAGCTCAACTAATCACTCATCATATCAGTCACCCCAGTGGCGCCAGTGCCATGTCCGAACCAGAGGACCCGTCTCCACCAATCGCTCTCCTCTTCCACCACGCTTCCCCTGAGCTCGTCTCATCGATCGCCATGCGTCTCCTCCACGTCGTCCTCCTCCTCCTCCTCTCCCTGTACCTTGACGCGGCGCCGCGCCCGTGCTCCGCGTCCACCACCACCACCGACACGGTGTCCCCAGGCAATGCGCTCACCGGGACGGCAGCCAAGCTCGTCTCCAACAACAGCAAGTTCGCGCTGGGCTTCTTCAAGACGGACACTAAATCCCGCAACACCTACCTCGGGATATGGTTCAACAAGGTGCCCAAGCTGACGCCGCTCTGGAGCGCCAACGGCGATAGCCCCGTCGTTGATCCTGCTACACCAGAGCTCGGCATCTCCAGCGACGGGAACCTCGTCATCCGAAACCACGCCACAAGGTCCGTCATCTGGTCCACCCGCGCCAACATCACCATCACCAACGCCACCGCCAACGCCACCGCCACCGTCGCCGTGCTCCTCAGCAGCGGCAACCTCGTCCTCCGGAGCTCCACGAACTCCTCCGACGTCTTCTGGCAGAGCTTCGACTACCCGACGGACACGCTCTTCCCCGGCGGCAAGATCGGGTGGAACAAGCGCACGGGCCTGAACCGCCGCCTCGTGTCGAGGAGGAACGCGCTGGACCAGGCGCCCGGGCTCTACTCGCTGGAGATGACGGAGCGCGACGGGGTCGGCCACCTCATGTGGAACTCCACCGTCGCCTACTGGTCCAGCGGGGTGTGGAACGGCAACTACTTCGGCCTGGCGCCGGAGATGATCGGCGCCGTCATGCCACTCTTCACGTTCGTCGACGACGACGAGGAGATCTACTTCATGTACACGCTGCACGACGACACGGCCATCGTGCACACCGCGCTCGACGTCTCTGGCCAGGGCCTCGTCGGCTTCTGGCTGGACGGGAAGCAGGACTGGCTCATCAATTACAGGCAGCCTGTGGTCCAGTGCGACGTCTACGCCACCTGTGGGCCTTTCACGGTCTGCGACGCCGCCGGTGACCCCTTCTGCAGCTGCATGAAGGGCTTCTCGGTGACATCGCCCAGGGACTGGGAGCTCGGGGACCGAAGAGACGGGTGCGCGAGGAACACGCACTTGGACTGTGAAAGGGATAAGTTCTTGGCCGTGCAAGGCGTGAGGCTGCCCCAAGACGCCAACAAAGTGCAGGCTGCGAGTGGAGATGACTGCGAAGAGATCTGCTTGCGTGACTGCTCCTGCACTGCATATTCCTACGGGAATGGAGGCTGCTCGGTTTGGCATGGGAAACTGTACAATGTCAAACAGCAGTCTGATGCTTCTTCTGATGGGAATGGGAATGAGGGGACACTTTACATCCGCCTTGCTGCAAGCGAGGTGGCGAGCGTTGTGGAGAAGAGGAAGAGAGGAATCAGCGTTGGTGTCGCCGCTGGTGTCACCGTCGGTGCAAGCGCTGCGGCTTTGATCCTGGTGCTCATCCTTGGCCTGATGATTTGGAGGAGAAAAGGGAAGCTCAGAAGTGCTCAGGGTGGCATTGGAATCATTGCGTTTCGGCATGCCGATCTGCAGCGTGCAACTAGAAACTTCTCTGAAAGGTTAGGGGGAGGCAGTTTTGGTTCTGTATTCAAGGGATACCTAGGTGACTCGGTTACCTTGGTGGCAGTGAAAAGGCTTGATGGTGCCCGTCAAGGAGAGAAGCAGTTCAGAGCAGAAGTCAATTCAGTTGGAATCATCCAGCACATCAATCTAGTCAAACTGGTTGGATTCTGCTGCGAAGATGATAAGAGGCTACTTGTGTATGAATACATGCCAAATCACTCTCTTGATTCGCATTTATTCAAGGCCAATGGTATGGTTTTGGATTGGAATCTCAGGTACCAGATAGCTATTGGAGTTGCCAGAGGCCTATACTACTTGCACACTGGTTGTCGGGATTGCATCATACATTGTGACATCAAGCCAGAGAACATACTCCTTGATGCATCTTTTGTACCTAAGATTGCAGATTTTGGAATGGCAAAGGTTCTGGGGAGAGAGTTTAGCAATGCAATCACTACAATGAGAGGAACAATTGGGTATCTCGCGCCTGAATGGATTAGCGGAACCGCTGTCACATCTAAAGTCGATGTGTACAGCTATGGGATGGTTTTATTCGAAGTCATATCAGGAAGGAAGAACTCGAGCCCAGAGTACTTTGGGGATGGCGATTATTCAAGCTTCTTCCCTATGCAGGTTGCACGCAAGCTTCGCAGTGGGGAGGTTGGGAGCCTGGTGGATGAAAAACTGAATGGTGATGTGAATCTCATGGAGGTTGAAAGGGTTTGCAAAGTTGCATGTTGGTGCATTCAAGAAGATGAGTCTGCTCGACCGACCATGGCCGAGGTGGTGCAGTTTCTTGAGGGTCTTTCTGAGCTCAGTATGCCACCACTGCCTAGACTACTCAACGCGGTCACAGGAGGGTCACCAACATCACTGTGACATTTTTAGTTTTACCTCAAACTTAGGCTTAGCAATCCATGAGAATATTATCCTACATAAATTAACTTTGTATTCTTGACTCTACTTTCAAAGTATTTTTGACATACTAGACTGATATGCAATCGATAAAAAATATCAACTTCCTTACCAAAGATATATTGTGGCTTAAACTTTTGGTAACCACTAACCAGGGAGGAGGAAAATGCTTGCTTGCAAATAAATTTGGTGATATTTCTCATTTTGTAATAAAAAAGGGGTGTTATTCAATAGAGATAGAGTTGTACAAATGTATTTGCATCAGAAGATGGGAGAGCTGCTTTTACCTGGGCAAGCAAGGTCACCTCCACGGCCATGACCAAGTACGTCGAGCACTGCACACTCCACACGGCGAGAAAAAACAAGAAGGACAAGGAAAGAGTGACCCGGCCAGATAAATCTAGAACAGATCTTTCTCGTTTGGAGCTGCACAAGTCACAATAAGGACAAGGACAACATTATATTGACTGATCAAGTAACAAACGACGACCACTAACTTGAATTCAGATGTTTCTAACGAAATCTGGTCTGCTAAATACAATTCAAATGGTGAAATGTGGTTCGTGCAAATAGCTAACAGCTGTGCATGCATCAAGAACAGAGGGTAAGGCCATATCATTTCTCTATGGCACCATAAATGAGACTAGCAGCAATCAATCTCAGAATCGAATTAGTTCAAGAATCAAGAGCAACCTTGCACTGATGCTCATTTCGGTCACAACATAAGTGACCTTCTGTGCTTTTCTTCTCATCTCCTGGATGATATGAACCGATACAAATAGAGAAAGCATCGCGCCATTTTCATAGTCGAAACAAAAGTTAAGACCAGGAATTCAAATCCTATCAAAATGGTGTCACAATCAATTATGACTTATCAAGATATGATGTTTAATTAGTAAAAATCTTTGCCGCGATTTCACAAATAATTACATGTTTGTTTGATAAGACACGCTAGTGTCTTAAAGAAAAGGACATGTCATTGAGAAATGGAAGCAAAGTGTTATTATTATGTAATATAAAAGCATGCAGTTGCATCAAGATTAAACAGAATTAAAAGTTACTAGCAGCGGAGGGGAATTCTGTTCCAGCTTAGCTTGCAGGAAATCACAAGCATCACTTGAGCAACAACATATGACCCAAATGCACAAGCACAGCAAACAGCTACAACCTATTGATGACTCACAAAAGCATCCTAAGAACATCAATGGTTAACAGCTGATGGATAGTCTATGGATATAACACGCCACACCCATCACTGTCACTTGCAACCTGCATTGTTATTACTAGTACAAAGATGAAAGATCAAACAACCTGGAGGTTGACCCACCACCCACCACCACCACCAGGCGCTATAAATCTGCATTCTACAGTGCATTCAAGTAGGAGTATGCATTACAGAACATGCAACCAACCTGCAGAATGAAGAGCCGATGCAAGCATATATACATCACACGATAGACATGCCCAACAGATAGCACAAATTCATTACAATAAGTTCACTACCTGAGCATTGCACTTGCATGGGCAACTCCAATGTTCTTACAGGTACCACTCATGGATCAAACCATGGTCAGATAATTAAGTGTTAAATGTATTTAGCAGGCTGCATCAGCACAACATAAATTCCCCAAAAAAGAGTAGCCAGCATACCAAGGCCAGCGCCAGACAAATACCGGTGAAGTTAACATAGCTGAGGACTAATTAATCGCCATACAATGGTCAGAGAAAACACCTTCACTTCAGATCTAAGGGAACAGCCACGTGGCAAGAATCATCTCGTGCTTCCAGATCATCGGCAAAGGGGAGGAGACCTCGCCAGTTCCCATGTCATAGACACTGACAGAAGTGGTCTCCTCATCAAAGGAGTACTTGCAGTTCTCCAAAACATCATCCAAGAAGAAGATTTGGTCACCTAGCATTCCATACTGAGATGCGGTCACGGCCCTAGAGCATGAGCGTCCAAGGAAAATCATCTGGTCATCCCCCAGCGTTGTCACATTCACCCACTGTGAGCGCTCTAAGTCAGCCTTGAAAACCTCAAACTCACACTGTCCAGCCACAGCTGCCTCACCTGCCACACTATAGCGAACCTTCCTGCGTACCATCAGCAATGCACCACAACATTCGACAAGGTAGAGCTTCTTTTTGCCCATAGTGTCATTGGCCGTAGCAGCTGTGTACCAGATGTCTGGCATGGAAGCTGAGTCCTCAGGATCACCCTTGATGACCTGTCCAATCCTGGAGATCTGTGGATTGCCAGTGCTTGGGTCTTGGCTGATATTGATGATAAGGAGGTTTTCATCATTAGCAAGGGCATAGAGCTTTCCCTGATAGAAGGCCAAATCTTGAAACAACTTGCACTTGTCATTCGCGCGCACTGACCATGAGGAAGAACCTGGCTGGCACACTAGAATCTGACTGGTGAGTCCACAGCTATCAAGTGTACAGCCGGCGAATGCGGCGACGAGGTTTGGCGAGCACAAGATTAGCTTATTTAATGTGGGCATCTTCTTTGACTCCTTGATATGCATCCAGGTTGCGTAAGGGTAGAACACACTTATATGTGCATCCTGTCCAGGAAGCGGAACCTTGACATATTTAGCAACGGCATTTGGAGGGCGAAGTCTGACTAGAGACAGAGGAGGGAGCGTCACTGTGGCTCCAGCGAAGGGGTCCACCAAGAAGCAGCCATCATCGCGGGGGAAGACAAGCCATCTGCCACAGGCGGCGCTCTTGTAGCCGGCGAAGCCGAAGCCAGGGAAACGGAAGGACTTGCCGTAGGGGAGGCTGTAGAAGGTGCCATCCGGGAGCGCCAGCAGTGGGAGCGGCGGGGGCAGGTGGAGCTGCCGCGCGGCGGCGCGCCACTGTGGGCACACGGCGGCGAAGCAGGCCCGGTCCACGCAGGCCGGGAGGAGGCGGAGCACCTTGCCGGCAAGGTCCGCCGGGAGGTCGGCCCACGACGGTGGCTGCCTGGCGCAGGGCGTTGCTTCTGCCATCTTGCGCCCGCCGAGGCAAACCTTGCAAAGGCCAGAGGATAGCACGCAAGTTAGTGTTACATCATCACTGATTAGGAACGCGCAGGATCCAAAGAAATATGAAGCCACACGGCGCCGTGCGCGCTGAGACAATATGTCGAACAGCTCGCGTGCGCTGGCTATGCCGCTCGCAGGCCGGGGCAACAGGTCAACAGAAGAAGATGGTTCGCCGGAAGGGAAGGGTGGACGCAGCAAGAGCTAGGCGCAGAAGGCCAGGATGGAGATTGGGAGAATGTAGCTACCAGGAATCGGCGTGGCGGAAGGGCGATGCCCGCCGAGATCGAGCAGGAGAGCCCTGCTGTTGCTGGGTGCTGGCGTGGCCAGCTGTTGCTGCCTGGGTGACAGGGTGAGTGTCCCAGTCCAAGTGGGAGTGCCAGAGTGTGGGACTGTGATATTGTCCGACTCCAAGCTTGGATTTTGAACAAGTATCCGAGCAAATTTAGCCAAAAACGAAAGATTGCTTCATCCTAACCAGCTAGACTACAACGAAAACTGTAGATTGCTTCATCCTTGTTAATTGATAGTATCTCATATTGACACGACATCAGTGCTTATCTCTGCAGGCGACGAATTATAAGGGCGGGGCTCCAGGGACGAAGAGACAGAGCATTGGACGTCTTATCCTTTTGTTCGGGTGGAGTACTGCAGTGCTAATAGCCTATCCTTTGTTAGATATCCTATTACACTGGACCAAAGTTGAAGCAAAATTGGCGGCGACCAAAGCTACAACGCCTAATGGCAGACCACGGAAATCATCGGGTGGGTCGTCCGACCACCTCATTCGTCTTCCACTCATGGCCCGGCCTAGCCCACGCGGCCCATGCCAAGTGGCGGCGGCGGCGACATCGAAGTTAGGGTTCCTGCGGCGGGGTTAGGTTCCTATTTCCTTCCCGGCTATAGCTTCCGGTTAGGCGGCCCGGCGTGCAAGCAGTGAGCGAGGCGGCGGCGTCGCCGCCAAGCGGGCGAAATTTGGACATCCAGTTGGGTATGGGTAGGCGGCGAGGGCGACCGCCAACGGCGGGGATGGCGGGCTTGCCGGAGCTGGAGAAGACGAGCTAGGGTTCCGCGTGAAGCAAGGGAGGTCGCCGGGGAAGGGCGGGGGGCGGCCACCGCAGCGCTAGGGCTCGCCAGAGCTCCAAGGAACCCTTAGTGCCTGCGGCGGAGGGCGGCTGTGTCGCGAGTGCAAGGAAGAAGGCAGCACAGTTGGTGGGCCAGCCATGACATAAATGGGGTGGTCAGACCGATCACCCTAGTCGGCCCCTAACACGTCGTGGCAGACCGCCCCTAACATGTTGAGATTGTTTCTGATAATTGAGTGACATGGACTTACATGTTTCAAGTCTTTAGGCTTAGTCCATGAGTGAAGTTGCTATTGTGAAAGTTACACCAGCAAAAGATATTCATATTGTGTTTTGTTTTTTTATTATTGGACAAACATAGTTAAAAATAGAATTAAAACTCGCTCATCTTCTCCATTGCCCAAAGGAAGAATGGGTCCATAACTTTACTGTTTCATCACATCCAACTAAATACTAATCATAAGATGCAACATGGATTTTTCAACACATGATATTAAATCCAAATGTAAATATTTAGTCTAGGGATAGCATAGCCAAATACATTAATATTACACCATATTTGTCATTAGACAACTTCATGTCAAATGCATAATAGTACCAAGTACAAAAGTAGCCACGGGATACGGTAGACCACACACCAACTGCACAAAATAGGATTACACTGGCGCGCACAAAAGTAGTTTGCAGAACTTGACTAAGCTTGAGAAGTCGCAACCAAACAAAGCAAAATCATGGTCACAAGGTTGGCGCTCAGCAGCACACCTGGAAAGTGCACCTGTAAGAACAAATGCGAACATGCTTTTAAAAATAAATAACATACTTGGATTGCAACTAGCCCTAAACCAACTGAACAATCTAAGGTAAAATAAGGTCAAGCATTCAACTAGCCCTAAACCAACATGAGCTATATTCAATTTTGTTTGTGAGTAGTCACCTAGGCGCTGAGGCGTACGCCAAACACCACAGGATGCCACAATGCCTCAAAAACCACGATAGCAACTAGAGCAATAGAGGCTCAAGCATTTTTCATGACTAGTTCCAACTAAGCATATTAGATTAATGAAATATAGTAGCATGTAAACATGGGGCTGTTCGGTTGTGGGCTGCAGCTGCACAGCCATCCCACAGCGATAGTGCACAAGACATCCAACCAGCAGCTGCCACATTAACAACACTACAACAGTTCATGCAGCAGCAACCAAAACCACCGCTTAAATAAGAAGGGAACACCCCCCATGGCTTCGTTACATACAGATTGTCTTCCAATCCACAAAGAAACAACCCTTGCATAAAAACGGCAGGTGGAAGAACATCTACCATAAAAAAAATGTGGAATCTAGATCAAAGCAATGCATGCCCATTCTAAAACTTGCTGACTGATCACAAATAACAAAGGGGGAGAGATTTTCATGCAGCGCAATATAGAGGTAACCTTATATTGAATAAACCATTGACAATGTAAAGCTGGTGAGAGCTACATATGTCATTCTACTCACAAAGTACAGATTACTAAGGTTGCATTATGTTGAGACATCATGGAGGCCAAGTTATAGACCAGAAAATGAGGCTGCTCCAGATATTAGTACGTAAATTCTTGCCTTATTTAGGCCATGAAGTTTAATGCCTTGCTGTAAATCTTCTATTCAGAAAAATAATGGCAGCTGCGCTGGTCCCTTTATATTGCATAAATTTAAAATATCCAGATAATAAGGGTAGGAGCACACGACAGTAGAGACTGTCCCTAGAAATATTTTTAGTAACCCCTACCTTCCTGAAAAGAAAAAGGGATGAACTAAATTGATTCCTCCATAAGTAGGTGGGACAATTAGGAAGCTGCTCATCTGAAACAGAAAAATGGCTACTTTTGATATAGACAAGGGACCGACAAAAGGATGATTCACCCCATTGCACTAGACCACCACAAGATATCATTGAAAATAACAATCAACATGCTGTGAAATCAGTACAAACAACACTTGAAGAACAAATAGCAGTCTAATTCAGCAACGTTTAAAGATCAACTATGATAAAAGCGCACATTACAGTTTCAGCAAAGCATACCTTGTTATCTTTAAAGGAGCATTCTGATCATCCAAACAAGACCTGATCACCACACCAGTGATAAATAGTGAATTCCACTGAAGGGTGTGCCTTTAAAATGCTAGGGAGTTCCAAGTATGCACTGCAACTTTGTGGGACATTTCTAGACAATTTGATGGTCACTCTTTCAAGCAGTGCAACACATCTCAATAATACTTTCAATAAGCCAAGTTCGTGACCTTCTCCATTGAAGCCATTGATGTTTACTTCTTTAAGATCAGTCAGGGGTATAATTTGATCTCTCCAGATGTTAGGCTGATCACAATGACAATTAACGGGGCATGCTTCTCTCTCCTTAGAAAAAATTCAAGTTCAATGCATTATTGATTTTTTACACTAAGTTGCAATTTGAAGCAAGCAACCAGTTCAAATTGAATAAATGAATAAAGAAAATGAGTAACTACCTGATATCGATGTAAAACCACCTTAAGCTTTTGCACAGAGGTACAAAGTCGAAGTAGATCCAGCACGATTCCTCCATAAACATGCCCTCTCGGTACAATACTCAGCTCTAAAACAGAGACGTTCCTCACCCGATTTCTAGAAATCTCTTGCTCAAAGGTCAACGCCATATCACCCAAATCATTCTGCAACAGTTTAGAAGCGAGCATTCAAATAAATATGATACAAATTCAGTTATAGTCGGAACAAAAGGGAATTAAACAGGAGGAGACGCGCCTGCACTGCATTTATGTTCAGCAAGAGGATATTGCCGTGAGCGCGGTGCTGTGGCTGCAAACAAGTATCTTCTTCCCTGCTGTTGCTCAGTTGTTGTGCTTGCATAAAGTGCTCCAGGGTCTTAAATTGCAGGCTCCACATGCGCCATGTTACTCCAAACCTACGACTTGCGGACCGAGATCGGTAATACCATAAGAGATCATCCACCAGTGGCACTGACAACGATAAGCTGAACTCATCGCTGATACCCTCATTGGCGCTCAATTTGAGTTTCTTAAGCACTGGGGCCACAATGTCGACATGACGAATTTCTGTTTGAGCAAAGACATCTAGCTCCTGGAGTGTCGGCGTGTGGACAGTGATAGAGTCGCTCTTCCAAGAGGAAAGGTTAAGCTTGCGCAGGCAGGGGCAACGAGGCAGCAGGTCACCCAGGGCCATGTAGCAGGAAGCCAAGGTGAGGCTCTCAAGCGCTGTGAAATCTCCAACCACCGGCCGCAGCGTCAAACGTGAACCAAAACAGTACAGACTTAACGAGGCTGTGCGGTCGAAGCAGGGCAGGTCTACAGCATCAGCGTCGCTGTAGCTGCACGCTGTGCGGTTGAAGCCGACAGAAAGCCCTACCGGTGCAAGCAGCGCCGCCGCGCCGAGCAACGAGGAAATGCGATCCGGTGAGAGCCTGTGGTGGTCGGGGATAGAGATGTAGAGAGAACCCGCTGGACGCGCGATCCGGCCGAGCGCCGCGTGTAGCTGGTCAGGCGCGATCATGTGGAAGTCGAGCCGAGGGCAGCGGGTCCAGAGACCGCGCCACCGGCGAGACAGGAGGCTTGTGTTGGCTGCGGCGCGGGCGCAGCCAAGGCCTGAGAGGATCTGGAGCAGGAGGTCGTCGGGGAGGGCGCTGATGTGGTCGGCCTCGTCGGCCCGGCGCCGGAGACGGATGCTGCGACGGAGAAGCCCCACGCGGCAGCATTTGCGATCCAGCTGCCATTTGCGGCACTCGCCGCACGCACCTCGCGCGGCCATCTCCGAACAGATCGGGTGCGGGGAAGCGACCGGCAGAAGATCCGGCGCCGGGCGCCGGAAGGATCGGCGGCGGCGGAACCCTTTCTTGTGATGAGTGGCGAGTGGTTTTTTTTTTTTTTTTTTTTGTTGAGAAAGTGGCGAGTGGTATATTTCCCCGCTATGGTGGGCTTTATGGGCCACCGCTTGGATTCTCTTGGTGTCGTTCGCAAGCGCTTGTTTTAGTTGGGCCGGGCTGGCTTCCGGGCGATGGAGTGCGCGGCCGAGGGGCTGGGGCAAAAGGATGTTGTTGTTGTTGTCGGTGTTTTTTCTTACTGGTATATACTATTCAAAACCTTTCAGAGTATTCATTGGAGGGTTCACAAAGAAGAATTTGAAAGGTTTGCAGAACAAATGAGGCGCATCGATGTGCTCAGCCAATTTCATTTCACATTCTTGGAACCTCCTGCTCTGGTACTTCTCTGTACCCATTGTTTTCTTGCTATCTAAGATCTTCTCGGTTGCTATTAACTCCCTGGAAATGACATGGTGGAACCTACTATATAATTTCAGTGCCTTGTGTCCTGGACTGCACTTTACCCATATGAACTGTCTATTTTTTCTATTTTTTATTGTATAGCTAATTAGTAATTATGCATCAATTATTTGGTACAGATAAAAGGATTTATGCATTTATGATTAATTATTATATTGTAAGTTGTTCCTTTTTTTTTCATCAGAACCATGAATTCCCAAGTGCAAGGTGCTTATTTTTGCAATCAATCAAACTTCACCAGAAAGGACTCTGGAAACCAGAATGTATATGTGGCCAAGATGTTGCTCCTGTGAAGGATTTAAGGTTTGCTTTTTGCTGAAATCAAATTTCACACTCACAGCTTGTCTCATTTTATGTCATGAAATTTGAACCAGAAACATGGTGAATTGGCTATTTTGCTTTGGCACCAGAAGCACAGGGCACATTCTTGTTTTCTACCTCAAATTTTTAATTATTTTGCCAGTTTTGGCTCTATATGGATTTCTGTTCCAGCTTATCTTGCAGGAAATCACAAGCATCAGTTTCAATGAACAACACATGACCCAAAGACAAATCTAAGAAAAGCCTACAGTCCATTTTTGACCTGTGTTCTACAATGCATGCAAGTATACATCAGAAAACAAACAATCAACCTGCAGAATGAAACCGATGCATCTATACATCACACAAGATAGACATGATGACCATTAGCATAAATTCATCACGATAAGTTCACTACATGAGCTGCATGGGAAACTCCACAAGTTCATACAGGTACCACTCATGGATCAAGCCATGGCCAGATAATTAAGTGTTAAATGTATTTCACAGGCAGCATAAGCACGGTGACCAACATATTTCCCAAAAAAAAGTAGCCAGCACACCAAGGCCAAACAAATACTGGTGAAATTAACATAGCTCAGGAGTAATTAATCGCCATACAATGGTCTGAGAAAACATCTTCACTTCAGTTCTAAAGGAACAACCATGTGGCAAGAATCATCTCGTGCTTCCAGGTCATCGGCAGAGGGGAGGAGACCTCGCCGGTTCTCATGTCATAGACACTAACAGAAGTGGTCTCCTCATCAAAGGAGTACTTGCAGTTCTCCGTAACATCATCCAAGAAAAAGATTTGGTCACCTGGCATTCCATAATGAGATGCGGTCACGGCCCTAGAGCATGAACGTCCAAGGAAAACCATCTGGTCAACCCCCAGTGTTGTCACATTCACCCACCTTGATCGCTCTAAGTCAGCCTTGAAAACCTCAAACTCACACTGTCCAAGCACAGCTGCATCACCTCCTCCACTACAGCAAACCTTCCTGCGTACCATGAACAATGCACCACAAGATTCAACAAGGTAGAGCTTCTTTCTGCCGATAGTGTCATTGACCACAGCAGGTGTGAGCCAGATGTCTAGCGTAGAAGCTGAGTCCCCAGTATCACCCTTGATGACCTGTCCAATCCTAGAGATCTGTGGATTGCCAGTGTTTGGGTCTTGGCTGATATTGATGATAACGGAGGTTCTCGTCAACAGCAAGGGCATAGAGCTTTCCCTGATAAAATGCCATATCTTCAAACATCTTGCATTCATCATTGGCGCGCACTGACCATGAGGAAGACTCTGGCTGGCACACTAGAATCTGACTGGTGCGTCCACAGCCATCAAGTGTACTGCCGGCGAATGCAGCGACGAGGTTTGGCGAGCACAAGATTAGCTTATTTAATATGGGCATCTTCTTGGAGTCGTTGATGTGCATCCAGGTTGTGTAAGGGGAGTCCACACGAAAATCTTTCACTCTCCACGGAACCGCAACCTGAGCATAGTTAGCCACGGCATTTGGGGGACGAAGTCTGACTCGAGACAGAGGAGGGAGCAGTGGCGGGCACACCATGATTCAATGGTATTCAGCTGAATACCCAAATATTTTGCCAAAAAAATCATATATATAATGTATATATACACGTCAACACATGAGAAAAAAAGAAAAGTACAGAACATGCACGTATTCAATGGTATTCATCCTAGTTTCTATCGGAGCCTTCCAAGGCCCAGTGCTACGCAACCCATTTTGGCTAGCACTAGCAGGCCTAAGAATGGACGATCTAAATTCTAATGTGATCTGCCGTGATTTCGTTCCGTGATCCAATAGATCCATCATTTGCCGCGGCGTCTCCTCAACTTCTCGTGCGGCGAAAGAAACCCTCGCCTGATATGATCTTATAATTTGTAAGTTTTATTGTCATTTGGTTGTCAATTTTTTTTTTTTGAATCTGCTCTATTGATAAACTATATATATGGCACTATACATGTCAAATATGAGCCATTTGGTTTGCCAATTTATCTTCTACTAGGTACTGGTAGAAAAACGCGATGCCTCCCGACCCGACCGTTGGCAACGCCGCCGGCGCCCACAGCGCCGCCGCCCCGACCCAGCCTACCACCTCCCTCCCCATCCCAGCCCGGATCCGAGTTCCCCTCCAGCTGATCTACTCGCCCATGTCACCGGCGGGGGCATTCCGGCGCTCCTCGGTGCGCCGCGCTGCCCCGGGCGGGGCACTCTGCCCAAAGACGACGGCGGCCACCCGGGAGCTGCTCCCGTCAGCGGGGCGGCGCGGTCGCTCGACCGGGCTGTGCCAGCGCTTGCCCCGGGTGCCAGGCCGGTGTCGCCTACGCCCCGCTGCCAGCGTCGGGCTCGCGGCCGCCCGCCCGGGGAGGCCACGCCGCCCGGCCGCCGCCGGGAGTCCAACCGGCTATGCGTGCGAGCGTGCGCACCTCCCCGGCGCCCGGTCGAGACGCCGCCGCCGGCTGGCGACCCCATCGGCGCCGTGGCGTGATGTACGCCCATCCTCGGCGGCGGCTCCGCTCCGCCTACGAACTCGCGTGGGCTGCAATGTCGGGGCCGCGCGGCCGTGCGGACTAGGCGGCGGGAATCCGTCCCGGTGCCTGGGCTCTCCACGACCACTGCGCTCCTCGCCCTCACCCGCCCGTCCGAGCTGCCGATGGCGCATGTCGCTTCCGGTCCCGTCGTGCGGGGAGTTCCAGCGTCCTCGCCGCCTCCTTCCGTCTTTGGGGATGGGCGGGGATGTCGAAAAAGGCGAGCTTGTGGATGAAGGCTCTGCTCCTCCCCGGAACCACGGCCTCCACCGGTATGTGCCTCTCGGCGGGGGCTCGTCCCTCCTTTCCCTCCTCCGTTGGCGGGACCAAGGAGGAGCGTTGGGTCGATGGACTCATGTCGGACTGCTCAGCGATGAGTTCGAGGAGCCAACCACCGCCGCCGGCTTCCGCGCCTTCCACCGCCCGGTTGGCCCGCGGGCGCCGGCCCTCCTCCGCGAGGGCCATCTGCTTCCCCGTCCCATCGTCTCCGCGCTGCGGGGCGGGTGCCGCCGCCGGTGCTCCTCCGACCATCGGCGGGCACACCCCACGTCGGTGGCGGATCCGTCGAAGCCACCGGTGTGGCCTTGATTCCGATAACGGCGCTCGAAGATCTTGCCACCACCCGGCCTCGCCCGGTCGAGGCCTACGGGAATGGAGCTCGGGCGTGGCGTCGGCACCGCCAAGAAGAAGCGCTTGCGGCCACGCCGGCGCCATCAAGGAGATGACCTCCTCGCTCGCGCCGCCCGACCGGCCACGGCGTGACGGCGCAATGTGGCCGTGGCGTACTCGGGCTCGGTCGGTCGCATCCCGTCCACCAACGCCTTGGTCCGCGAGGCGATCGCGGTCGCAAAGCGCGGCGCGCGCCCCGTCCACTGCGCTGGGACCCCACCGCGCGCCTCCCTCCCGGTCGTCAAGGGTGGCAAGAGGTTCTCCCTCGGCCGGCGACCCCGCGAGCACCGGCTTCGCCATCGCCCGCCCGCCCAGCGGCCGGTCCGTCGGCGCTGGTCGGCCGTTGCTTCAGCGCCTCTCCAACGAACACGTGCATGCGCTCGCACCTTCCGTCGCCGGCGCTTTTCTTTGCCATCGTGAGGGCATCGGGCGCGTCGCCGCCGGCCAAGGTGCCGGAGGTCGGGGCGGGCGCCGCACGGCCTCACGGGGCTGCCGCGTCGTCCTCGTCGTTCGCCTGGGCCGCACCTCCCGAGGCCCTCCGCCGGCTGGGACCGGTGGCAACGGCCTCACCCGCGTCACCGCCTCCGCCACGGGAGGAGCCGACGCCACCACTGCGCCCGGCGCTTGATGCGGCCCCGTGGGCCCTAGCCGGTGGCTCACGTGGCCTCCCCGCTCACGCCGGTACCGGACGAGGTTGCGGTGCCTCCTCCCCCGATTCGGGTGGACCCGATGCTCTTTGAGCTCGCGGCCACCCTCGTCGCCCATCTACCTTCACGGAGGGCGAGGCCCGGGCGGCCCTGTGACTACGGTGGCCGTTGCGTCGTGGGTGCACCTCCACGAAAGCTACGCTCTGGGCCGGTGGACGGCTGGTGGGCCGACTTGGTTGACGCCGAGTTCGCCGTTCCACTAGTCGTCGTCGTGTCGGACGCTAGCACGACTGACCTCGCCACCCCAAGTTCGGGGAGCAAAGCGAACTTTGCGCGCCGCAACCCGGTCGGGGTTGAACTCTGGATACCGAGAAGCTGGTGGCCACCGTGGGTGGTGGCGACGAAGAGGGGCACTGCGGACTCTTCGAGGGCGGCGCATTCTCTCCACGCCGGTCTTGAGGAAAACGCGCCCGCGCCAAGGCGCCTCGTGCTAATGCCGGCCTTCGGTGCACGGCTCGCCCAAAGAGTGGCTCCGGGGCTTCATAAGCCGGGAGGACCGTGCAAGGAGAGTTATCTTTGAAAAAAAGATGGGGATTGAGGTCGAGGCGAGCATGAGGATGCGGTTTTCCTTTGATGAGTCGCATGCCGCCTTAACCGCCCTCAAGCTGAGGTGAACATGGAGGCCTTCATTTTTTTTGGGGAAAGAAGCGGCACATCGACGCGGCCCGGTCCGGCCTCGAGAATGCTTGGCTTTGCCCGGTCGCGACATCCTGTTATCATGTAATCAACTTAGGGTGCATCCAGTAGTTAGGTTGCTTGCTTGCTTTGTGTTGTCCTCTTTTCTTTTCGCTTTTCGCGATGATGTCCGCCGGCGTCGAGGCTTAGTTTGTATTTGGATTTGGTTTTCCTCCTCTTAATGAAACACGGGTGAATGGCTGCCCGCCACTGGGAGGGAGCGTCACTGTGGCTCCAACGAAGGGGTCCACCAAGAAGCAGCCATCATCGCGGGGAAGACAAGCCATCTGCCACAGGCGGCGCTCTTGTAGCCGGCGAAGCCGAAGCCAGGGAAACGGAAGGACTTGCCGTAGGGGAGGCTGTAGAAGGTGCCGTCAGGGAGCGCCAGCAGCGGGAGCGGTGGGGGCAGGTGGAGCTGCCGTGCGGCGGCGCGCCACTGTGGGCACACGGCGGCGAAGCAGGCCCGGTCCACGCAGGCCGGGAGGAGGCGGAGCACCCTGCCGGCAAGGTCCGCCGGGAGGTCGGCCCACGATGGCGGCTGCCTGGTGCAAGGCGTTGCCTCTGCCATCTTGCTCCCGACGAGGTAAACCTTGCAAAGACCAGAGGAAAGCGCGCAAGCGTTAGGAACACATCAGGATTCAGAAAACAGTAAGACATGGCGCCGTGCGCGCTACAATGTGTCGAACACCTCGCGTGCACTGGCTATGCCGCTGCGCACGACGGGCCAACCGGGCAGCAGCAGAAGAGGGTTCGCTGGGGGAGACGGGTGGATGCAGCAAGAGCTAGCGTGGAGACCAGGCGGGAGATTGGGAGAGGCGGAGTACCTGAAATCGGCGCGGTGGAAGCGATGCGGAGATGGAGCAGGAAGAGAGGGGAAGCGAGCCCTGCTGGCCTGCTGCTGCGTCACAGCGTGGGAATGGAACTGGAAGTGTCAGTTTCGACAAAAAAAACTGAAACTCTAAAAATTTCCGTTGCCGGGACTCGAACCCGGGGCCTCGTTTAGACGTTAGAAATTTTAGCAAAAAGTAACTCCTAAAAAACTCCCCCGAAGACTCTCATGTAAGACTTTCGTTTGTTTGTGGTAAATATTATCCTACCATAGGGTAACTAGGCTCAAAAAGAATCGCCTCCCATGAATGTACATCTAAACTGTGTAATTAGTTACTTTTTTTTTCCTACATTTCATACTCCAACATACATATGTCTTTTGATGTATTTAATGTGATGTGATGGAGAGAGAGTGAAAAAAAAAGAGTTAGAAACTTTAGCCAACTAAACGAGGCCCGGGTCTCTCGGGTGAGAGCCGAGTATCCTAACCAGCTAGACTACAACGGATGCTGCTCTTTGTTAATGTAATCTATTATCAAAATTAAATACTCTCTCAGTACGCGACGAGTTAAGCAAATTCATGTCAAATGCAACGGTACAATAGATACAAATAGCCATTGGAAGTGATGGAAGTTGAGGCTTTATTTAGGAATTTGAGGAGGATGTTGGCTTCAGTCATCACTAGAAGTAGCCTGGACATATGACACCGATTAAACGATCAAATACTATATTTAGAAAAGGCATTACCTTATTAGAAAAATGACATACAAAAGAACCATATACTAGACCATCCTGATGAATCTAATAACACTTCTTTTGTATATACTAAGTCAAATCTAAGATAGTTTTATTTAGAACAAAACTAAGTCAAATCTAAGATAGTTTTATTTAGAACAAAACTATAATACCATTCTTTTTAGGATGGAGTACGATTCAGGAATAGCTCAAGCTCAAAGGGTGACATAAAATGGAGTACGATCCAGGAATAGCTCAAGCTCAAAGGGTGACATACAACTGAGGCCAACTTAATTCCATGATGAACCCTCTGAGAATCGTATACCATAATACCAAGTACAAAAGTAGCCACAAGATACTGTAGACTACAAACCAACTCAACGAAATAGGATTACACTGGAGCAAAAGTAGTTTGCAAAACTTCACTAAGCTTGACAAGTCGCAACCAAACAAAGAAAAATCATGGTCACAACTTTGGCGCTCAACAGCACACCTGGAAAGTGCACCTGTATGAACAAATGCAAACATGATTTAGAAAAAAAAAAACGTACTGGATTGCAACTAGCACTAAACCAACTGAAGTATTTATTCAACAGTCAGTGAAAACATATAGGAGCTATATTCAATTTTGTTTGTGAGTTGTCACCTAGGCACTGAGGCGTATGCCAGACACCACAGGATGCCAAAATGCCTCAAAAACCACTATGGCAAGAGCAATATAGGCTCACGCATTTTTCATGAGTAGTCCCAACTAAGCCATCCCACAGCGATAGTGCACAAGACATCCAACCAGCAGCACATTAACAACAGTTCATGCAACAGCAGCCAAAACCACAGCTTAAAGAAGAAAGGAACACCCTCCATGGCTTCGTTACGAACAGATTGTCTTCCAATCCACAAAGAAACAATCCCTTGCATAAAAAAGGCAGGTGGATAACATCTACCTTAAGAAAATGTGGAATCTAGGTCAAAGCAATGCATGCCCATTCTAAAACTTGCTGACTAATCACAAATCACAAAGAGGGGAGAGATTTTCATGCAGCACAATATAGAGGCAGCCTTATATTGAATAAACCATTGACAATGTAAAGCTGGTGAGAGTTACATATGTCATTCTACTCACGAAGTACAGATTACTAAGGTTGCATTATGTTGAGACATCATGGAGGCCAAGTTAAGACCAGAAAATGAGGCTGCTCCAGATATTAGTACGTAAATTCTTGCCTTATTTAGGCCATGAAGTTTAATGCCTTGTTGTAAATCATCTATTCAGAAAAATAATGGCAGCTGCTCTGGTCCCTTTATATTGCATAAATTTAAAATATCCAGATAATAAGGGTAGGAGCACACGACAGTAGAGACTGTCCCTAGAAATATTTTTAGTAACCCCTACCTTCCTGAAAAGAAAAAGGGATGAACTAAACCGATTCCTCCATAAGTAGGTGGGACAATTAGGAAGCTGCTAATCTATGAAATAGAAAAATGGCTACTTTTGATATAGACAAGGGACCGACAAAAGGATGATCCACCCCATTGCGCTAGACCACCACAAGATATCATTCATATAACTATTAGCATGCTGTGAAATCAGTACAAACAACACTCATAGAACAAATAGCAGTCTAATTCAGCAACGTTTAAAGATCCACTATGATAAAAGCACACATTCAGAGCAAAGCATACCTTGTTATCTTTAAATGAGCATTGTGATCATCCAAAAAGACCTGATCACCACACCAGTGATAAATACTGAATTGCACTGAAGAGTGTGCCTTCAAAATGCTAGGGAGTTCCATGTATGCACTGCAACTTGGTGGGACATTTCTAGACAATTTGATGGTCACTCTTTCAAGAAGTGCAACACTTCTTAATAATACTTTCAATAAGCCAACTTCGTGACCTTCTCCATTGAAGCCATTGATTATTACTTCTTTAAGATCGGTCAGGGATATAATTTGATCTTTCCAGTTGTTAGGCTGATCACAATGACAATTAACGGGGCATGCTTCTCTCTCCTTAGGAAAAAAAAAATTCAAGTTCAGTGCATTATTGAATTTTTACCCTAAGATGCAATGGAAGCAACCAACCAGTTCAAATTGAATAAATGAATAAATAAAATGAGTAACTACCTAATATCGACGTAAATCCACCTTAAGCTTTTCCACAGAGGTACAAAGTCGAAGCAGATCCAGCACCATTCCCCCATAAACATGCCCTCTTGGTACAATTCTCAGCTCTAAAACAGAGATGTTCCTCACCCGATTTCGGGAAATCTTATTCTCAAAGGTCAAATCCATATCACTCAAATCATCCTGCAACAGTTTAGAAGCGAGCATTCAAATAAATATGATACAAATTCAATTATAGTCGGAACAAAAGGGAATTAAACAGGAGGAGACGCGCCTGCACTGCATTTATGTTCAGCAAGAGGATATTGCCGTGAGCGCGGTGCTGTGGCTGCAAAGTATCTTCCCCGCTGTTGGTCAGTTGTGCTTGCACAAAGTGCTCCAGGGTCTTTAATTCCAGGCTCCACATGTGCCATGTCACTCCAAACCTACGACTTGCGGATAGAGATAGGCACCACCATGAGAGATAATCCACCAGTGGAGCTGACAACGATAAGCTGAACTCGTCGCTGGTACCGTGAAAGGCTTTCAATGTCAATTTCTTAAGCACAGGGGCCACTATGTCCACACACCGAAGGGCTCTATGAGCAGAGCCAACTAGCTCCGGGAGTGACGGCGAGTGGACAGTGATAGAGTCGTGCTTCCAATAGAAAAGAACAAGCTTGCGCGGGCGGGGGCAACGAGGCAGCAGGTCACCCAGGCCATGTAGCAGGAATCCAAGGTGAGGCTCTCAAGCGCTGTGAAATCTCCAACCGGCCGCAGCGTCAAACGTGAACCAAAACTGTCCAGAGTTAACGAGGTTGTGCGGTCGAAGCAGGGCAGGTCTACAGCACGCGCATCCATGCGAACTGTCCAGTCCGCATCGATGCCGAAAGAAAGTTCTGCCGGCGCAAGCGGCGCCACGGCGCCGAGCAACGAGGAAATTTGATACGCTGAGAGCGTGAGGTGTCTGGGAATAGAGATGCGGAGAGAACCCGCCAGCCGCGCGATCCGGCCGAGCGCCGCGTGGAGCTGGTCAGGCGCGATCGCGTAGAAGATGAGACGAGGGCAGCGGGTCCAGAGACCGCGCCACCGGCGAGACAGGAGGCTTGTGTTGGCTGCGGTGCGGGCGCAGCCGAGGCCTGCGAGGATCTGGAGCAGGAGGTCGTCGGGGAGGGCGCTGATGTGTCAGCGTCGTCGGCCCGGCGCTGGAGGCGGGTGCTGCGACGGAGAAGCACCACGCGGCAGGAATCGCGATCCATGCCGCACGCACCCCGAGCGGCCATCTCCGAGAAGATCGGGTGCGGGAAGGCGAACGGCAAAAGTTCCGGCGGCGTTGGAACCCTCTCTTGTTGTTCGCAAGCGCTTGTTTTATTTGGGCCGTGCTAGGCTTCCGGTTTCGGCGACAGAGTACAAACGAAACCTGAAATACGTCCCTTCAAAAACGTATCAAGATACACTGACAAATTGTATCAGAAATATTGACCATGAATTCATTCATCTTCTTTTGTCTTCATAAAAAAGAAAAAGGACATGTTCTGGACTAATGGAAACAGAGTGATACTATCATTATGTGTAATACAAAAGCATGCAGACATGCAGTTAGCATCAAGATTAAATAGAATTGAAGTTACTATCACTGGTGGGAATTTCACTTCCAGCTTATCTTGCAGGAGATAACAAACATCAATTTCGATGAACAACACCACAAAGTTAGGAAACAACCACAACCCATTTTTACTCTAAAAATCTGCATTTACAGTGCACGCAAGTATGCATCAGAGAACACACAAACAACCTGCAGAATTAAACCAATGTATATAACTATATATAGATCAAAGATAGGCATGCCAACCATTACCACAAATTCATCACGATAAGTTCACAGCATGAGCATCAAGATTAAATAGAATTCAAGTTACTATCAGTGGAGGAGATTTCTGTTCCAGCTTATCTTGCAGGAGATCACAAGCATCAGTTTCAATGAACAACACATGACCCAAAGACAAATCTAAGAAAAGCCTACAGTCCATTTCTGACTCTGTAAATCTGCATTCTACAATGCATGCAAGTATGCATCAGAAAACACACAATCAACCTGCAGAATGAAACCGATGCATCTATACATCACACAAGATAGACATGACAACCATTAGCATAAATTCATCATGATAAGTTCACTACATGAGCTGCACGGGCAACTCCACATGTTCATACAGGTACCACTCATGGATCAAGCCATGGCCAGATAATTAAGTGTTAAATGTATTTCACAGGCTGCATAAGCACGGTGACCAACATATTTCCCCAAAAAAGAAGTAGCCAGCAAACCAAGGCCAAACAAATACTGGTGAAATTAACATAGCTCAGGAGTAATTAATCGCCATACAATGGTCTGAGAAAACCTCTTCACTTCAGTCCTAAGGGAACAGCCATGTGGAAAGAATCATCTCGTGCTTCCAGGTCATCGGCAGAGGGGAGGAGACCTCGCCGGTTCTCATGTCATAGACACTAACAGAAGTGGTCTCCTCATCAAAGGAGTACTTGCAGTTCTCCGTAACATCATCCAAGAAAAAGATTTGGTCACCTGGCATTCCATAATGAGATGCGGTCACGGCCCTAGAGCATGAACGTCCAAGGAAAACCATCTGGTCAACCCCCAGCGTTGTCACATTCACCCACCTTGATCGCTCTAAGTCAGCCTTGAAAACCTCAAACTCACACTGTCCAAGCACAGCTGCATCACCTCCTCCACTACAGCAAACCTTCCTGCGTACCATAAACAATGCACCACAAGATTCGACAAGGTAGAGCTTCTTTCTACCCATAGTGTCATTGACCACAACAGGTGTGAGCCAGATGTCTAGCATAGAAGCTGAGTCCCCAGTATCAGCCTTGATGACCTGTCCAATCCTAGAGATCTGTGGATTGCCAGTGCTTGGGTCTTGGCTGATATTGATGATAAGGAGGTTCTCGTCAACAGCAAGGGCATAGAGCTTTCCCTGATAAAATGCCATATCTTCAAACATCTTGCATTCATCATTGGCGCGCACTGACCATGAGGAAGACTCTGGCTGGCACACTAGAATCTGACTGGTGCGTCCATAGCCATCAATTGTACTGCCGGCGAATGCAGCGACGAGGTTTGGCGAGCACAAGATTAGCTTATTTAATATGGGCATCTTCTTCGATGCGTTGATGTGCATCCAGGTTGTGTAAGGGCTTGCCCATCACTAGCTACAAGCAGCGTACTGCCCCAGCTAAAATCATGGGCCACGGTTGCGAGCAGACATCAGAGCCACACATCTTCCATTGCCTTGTCTTTTTTGTCAGAGATGCCTCACTGCAGCAGCAGCTTTTTCTTGTCAAAAGTGCCTCACGGCAGCGGCCCATCTCCTCATCTCCCGTCTCACAACGCGCGCTCGCGTGCTGCTTCCATCTTTTGTCAGAGCAAGCCACGGTCTCTCCTGCAGGAGTCTCTGCCGGACTGCGAGGCCACAGCTCGCCGTGACATGGACAAACAGTGCATAGGTGGCAGTTGGGGCAGCACGCCACGGTGGTGCGTTGGAGAAGGCCTAAGGGGAGTCCACACGAAAATCTTTCACTCTCCACGGAACCGCAACCTGAGCATAGTTAGCCACGGCATTTGGGGGACGAAGTGTGACTCGAGACAGAGGAGGGAGCGTCACTGTGGCTCCAACGAAGGGGTCCACCAAGAAACACCCATCATCGCGGGGAAGACAAGCCATCTGCCACAGGCGACGCTCTTGTAGCCGGCGAAGCCGAAGCCAGGGAAACGGAAGGACTTGCCGTAGGGGAGGCTGTAGAAGGTGCCATCCGGGAGGGCCAGCAGCGGGAGCGGCGGGGGCAGGTGGAGCTGCCGCGCGGCGGCGCGCCACTGTGGGCACACGGCGGCGAAGCAGGCCCGGTCCACGCAGGCCGGGAGGAGGCGGAGCACCCTGCCGGCAAGGTCCGCCGGGAGGTCGGCCCACGAAGGCGGCTGCCTGGCGCAAGGTGTTGCCTCTGCCATCTTGCGTCCGACGACAGAAACCTTGCAAAGAGCAGCAGAGAACACCAGAACAGCACACAAGCGTTAGTGTACGTCATCATAGTCATAGATTAGGAACGCATCAGGACAATGTGTCGAACACCTCGCGTGCACTGGCTATGCCGCTGTTCACGCCGGGCAGAGGGGGCAACAGAAGAAGATGATGGTTCGCTGGGGAGACGGGTGGATGCAGCAAGAGCTAATAGTGTAGAGGCCAAGCGGGAGTTTGGGAGAAGCGGAGTAGCTACCTGGAAGCGGCGCGGCGGAAGGGCGATGCGGAGATCGAGTAGGAAGAGAGGGCAGCGAGCCCTGCTGCCGCTGCCTGGGAGAACGGCGTCCAAGTGTGTGGGACTGGAAAAGTATGCAGGCGAGTAATTACGCCTTAAAAAAAACTCAAAAATTTCCGTTGCCGGGACTCGAACCCGGGTCTCTCGGGTGAGAGCCGAGTATCCTAACCAGCTAGACTACAACGGAATCTGGTGTTTGCGTCGTACACAATTATATTCTGTTGAGGAGGATAGTTACACAACGTTAAACCCTATTTCAGCACCGGATAGAAAGAGAGATATATATGAGCATAGAGCATTGGAATTTCTAGCCAAGCTTGACGCAACTGCACCTTTCACAGACTTCACCTCACATCTTATCTTTCGTTCGGGGTGTATTACTGTAGTGCTAACAGCCTATCCTTTATTTTTTTTTTCTTTTGAGAAGAATGAACAACTGCACCTGGTGGAGGACCACCAAAAAAAAAAAAAAAAAAAAAAAAAAAAGTAGGTTACGAGCAACTAGAATCAGAACGTCTGTTCATGCGGCACTTTGTACAACTACACTCGTTTGGCCTTTGATAATTGAGTCACATGGACTAACATGTTTCGAGTGACGTGAAAGGTTAGGTTTGTCCACAACTGAAGTTGCTAGCTATTGAGAAAATCAGCAGCAAATTAAAGGTATTCATATTGGGTTCGGTTTTTAATTTGGTTATTGGACAAACATCGTGAAAAATAGAACTACAACTTGCTCGTCTTCTCCATTGCCCACAAGAAGAATAGGTCCACAAGTTTATTGTTTCATTACATCCAACTAACCATATGATCCTCGAGCATTCAGATACAACATGGTTTTTTCAACACATGATATTAAATACAGATGAAAATATTTGCCAAACAGTTCCAGTAGCAACATAAGCTATTGATAGCATAGCCAAATACATTAATACTACACCATATTTGTCATTAGACAAATTCATGTCAAATGCAGCGGTACAATAGTAGAATCTCAGATTCTTGAAGTCTTGATATAGAACTAGATAGCCATTGGAAGGGATGCCACTTCCACTTGAGACTTTATTTAGGAATTTCTGAAGAATGTTGTTGGCTTTAGTCATCACTAGAAATAGCCTGGACATATATGACACCGATTAAACGGTCAAATACTATATTTAGAAAAGGCATTACCTTATTAGAAGAATGACATACAAAGGAACCATATACTAGACCTTGCAAAAGAAAAATACTTGTGTTATACAATTAGGTAAAGTTTCATTGTTTTAGAAATAAAGACATCACTCAGAAAAGATCATAAAAAAGTTTGGCAACACAATTGGAATGTGAAGCTAAATGACCAAGGATGGAAAAAAAATCACATTTCTTGTGGGCCAAGCACTAGGCCAAAGAAGATGTCCATTGAAAAAAAAATATGTACAAATAATGACCAGAAAAGAACCTAGCAAGCTGCAATAGAGTCACTTCAAACAATTGTTGTAGACTGCACCAAAATATTTCATATCCGAATTAGGAATAATGCCTTGAAACTACACTTGTCGCCCAAAGCATGATGAGCTAGAATCAAAAGTACAAAGGTTTGTTTTTGTTGGGGCAGGGAGGGGGCTAAAAAATGATCTGAATAACTAAATTGGTGATTCATCCATATATACACAAATGATACAATTAAGATTTTTGAAAGCAAGTCATCATTGCTTTTTAGTAGAAAGGATTGGATGGAAATAGAATCCACTCAAAGAGGTGAGTGCACATGCATGCTTGTGAACGCATGCGTATATAATGAAACAATTTTGCAAAAAAAAAAATGGTGTCTTTGACCTCTCTGTATGGATAATTTAGCAGTTACCAAATAAGCATCACCATATGGTAAAATTTGTATTACTAACACACATAGAACTAATAACCAAACTTGACAACCCTTTTAGGAAAGCATCAACAACCAGTGATAACTCATGAAGTTTAGTAATGGCATATATCTTTTTTACCTGTAGGAAATTGGAACAAGACTGGGTCACGGTATCAGCGGAAAATATTAAATTTCACCACAGGATAAGTATTTAAAATGCTAGGGAGTTCTTTGTACACACTGCAATTTTCTGGTGAAACATCACTAGAGAGGTACAAGTTCACCCTTTGAAGCATAGTTGCACTTCTGAATATCACTTTCAACAAATCAGCTTCATGATCTTCTCCACGGAACCTCTCAACTTCTAGTTCTTTAAGGTTAGGCAACATGATACTTTGGTTTTTCCACTTGTTAGGGTGGCCACACAGGCAACTTGCAGAGCACATTTCTCTACTTATGTCCTACAGGGAAGACGAAGTCCGACACTGCATTATTCATGTTTCACACAAACACCAATCTCAAGCATATGGCTAGAACAATTCGTTCAAAATTAAATAGTGAATATATTGATCAACCAACAGAACAGTTACCTGATGTCGATATACCGAAATCTTAAGTCTTTGTATAGAGGTACAAAGCCCAAGGACGTCCAACACCAGTGCTCCATAAACATGATCTTGTGGGTTAATACGCAGCTCTAAATTAGAAAAGCTTCTTATTGGAATTCGAGATATATCTTGCGCAAACCTTCGACCAACATTTCTCGAAGTTGAATAACACTGCAAAAATTTGAAAAAAAAAAGTTCCTCACAAACATGGAATAAATTTATTTATTTGCCAGAACACAGAACATGAAAGAAAGCATCGAGAGGAGACATACATGGTTGATTATTTTTAGTATGAGTGTATTTCCGCACGGACGGTCGGCCATGGCCAACTGCAAATATGAGTCCTTCCAATTGTCGGTGAGGCGGTGTGGCTGTTGTGCACGCCATTGAGCCATGGGCGTCCTAAGTGCAAGGCCCCACATGAGCCATTTCGCACCGAGCCAACTTTTGGACCGACACCTGCAGCTCCATGAGAGGTCCTCCAGCAGTGGTGCTGAGAACGACAAGCTAAACTCGTCACTGGTCCCATAGCAGGCACCAAAAACACACTTGTTGAGCAAAGGGGTCGCGATGTCGATGGTTCGGACCACCACGCGTGAGCATACACGATGAGCACCTGTAGTGTGGATGAGTGGACCTTAATGGAGTCTAGTGGCCAAAGAATTTTAAGCATGCGCAAGCTAGGGCAGTGGTTGAGAAGAGCACCAAGGTCAATGTGGCACAAGCTGAGGGAAATGCTCTTAAGATTGGTGAGAGCTCCTGTTGGTAGGAGAAGTGTGAAGGATGGAGGAAAACGGAGGTTGATTGAGGTGGTGTGATCAAATCTGGGCAGTTCAATGGCATCACAAGTACCGATGGTCTCCATCCACATGCAAATATCAAGCTCCGTTGGCTCAAGTCGCGTTGTTGCTGACAACAATGAGGAGATGTGTGCAAGTAATAGCCTGTGGTGCACGAGCATGGAGATTTTGATAGATCTAGCTGGGCTAGTGACCCGAGCGAGTGCCATTTCAAGCTGGCCCGGCGAGATGCCATGGAAGTCATGCCTAGGTAGTTGGGTCCAAAGGTGGCGCCACCTGTGAGAGAGCAGACTCGTGGTTGCGGCAGCACGCACGCAACCTAAACAAGAGAGGATTTGTAGTAGCAGGTCATCAGGCAAGGCGATGATGCGGCCTGCTCCGTCAGCATGGTGGCGGACCCGGCGACTTCGACGAACAAGCCCCACACGGCAGCAAGTGGAAGCGAAATTGCTTCGACGACACTGGACACATGCACCTTCGTCCGTAGCCATCTTCTGTATGCACCTCACGGCATCCCGGTGAACAAAGCCGCAGATCTTGTGGCGCTGGTAATAATTAAAGACCTAAAAAGGGTAAAATATGTATTAGAACGAGTTTGCTAAAGAGAACTTAACCCATACCTCCAGATCTGATTACTTATGCAACTTGTGATCTGATTCACATTGCGATGCGGTCTGAAATTCATTCAAGACCCGATTTACCTATGAAATTTACACGCCAACCTATGATAGGATTTGTGCTTGGAGCATTGGCAGTGATTAGACTAATAGAAAGTTGTACCTACTAGCAACCATGGTGTGGCCTTAGTTCGCCAGATCTGCTAGTAGGCTATAAGTGCAGTCAAGAATTACGACCCTATACTGCTAGGGGAGATGAGGAAGAATGATGGGTCAGGGATAAGAATTTAGATCCATACCTTCAAACAAACCTTATTTACGGCCTATTTGGTTTAGCTCATGTGGATCTTGCTTATCAGCTGAGCATGATTATTTGATAAGTTGTGATATGTAGAATCAAAGCTGGGCGTTTGGAGGAGTGGATCCGACTGGCTACTGGCTGACCTAGCTAGGAGAAGGTGACAATCGGTCCGGAGGAGGCCCCTGCACCTAGCGGCGGTGGGCGAGGGGATCTGGACGGAGGGGAGGGGGAGGCGGCGGCAGATCTGCCTAGAGGAAAGGAGGGAGAGGTCACGGCGGAGAGCCAGGCGGGGGTGGGGAGTAATGGCGGCGTCAGGGAGGTGAGCTCACGCAAGCGGGAAGGCTCATGACAATTCGGGAAGGTGGGTCTAGGAGAGGAATGCTACCGTGGTTACCAAATCGTGGAGGGGCGCTCTCGATTTGGGTTATACTACATGCGACCGGGAGTCACAGAATCACGTTCGCGGTGAGCCCCTCGCCGCAAGGCGTTTGGGTGGGTTTATTTGTTTATGTCGCTTAGAAGCTAAGCAATCGCTGAAACAAATAGGGCCTTACTTGTGTGACTTGTGTCCTGATCTGTGGTTCGATGTGATATTTTTTTTTTCCAAATCTAATTTACTTAAATGATTTTTGTGGCGTGATCAGTGCTCTAAGGGCACCCGCAATGGAGGGGAGTAGGAGAGCAGTAAGCATTTAATGCACTCTTGCTCCTAGGTAGATACATTGAGGAAAGAGGTAGGAACAAATCTCAGGTAGTAGTGCTCCTCCCCGGTAGCAACAAATTGAAAACAATATTTGTACTTCCGTCTCGCAGTCACACAACCTAGCTTGGGGAATCAACTTTTTTCTTTACGGGACCCAGTTTATGCAGGGAAAACATTGTGAGACTGGTGGATAACTGCTACCCTCTATCTACTAGACCCACGTTACTACCCATGCCGGTATTATACATTGTGCATGCTCTAACAAGATCTAAACTTGTGGTGGTGGAAGGGTGGCTTGGTATTAGTGTGAGCTCATGCGGCACGTCGGGGTAGGTATAGTTTCACCATGTCAAGGTAATAATAGGCAATAAACGCCATATTTGGCAAGGGAGATGAGGAAGAATGGTATGTTAGGTACAAAAGAATGGGCTACATATTTATGTCATCATAGGATGATGGAGAAGCAAACATTGGTGAAACCACTTGGCTTCCTATGTTGGCCAGACGACAAATCATGGAAGTATGGAGATGTTATTAGTAATGGACCTAAAACGATCTGATACCAAGCCCTTTTAATTAAGAGTTGCAATGATGGCAGGGCCAATCCTACGGAGGTGCAACATGTGCGATCGAGTAGGACCGAGCATAGGTATTAGAATGGACCAGTGGTTTATAACTAGTAAAAGAATCAAAGATTATACAATTCCGTTCACTTTAAAGACAGTCAATGCAATCGAATCAGTAAAAGTTGGATGAATTAACCAATTTTTAAGGAACTAGTTCCCTTGCCTCGTCAACCACGCCACCGTCACTGAGCTGTTAGTGCAGGATGCAGTTCAAGTTGGATTACCAGAGTATTTGGTGCCCCGTCTGTCATCACAGGCATCCGACGAGCTCTCTATCAGTAAAAGTTGGATGAATTAACCAATTTTTAAGGAACTAGTTCCCTTGCCTCGTCAACCACGCCACCGTCACTGAGCTGTTAGTGCAGGATGCAGTTCAAGTTGGATTACCAGAGTATTTGGTGCCCCGTCTGTCATCACAGGCATCCGACGAGCTCTCTCAAGTCATAGCAGTTCTAGATGAAATTATACTATCTGACGCCAAGGACTGTAGGTTCTCCAAGTTCTTTCGTCCTGATGGCACGATCAAGACAGCATCGGTATATTCGGCCTCTATCTCCTGCTCAGTCAAAAGCAGAATTTACAATTTTGTTTGGAAAAGCAAAGCTCTGCTTCGTGTCAGATTCTTTGGTTGGCTGCTGCTGCACGACCGTGTCCAAACCAGAGAAAACTTACTTCACAAGCACATCCTAGACTCGGATGTTTGTGAGCTGTGCTCCGCTGCACATGAAACAGCCTGGATCTATTCTTTGGGACCTACAACGACCGCACCAGGTGCCATTGAAACACTACAATACCTTCATTCTTCTATGCTGTTGGCATATTTGGAATCATAGGCATGATTTCGTCTTCAAACAGCAAACCCCAAATCTTCAGCGCATGCTCATCAACAGCAAACAATCTGCAAGGTTATGGAGCGCTTGCCTACCTACTAATGACAAGCCAATTGTTGATATTTGGTGTGCTTTCTTTACTATGTGAATATGGAATGGTGTGTGTGTGGGGGTGTGTACCTCTCTCTCCATGTAAAACTTCGCCTTTGGCATTTTAACGCCGGCTTGAATGAAATTCAGGTGAGGGTTAAACCCCTCCGATGACTTATTCAAAAAAAAAAAAAAAGTGAATTCCAATGAAGGGTGTGCCTTCAAAATGCTAGTGAGTTCCCTCGTGGAGATTTCTATACAATTTAATGGTTACTCTTTCAAGCAGCGCAACACATCTTAATAATACTTTCAATAAGCCAATTTCATGACCTTCTCCATTGAAGCCCTTGATTTTTACTTCTTTAAGATCAGTCCAGTTGTTAGGCTGATCACAATGACAATTAACGGGGCATACTTCTCTCTCCTTATAAAAAAATCAAATTGAATGCATTATTGATTTTTTTTACACTAAATTAAAATATGATGCAACCAACCAGTTCAAATTAAATAAATCGATAAAGAAAATGAGTAACTACCTGATATTGCTCTAAATCCACCTTAAGTTTTTGCGCAGAGGTACAGAGTCGAAGTAGATCCAGCACCATTCCTCCATAAACATGCCCAGTTGGTACAATTGTCAGCTCTAAAACATAGACATTCTTCACCCCATTTTGGGAAATCTCTGGCTCAAAGGTCAACACCATATCACCCAAATCATTCTGCAACAGTTTAGAAGCGAGCATTCAAATAAATATGATACAAATTCAAACGTGAACCAAAAACACTCCAGAGACCGCGACAGAGGCTTGTGTTGGCTGCGGTGCGGGCGCAGTCGAGGTCTGCGAGGATCTGGAGCAGGAGTCGTCGGGGAGGGCACTGATGTGGTTGGCGTCGTCGGCCCGGCGCCGGAGGCGTGTGCTGCGACGGAGAAGCACCACGCGACAGGAATCGTGATCCATGCCGCACGCACCCCGAGCGGCCATCTCCAAAAAGATCAGGTGCGGAAAGGCGAACGGCAGAAGATGCGGCGTCGGGCGCCGGGCGGCGAAACCTCTCTTGTGGTATTTATAGGCGATCTCCGGTATGGTGGGCTTTATGGGCCGCTTGGATTCTATTGGTGCTGTTCGCAAACGCTTGTTTTAGTTGGGTCGTGCTGGGCTTCCGGTTACGGCGGCAGAGTGCGCGCGCAGCCTAGTGGCTGGCCGCAGAGCCGTTCGGCAACAGAGTACAAACGAAACCTGAAATACGCCGTTCCTTCAAAAATGAAACCTTCAAATACAGTCTGACAAATTGTATCAGAAATATTGACCATGAATCCATTCATTTCTTCTTCTTTTGTCTTCATTAATAATACTAGTATCTTGAAGAAGAAAAAAAAATATCATGTCCTGGAGAAATGGAAACAAAGTGATACCATCATTATGTAACACAAAAGCATGCAGACATGCAGTTAGCATCAGGACTAAATAGAATTGAAGTTACTATCAGTGGTGAGGATTTCAGTTCCAGCTTATCTTGCAGGAGATAACAAACATCAATTTCGATGAACAACAACACAAAGCTAGGAAAAACTACAGCCGATTTTTTACTCTAAAAATCTGCATTCTACAATGCACAAGTATGCATCAGAAAACACACAATCAACCTCAAGAATTAAACCAATGCATATATAGATCACAAGATAGACATGCCAACCATTAGCACAAATTCATCATGATAAGTTCACTGCATAAGCATCAGGATTAAATAGAATTGAAGTTACTATCAGTGGAAGGGATTGCTGTTCCAGCTTATCTTGCTGGAGGTCACAAGCATCAGTTTCAATGAGCAACACATGATCCAAAGACAAAGCTAAGAAAAGCCTACACTACAGTCCATTTTTGACTCTGTAAATCTGCATTCTACAATGCATGCAAGTATGCATCAGAAAACACACAATCAACGTGCAGAATGAAACCAATGCATCTATGCATCACACAAGATAACTACGTTGCACGGATATGGATACGCGTATCGGAAGGATATGAATATGCGGATACGCCAATTTCCTAAAAACCCGATACACGGATATGTTTAATATTTAAAAAATAAAATAAATAATAATAATAATGCATATCTAAATTAAAACCGACAATAATAAAATGTATGCAGTTAACTACTTAAGTGTACTATTCTTACATCACAACAGGTCTCAAATATAGTAGTCTCAAATTTAGGAAACTAAAAGAGTAATAGAAGGCATTCAGGCTTGCAATTCATGCACCAACAAGTTCCTATTCCTCCTCATTTGTCAAGTTGTCATCCACAACATCATCAGGCTGCTCAGCATCCACACCAAAAGTCACAGTTTGCAATTCAGGTTCATCAAGGGACAGGTCAGTCACTTCAAGAATGCCAATACCACCAAGTGAATCAAAAAGAATCCCCTCCTACATCCCACATCCCTGTAAATCAGTACAAACAACACTCATAAAACAAATGGGAGTCTAATTCAGCAACATTTAAAGATCAACTATGATAAAAGCACACATTACAGTTTCAGCAAAGCATACCTTGTTATCTTTAAAGAGCATTCTGATCATCCAAACAAGACCTGATCATCACACCAGCGATAAATAGTGAATTCCACTGAAGGGTGTGCCTTCAAAATGCTAGTGAGTTCCAAGTATGCACTGCATCTTCGTGGGAGATTTCTATACAATTTGATGGTCACTTTTTCAAGCAGCGCAGCACATCTTAATAATACTTTCAATAAGCCAATTTCATGACCTTCTCCATTGAAGCCCTTGATTTTTACTTCTTTAAGATCAGGCAAGGATATAATTTGATCTCTCCAGTTGTTAGGCTGATCACAATGGCAATTAACGGGACATACTTCTCTCCCCTTAAAAAAAAAAAATTGAAATTCAATGCATTATTGATTTTTTAACACTAAATTGCAATGTGAAGCAACCAACCAGTTCAAATTGAATAAATGGATAAAGAAAATGAGCAATTACCTGATATTGCTCTAAATCCACCTTAAGCTTTTGTGCAGAGGTACAGAGTCGAAGTAGATCCAGAACCATTCCTCCATAAACATGCCCTCTTGGTACAATTGTCAGCTCTAAAACAGAGGCGTTCCTCACCCCATTTCGGGAGATCTCTTGCCCAAAGGTCAACGCCATATCACTATCATCATCCTGCAACAGTTTAGAAGCGAGCGTTCAAATAAATATGATATAAAATCAATTATAGTTGGAACAGAAAGGAATTAAACAGGAGGAGACGCACCTGCACTGCAGATGCAAGTATTTTCAGCCAGAGGATGTTGCCGTGAGCACGGTGCCATGGCTGCAAACAAGTTCCTTCCCTGCTATTGGTCAGCTGTTGTGCTTGCACAAAGTGCTCCAGGGTCTTTAATTGCAGGATCCACATGCGCCATATCCTTCCAAACGTTGAAAAGGATCGGCACCACCATGAGAGATCATCCACCAGCGGTGCTGACAACGATAAGCTGAACTCGTCGCTGGTACCGTAATGGGCTTCCAATGTCAATTTCTTAAGCACAGGGGCCACTATGTCGACACACCGAAGGGCTGTAACAGCAAAGACATCTAGTTCCTGGAGTGACGGCGAGTGGACAGTGATAGAGTCGTGCTGCCAAGAGGAAAGAACAAGCTTGCGCAGGCGGGAGCAACGAGGCAGCAGGTCACCCAGGGCCATGTAGCAGAAATTCAAGGTAAGGCTCTCAAGCGCTGTGAAATCTCCAACCGACGGCAGCGTGAAACGTGAACCAAAAAAGTCCAGACTTAACGAGGCTGTGCGGTCAAAGCAGGGCAGGTCTACAGCATGCCGGTCCATTTGGATTCTCCAGTCCGCCTCGATGTCGACAGAAAGCTCTGCCGGCGCAAGCGGCACCGCGGCGCCGAGCAACGAGGAAATGCGATCCGGTGAGAGGCTGTGGTGCCTGGGAATAGAGATGCTGAGAGAACCCGCCGGGCGCGCGATCCGGCCGAGCGCAGCGTGGAGCTGGTCAGGCGCGACCGCGTGGAAGATGAGCCGAGGGCAGCGGGTCCAGAGACCGCGCCACCGGCGAGAGAGGAGGCTCGTGTTGGCTGCGGCGCGGGCGCAGCCGAGGAATGCGAGGATCTGGAGCAGGAGGTCGTCGGGGAGGGCGCTGATGTGGTCGGCGTCCTCGACACGGCGCCGGCGGCGGGTGCCGCGACGGAGAAGCCCCACGCGGCAGCAATTGCGATCCAGCTGCAATTTGCGGCACTCGCCGCACGCACCACGCGCGGCCATCTCCGAGCAGATCGGGTGTGGGGAAGCGACCGGCAGAAGATCCGGCGCCGGGCGCCGGAAGGATCGGCGGCGGCGGAACCCTCTCCTGTGAGTGTGAGTGGCGAGTGGTTTTTATTTGTTTTTTGGTTGAGAAAATGGCGAGTGGTATTTAGACGATCCCCGGTATGGTGGGCTTTATGGGCCGCCGCTTGGATTCTCTGCGCATGTTTTAGTTGGGCCGGGCTGGCTTCCGGTTTCGGCGATGGAGTGCGCGGCGAAGGGGCTTGCCGCGGAGCCGTGCCCGGCGGCGCGTCGCCGACCGGCGGTGCGGCAGCTGCGGAGCCGTCGCCTACTGCTCCCGCGCCCACCAGGTAGGTCATACCATTTACCCTACTGTTCCGTTTGAGATTCAAGCGAGGGTTTTGGAGGGGAGGAAGTTGGAACCTTGTAGAAGCGCCTACTGCTCCCGCGCCCACCAGGTAGGTCATACCATTTACCCTACTGTTCCGTTCGAGATTCAAGCGAGGGTTTTGGAGGGGAGGAAGTTGGAACCTTGTAGAAGACCATCTGTGGAACTGGAGTTGTTCTTCGATTCTTGAAATTCAGGGAGCGGGGAAGGGGGTTGGGGTGGCTCTTGCCGTTGGGACCTGAAGTTCTGAAGAAAATTATTGGACTTGAATGGGTTCTGATCAGTGTAACTAATGTAAGCCCACAAGCAATGATAATACTTGACGAGCATCCATTGGTTCTTGGAGGCTCACAGCCACCATTGTGATGACCTTCATTAGAATTGAAAGCAGCTTAGATAGGTGAAGTTTTGAGTTCACTGCATTTTGCAGTAATTACTTTTGTTAGTCAATCATGTTTCTTAAAGTGGGGTTTTGGCCACTTTGCAGTTTTATAAAGGGTCTGTAGGCAATTCATATGGCAAGATACAATCTGACAAATCGTATAAGAAATATTGATCATGAGTTCATTGATCTTTTTTTTTTGGCTTCACAAAAATGATGCTGTAATTGTCAACAACGATAAAAAGTGTTAATTGTCACATAAGTTAATTAGTGAGGATAAATTACTAAATTGCTAATGAAGCTATAATCCTCTTTTACAAACCCACATGAAAGTCCGTGTGATGAGATCTCCACTCACTGGGTGCTTAAGGGGAAAAAAATTGAACTGCGTTATTTCTCAAGCACTCATGCTTGTTATTGGTTTTTTTTTATATTGTTTTTTCTTATAGCCTACCCCAACTTGCTTGGGACAAAAGGCTATGTTGCTGTTGGTTTTTTTACTGGTATATACTATTCAAAACCTTTCAGAGTATTCATTGGAGGGTTCACAAAGAAGAATGTGAAAGGTTTGCAGAACAAATGAGGCGCATCGATGTGCTCAGCCAGTTTCCGTTCACATTCTTGGAACCTCCTGCTCTGGTACTTTTCTGTACCCATTGTTTTCTTGCTATCTAAGATCGTCTCGGTTGCTTTTAGCTCCCTGGAAATGACATGGTGGAACCTACTATATATTTCAGTGCCTTGTGTCCTGGCCTGCACTTTACCCACATGAACTGTCTATTTTCTCTATTTTTTATTGTATAAGCTAATTAATTATTATGCATCAATTATTTGGTACAGATAAAAGGATTTGTGCATTTATGATTAATTATTCTGTAGTAAGTTGTTCATTTTTTTTCAGAACCATGAATTCCCAAGTGCAAGGTGCTTATTTTTGCAATCAATCAAACTTCACCAGAAAGGACTCTGGAAACCAGAATGTATATGTGGCCAAGATGTTGCTCCTGTGAAGGATTTAAGGTTTGTTTTTCTGCAAATTTCACGCTCACTGCTTGCCTCCTTTTATGTCATCAAATTTGAACCAGAAACATGGTGAATTGGCCATTTTGCTTGCCTCCTTTTATGGCCATTTTTGCACCAGAAACACAGGGCACGCCTCAAATTTTTAATCATTTTGCCAGTTTTGGCTCTATATGGTTGATCTGAATAATCTTGATTCATGTCTACATCTTCTTCTCTTCTTCACTTCATAGGGCTTGCATGGATTTTTTTTTTCTTTATGTAAAGATCTCACTGTCTGCTTGTTCATAAAACAAACTATGGCATGGTTTTAATTTATCTCTTTTTTTAGTCTTAGCAAATCTTGTAATTCCTTTTGTTCTTTTTGCTATTACACAGCATAGAAGCAGAATGGAACTTGCAAAGCTCCCTCTCCCCTTGTACAGGTGCATCTCTAGCTTTACTGTGGTGACTCGCTGTATGTTTATCTCATTGCATTATCCCATTTTTATAAATAACAGAACCTAAAAATCCTGTGCCTTCGGTCCTGGCAAGCTGGGAAGACTATTATCAGTGGAGATCCCTTCCCCTGTATTCACCTGTTGCTGTTCTACTTCATTGGGTATGTACATCGCAACATGTTATGGATACTTTCAACTCAATAGTTGCCTGAGGTTCAATTTTGCAGCCACTTACTCTATATCATTGCATTCAACTCTCTCGGCTCCAAACTCCAAGATATCATGGCCAGGACACCCTGTGTATTCACTATTTAGGTAACACCATTTCATCTTTTATGTTGGGGTACATGTGTTTGACAGCATCAGTAGATGACTCTTCTCCTTTTTCTTGTGGATTGCTGTCAATGGTAGGAAAAAATACTCTCAAACTGACATGGAGGATGATAGGTAGAAGCATGAGTAACTAACGGTGATATCTAACCAAAAAGGAAAATGTAAATCCAAATGTAGCCTATTTTTGGGAACTGTAGGATTTTAGCTCTATGGTCGGAATGGTTATGGATGGTTACTGTTCTTCCACAGTTTTGAAGGGCAATTACAATTGTACACATCATTTTTCTGCATTTGTTTAGATAACTGTTTGAAAAAGGCAAACTTCTTTGCCCCTACTCAATTCAATGGGAAAACAAGCCTCTATTGTGGCCACAATACTGGCCATTGGCTAGCAAGTGGCCACAATATACTTTTATTGCTTCTAGGAACAAGGAACATATCATGTGTTAGTCATGCGATCGTTGACCAGTTTTACTGCAACAGGAGATGATCAAATTTAAAGCGAAATATCCTTTTCTGATTACTTTGATTTGAAGCTAATTCAATATGATAGCATCTACTGATCTTTGCTATCTTCATGTCCACTTGCAACTTAAATGTCTAAAGGGCCTGAGAAGGAGCTACTTCAGCTTGCAGCATTTGGGGAACTACTTGCATTATTTCCAGGTGTCCAGATTCACATTGAGCTTGTGGGACCAGAAGTTCCAAAGTCTAGGTAAGCAACACAAGTTGGTTTTCATTTTGGTCCTATACTCCTATGATATAGGAGAAACTTATTGTGCAGTTTTATATCTTTGAATTAAAGTATTTTTTTAAAAAAAAGGTAATTTGTTTGTTGTGTGCTTTACTCAACAAGATCTACATTTTAAATTAGCTACTTTTACCATCTTCTTATTTGTTTGTTGTGTGCTTTATTCAACAAGATCTACATTTTAAATTAGCTAGTACACGCTCAATGATATATTGGTTTTGAGTTCTTGTTCTTTTTCGGTATGATACCTGTTGACAGGGATGGTGAGGTTGTAAACATTTCCAGATATGCATGTTGTTCTGAAGAGAGCTGCTGCTGTAAATCTTCTATTGGTTCCAAAGACTTGAGTTGCACTGCAGTGACACTCAAACTGTGGAAAGGTTTCTATCATGAGAGATGCAGTGATATAATGAAGGTTCTCTCTACAATTACTCCTATTTCTCAAAAGATGTGAAGTTACCCACCATATTATAGAGCGAAGCATATTCTTGATTGTAAAGTTTAGAAACAATGCTAATACTGGACAAGCTTTCACATGCATCGCACACAGTTCTGTATTGACTGTTGCTATACACAGTTTTAGACCAGTTAATTCTAGAAGTACTAAGTATTTACAATCTTCTGCTTATGTTGTATCTTGTATGTTCAACTCTTCGATAATCACTGGAATGTTTGGAATTCATTTCCTAGCTGGTCTATTTCTGTTTTTCTGCTACTTTACAAACAAAAGTAACAAAAGAAAAGTGCACCACTTACTCATGAACCTGCTGCTGCTGCTTGCTGGTGGTCCTACCAGAGCTACAGCTGGCTTGTGCCCTGAACCATAGACCTAACTGGTCGCTATTCTTGCCAATGGATCTGGAGCATGTTCTCCCATTTGTGACATGAGGAAGTCTCTTTTTTGAAACTGATAACATGATTTGCTCACCAGATAATTTCAGTTGGCCTACTCTTTATAATATTTTCCCTCTTAATGTGGAAATACTACCTGCTAATACTTTTCCTCTTGGCAGGACTCAATTCCTCATCTTATTTTCGCCCCAAATGCTGGTGTGGCTGCATACCCTAGTTGGATGCCAACTATTGTGAGTATCTTGTTCTTAAATAACTGTTAGACATCTATATACTTGCTTACATTAGCAAACTCTTGTTTCCTACAACAATGTCCTGTTATGGTGAACAAGTTACTGGCTGTGAGATGCCATACAACATTGTTCGTTCCTGCTTTACTGATATTATTTAACTAGCCAATTTGATTCCGAGGCATGCATGCAGAACATAAATTTGCATAATGGATCAAAATCTTTTGCATCTGTAATCCCAGTAATTTTCGTCAACCATAATATTACTTATATATTTTATTGAAGGTCAGGATGTCAGTATATTTATTATTGTTACACTGACATTATATTGAGAATCCATTATGTGCTGCATTGGCTTTACTTGTTGGTGCTCGCTATCATTTGTATTTCATTTCACTTAAGGAAATAATAAGGAAGACTGGGATTCCTGCAATCTTTACGGACTTCTGTGAAGAAGCTGCGCATCTAGCATCCTGCTGCATAAGCTCCATAACTGGTCAACCCCTTAAAATTCCAGTATGTGTTATACTTTGTCATTGTTGTTTCTTTCCTATTGCTGTTGATGGATCAAATAAATCATCACAATCTATTATGCCTTTTCCAGATCCAAGTAAATCCTTTCAGGCAGCCAATTGCAGCGGATAACAGTGCATTGTACCTACCATGTTATTCAAATTGCTTTGTTTTGGGGATCTAAACTTGCCCTGTGTAACTTTCCAAAGAAGACGTGCCATTACTAGAAGATGGGAGGTTTTCTTTTCTGAGAGATGATGGGGACTTGAATTTTGATATCTGTTGGGGCGCTTGGAATTTGTGAAGACAAGTTGCACAAATCGTTAGGAACATGGGAAGGGCTAGGAATAGCATGTGTACAAGCTGGTAAAAGGAGGAAATGTACTTTATTTGAAACTCTCTGAAAATAGTTAGAAACTGCAATTGTAAGGTGTTGGAAACAGCAATTGTAAGATGTTCACATCAACTGATTCTTGAAATATACTTTTTTTTTTCATAATTATAAGATGGTGGAGCTGCATACATTATCTAATTTTGTTGCTCACAGCAATGTGGTGGTCATAGATTGTCAGAACCTGACTTCGATTCTATGTCTGTCATTCGTGCCCATACCAGAATCATTTCTTGATATTATTTACTCCAACTCTCCCAGGGTACGACTTTCCAAAGTTAAAGGAGGTAAAATGCTTATTGTGTCGATTATGGAGAATATGCTCCATGAACAGGAATAACTGTAAGTTTCTGGTTGCAACCCTTTCTCTCATCCATTTCTGTTATGTAATCAGGCTATCATACATCATTATATCTACCATACAGCCTATCTCAAACAAATGAGGAAGCACACCACTCCAGAAAAAGTTAATGAGGCAAACCACAAAGAACTCTATGCAACATTATGTATTTGTATGGTAGTTTTCTATGTTCAACGTTGTGGAGAAATCTGGCTGAACACCTGCTTCTGCATTCTGATTTTGTGCCCTTTTTTCGCATTTTCATTGGCAATGAGAATATCATCTATCCATGAGACTAGATTATGAGCCAAACTTTCCAGCACCCTCGAGTAGCTCTCCAGTATTGCCTGTCCAATGTCCTGTAAACAGGTAAGATGCAAGAATGTTACTTACATTTGGTTATGGTTTTTGGAACGCAAATTCTGACTTATTTTGTTCTGATCTCATGTGATTATTGAAACAATTACTACATGTAGTTCTTTTTGCATATACAAGTATCAACTTGGATACTTATATATTTCGAACAAGTTTTCTGGTAACAGGGAAAATGCAGATAAACATGGAATAACCTGCAATTTTCCTGTTACTTTTATATTAACCATTACCTTGTTGTACTGAATCTTGCTTGTATCCAGGGTGGTCTGCGACAGGCCTGGGAACCTCTGCTTCAAGCACAGGAGTAAGCTTCTGGCCCTAGTGGCTAGGACCAGATTCTTGTCTCCATCAGCATTCAGCTCTGTAACATTCTCCCATTTGGACACCACATGTGTTGTGCTTGCTTTCCTTCGCCACACGTACATAGCGGCTTCCACACGGTCTGCAATCTCAAGTGCCTCATGTTCTGAACTCAAATTGAGGAAGTTGAGGAGGTGCTCTGGAGAGAATTGATCCCCTGAAGACATATACCGGTAGATGGCGTCGCCTACACCCACCCTCCCACTCTGTGGGGTAACATAACATATATCAGAAGGGAGCAAATGGAGAGTCTTGACTCTTGACAGAATGAAACTGTTCAGGGACTTTGGCTGGGAGGATATGATTACGCAACTGGCATACCTTTGGAAGTGTCTCCAAGTATGATAATGGAACTTGCATTTCAGAAAGGATACTGCTGTTGATTTCCATGGCCATCTTGTGGATCTGGCTTGCTTGGTCTCTCTTCTGCTGCAGTTCACGGTGCATGCGATCAGACAGCCCAGAGTCTGGGACACATGGCTCAGGTAACCACCATTTATCCTCACTTCGCTGGAATGATGTCTTGCTTTCATTGAAGGATTGGTTCCTCTGGTCTGCATACCAGAACTCTGGCTTGTGAAAGCTGTCCAATATACCCTACAGAAAGAAATTCAGTCATACATTACGGTACCAGAGTGGATTGTTTGGAGAGGATTATGTGAATCAAAACTCACGAGGAGCATGGTTTCTAGTTTTTCAAGCGCAGGAAGGTTCATCAGAATGTCTGATCTTGGTGAGGTTGCCATCACCTGTTGAAATCAGAAAAAGAATCTCAATCAGGATGCCATGAGGATCGATGAAACACATGAAGGTTTGAGATGAGTGATGATCTGATGGCATTACATCATGTGTGCTTCCATCAGGCATGGTCTGGACAGTGGGTGAGAATTCCACAATGTATTCACAAATGGAGAGGAGGCAATCGATCTCCCTGTTCCACATTGATCTCTTCTCAGGTGACAGTGGCTCCAACTTGTGGCAGGTCCCGAACACTGTTGCTGCAGTTAAGAACAAGAAGAGAAGTCTGCATTATATCAAAGTGAGTTTAAAGGATGAATGTGTGATGATTTTTCACGGTTAGATACCATATAGGTTGGTGATGGAATTGGATATGGCCACAGCAGTGCAGACACCTTTGCCGCTCCCTGACATGTCCTCCCCAAGTAGCAACTTCGAGTACTTCTCCTTCATCAGCTCCATCTCTGAAAGCGAAGAGAAGCCATGATCAAGAACTAGAAAACACCACAAGGAACATCGACTAAACATGTTGCCATCTGTTACCTTCCTCCTCCATTGATTTCTCATCAATAGCTTGCTGCATCTTCTTCATGCTCAGCCCACTCACTGACGGCGAGAGGTGTGATGGTGGTACTGCCTTTGACGATGTTGTACGACTCGTGCTGTGGCTGCGCACCTGTGGTGGCGACACATGATTCTCCTGCTCGTCTCCACTGTCGGAGAAGGAGGCAACACGGAACAACGGGCGCACATAGTCCCGGTCGTAGCCGTGGCTGTGGAAGCCCGGGAACCCTGAACCGTCGCCCATTGCTGCTCTTGATCTTGCTGCTCGTCCAGGCCTGTTCAGATGAACTGGAGGAGAGATGAATGAACTGGACGAGAATGGCGACCAAAGGGCCAAGAACAGAAGTGCTTGTATGTTGTCCTCTTGTTGATCGATTTGGGTGAGTGAAATCCACGGAGCAGCAATAATGCATGCATAGCCTGGCTGCTTGCCTAGACACAGGGCGTTTCAAGGATGTTTAAGTATATGGCATGTGAGCCATTTGCCCCCACAATAAGGACATTTTGATTTGATTGCGTTGGTGGTTGGAGTGTGGTCGTGCAAGTTCATGGCTCATGTCGTCAACAGTCTGGAAGGTACACGAAAATGGTAAAATTAGCACTGGCTTTGTTACAGACATCCCCACCGAAATTTCAGTTGCATCTTTATATGTCCTCTGGCCGTTGGCCGACACAAGGATATGCACACCACACCTTATGGAAATGTCAACTGTTGTTAAAATTGCATGGAATTTCATCCCATTTGGTGGACCGATGTACGGCTTGAGGGAGGTGCATGCATTCATTCGCTCCTGCTTGGGCACCTAACTGATTTTTTTGTAGCTACAGGTGATGATTAGTCTTCCCCTACATAAATGAGGGAACACGCCTCTTTCTTTGTTTCCAGCTCATGAAGGCCGTGACATTGTTTCAGCAGCTCATCAGCATGCCTTCCCTTCAATATTTTTCCTCCTCTGCTGAATTTCACGTACTAGCCCAGTAATCATGCCATAAAAAAGATAGCGTATCATCCTTCCATCTTCTGTTTTTGTAGCATGTCTTTTTCTAACCTGTTGTATCTAAATTATGTATGTAACCAATGCTTATAGACTATAGTAGGCCAGCTGAATGAACGAATATTTTAGCTTGTGGGCCGGGCGAACGAACAGTCTTGTTAAACATGTTTAGGCTGGGAAAGGTGATGCAATCCATACTGCATGCCAGGTTCATTAGTTCAGACTTCTACGCAAAGCAATGTACACTGTACAGTATTATATAACTTCGTGCCTGCCATGATCGTGCACCTCGAAGAACTTCCTTTACAAAATTAGGCCACGGAGAACTATGTGAGTGGCCAGCCAGTACGAGGCGACTAGGTGTACAAGTTGTAGCACTCTCTCTTGGGCCATGGCGACTAGAGAGGATCCATTTATCCACGTCAACCAAGAAAACAGATACCGACATAGGATGGCAGTGGCATATGCCATATAATATGCTGAGGTAACTCATTTCTTATTTATTATTCGCTCTGTTTTCACTATGTTCGTGTATGCCTTGACATTATTTATACCTAGAGTATGTTGTGGAATCTCTAAGTCTCTGTGTCTATCTTTTTTTTATATAATCGAGTGCCTTATAATAATAAGTAAAAGAAAAAGAAACACGATTGTTTAGGCTATGTTCGGAATGCATCTCGGCCCAGCCGAACACATGTGGACTGTGGTCATGTGAAGGGGCCAGGAATCGGCCTATTCAATACAGGTCCTCAGCGTGCCGTGAGAGTGGGCCCATTGCATCTTTTATCTTGGCCCAGAAACTAGTTGTTTCTAGCACCGAGACTGTTCCAACGGCGGGCAGAAAACAGAGGTAGGCACAGCCACGTGCTGCCTGCGTCTTCTTCAGGCAGGACCCTAAAACCTACCTTCCCACCGTAACCTCTTCCCTTGACTCGTAGGAAGTAGTTGCAGCCAGTGGTCTTGCGAGCTGCCACCTATTTGCCTTGACGCCAAGAAAAGTACTTGGGAGAGGGAGACTACTGGGAGCTCTACGGGGCTTGCCGCCGCGACTATCTCCCCTGCCTCGGATCGCCTGCACCTCTCTCCGTCCCTCTCCCGGCGATCCCGTCTCAGCAGATGCCTCCCTTCCTGCAGCTTCAACTTCAGGGTGGTGAGATTCTCCTTCCCCTCTCTCCATTTCAGCGGGCCGATTACTGTCTTGGGCTGCTTAATCGACTTGCTTGATATCCCATGCTTCGGGACTTGGGAATCGGGAGGTAAAAGTTCAGTAACTCGTTCCTGAGGGGCGGAACAGGGAGTACGGTGCCTGCACTGCAAGAGCCCGTCCTTTTTTACCCCCAGCAAAATTAGTATCAGTTCTTGGTCTTGACTGCTAGTGGCCTAGTGCTACATGCTAGGCTCCTGTTTTCTTTGCAGGTGTCTCAGAGAACAAAAGCCATAGATTAATACTGAGATATTTTCCTCCCAAAAGCTCATTCAAATCGTTTATAAATACCCTGAATACTGAATTGATTAATCTGTCAGGCAGAGTCCATTGCTAGTTTGCTACGCTGCATTCGTCATTTTCTTGTTTCTGGGATTTCCCCAAGGGACAAAACCCATAGATTAATTGTTTCTGTGAAGATTCAGCCTTCCCTTCTACACTGTCTTATGGTTATGGTATTCTGCCTCAGCTAGTTTACCTGATCTTCAATGAAATCCACAAACGCAATCTTCTCGCTGCTCTGCAATGGCAACAAAACCTTCCTTTCAAGTCTGTCTGAATAACACAAACCCTTTTTTCTTCTTGTTTTTTCAGCCTATCCGTTAGTCAGTACCACAGCAGCAATTTCTGAAGGTCGACTAATGTGATGTCAATCGCGTGCTGCTTGCCGGTCGTTGAGTGCGTGTACTGCCTGGCGTGCGCGCGGTGGGTGTGGCAGCGCTGCCTCCACTCCGGAGGCTATGACAGTGAGACCTGGGGTGTTGCAACGGCTCAAGAGTTTGACCCTGTGCCACGGTTGTGTCGGATCATCCTCTCCGTCTACGAGGATGACCTTGAGAACCCCCAATGGGCACCTCCGGGTGGTTATGGCATGGAGCCACGTTGGGTGGTGCACCGGAGGACCTATGAAGACACTCATGGCCATGCACCAACGTACCTTCTGTATGTTGATCACCAACATTCAGATGTCGTGCTTGCTGTTCGGGGAATGAACATGGCGAAGGAGAGTGATTATGCCGTCCTTCTGGATAACAAGCTTGGACAGAGGAGGTTTGACGGTGGCTACGTGCACAATGGATTGCTTAAGGCTGCTGAATGGGTTTTTGATGCGGAGTGTGATGTTCTGAAGGGCCTTCTGGAGAGGAATCCTGGTTATACACTCACATTTGCTGGGCATTCTCTTGGCTCTGGTGTGGTCTCAATGCTAGCTTTGCTGGCAGTGCACAACAGGGAGATGCTCGGTGGCATAGACAGGAAGAGGATACGGTGTTTTGCAATGGCACCAGCACGATGTATGTCACTCAATTTGGCTGTCCGTTACGCCGATGTCATCAATGCAGTTGTGCTTCAGGTAAGATTCCATCACTAGTTAATTATCACAACAGTGTCATTATGTGTACCAGTTTTACAAGTGTTTGGGCATTAAATTGGTAATAACTTGTAACTTCGGAGCCTAAATATTTTTCCCTCTCATTCAATTTCAAATTTCTTCACAACCAGTGAAGGCAGTGTTGCTTATATCAAACCTATATGATGAACTGCTCTTTTCATGGAGCACTGGCAACAAAGTGCCATTATCAGTTTCCGCTATCATTACTTGGATCAAGAAGCCAGCTGAAGTATCTGTGAATCTTTCTGATATTCCTATCTGGTGAACCAGGACGATTTTTTGCCTCGCACAGACATTCCTTTGGAGGACATCTTCAAGTCACTCTTCTGGTAATTTTACTTAACTCTTGTGTATTACCAACATGAAAATGCATACTTGTAGGGATTTATGATCTCTGATTGTTTTCAGGGTACCTGATGTAGTCATCTTTGTACAGCTTACCATGCCTTCTATGTGGAAGGTGCCTAATAGACACCTGTATACCTGAAAGTGTGATGTTGAGAGATCCAAGACGCCTCTATGCACCTGGTAGGCTTTACCACATTGTTGACAGGAAACCTTTCAGGTATGAATTTGCCTTTATATTTTTTTCCTGAACAAAGCATGTAAGTAATGCTTGCTATTTCAATAGAACTGGATGGTATGGTCAAAATAATAAAATGTAGAGATCTGTCATTGTTAATCTGTAGCTATGATAGCTTACTGTCGTTGTGACTTGTGATGATATACCTCCCTTTGATAGTTTACCAATTTGTCGTGGGCAGATTTTCATGCTAATGCAAAGTAGGTTTCAATTCAATTTTATAACTCACATAATGCAATTAGCAATGAATATCTACAGGACAAACTTCTAGAAAACAAATTTAGTTATTTCACTTTTCCTCTTTGATACATAGTTTGGAAATTTTATTGAAACAATCCCTATTGCTGCAGATGTGGAAGATACCCTCCTCTTGTGAGAACAGCAGTTCCAGTGGATGGGAGATTTGAACGCATTGTTCTCTCTTGCAACGCAACATCTGATCATGCTATTATATGGATTGAAAGAGAGGCCCAAAGGGCATTAGATGTAAGTTTGCATTAGTCATCGAAATTGACTCGTTTCCCTTTGAAATGCTTGTTAGTGTCATTCGCCTATGGTAATGAACCTGTAACACCTGCTTAAAACTGCTTCACAAATCACAATAGTCCAGGTGAGAGGTTTTTTAGATCCTTCCTTTTTCATTCTCAAACAGCGGAGGATTTTTTTTCTTTCTTGGCTATGACACTTTCAGCATCAGCCTGTTTGTTGAGTAAACGTGCACACATGAGATGCAAATTAACAGCTCTATCATTTCAGTTATTGCTGGAGAGTGAGAAGACCATGCAAGCACCTGAGGTTCAAAGGATGAACGATGAGATCACTGTAACAAGAGATCACGACGAGGAGCAGCAGGAGGCGCTGAGGCGTGCGATCACACTAGGGGTTGCTGATGTAAAAATGCCATCAGCATATGGTACGTTCGATGATAATCCTACTTCTGAAGCAGCTGAGGCCCCACTGCTATCAGACAGCGGAAGGCGCAGGGCAGTATGGGAGGAGTGGATCGCAAGGATCTTTGAGAAGGATGAATCTGGGCAAATAGTTCCACGGAGATGATCATGGGACAGCTCTTGATGCTGTTTCCCACTCTGTTTCAAGCTATTTTGAAACTTTGAAACGGTGATGGAAGGGCAAGTACGTAGGAGTTAGGGATTAGCTAGAGCAGGTATTTAGGGGGGTCAAGTAGTGTAAGCAATGAATAATTTGCCCTCTGGTTGATAAAAATGTGGCTGCCTATTGTACTTCCACATCAGTAATTTGGTAGTCTTAACAAAAATGGATTTGCAGAGCTGTAACTAGAATTATATCATTGGATAAGATTATGCAGAATCTTGGGCATATTCACATGACTACATGCCCTGTGAAAAGCAATGTCTGAAACACCCATCTTTTTGCTCACCAGTGGAAATAGCATCAGCAGGAAAGCAGCAAACTGGTAGCTTGCTGTGTCAGCTTGCATTGCTTGGCCGTCCCGGCTTTGATTTGCTTGGGCAATTTTTTTTTATTTATTTATACGATTCCTGAGCTGAGTACCGTGATCAAATGGAATTCTTTTTGCAATTTGCATGGTCTTCGAACTACATATTCAGACAAATCTCTCGTCAAGAACCGGTAACAGTTCAAATCGCCGCTATATTGTAGACATATAGCTTCAAATATTATTATAGCACAAGAGATTATGCACAGTTTCAATCTTAAATCCTGGAAACAAAAGGCCTTCATGCTCAAGATTGATTTAGCTAAGGCCTTTGATAGAATTGAATGGAATTTTATTGTTTTGGCTCTCAAAAGGCAGGGATTCAGTGATCATTTTGTTAGCCTTGTGTACGCCTGCATCTCTACTACTACTGTTTCTGTGCTTATTAATGGTGAGCCTACTCCTGTATTTCACCCAAAAAGAGGTATTAGACAGGGCTGCCCCCTTTCTCCTTATCTCTTCATTGTGGCTGTCAATGAGCTCTCTATAAAATTACAAGCCCAGGCTGATCTTGATAACATCAAGGGAGTCACTCTTGGACCTGGATGCCCCAAAATCCACTCCCTTCTTTTTGCAGATGACTTAATAATCTGTGGCCAGGCTTCTAAGGAGGAGGCGAGTAAGATAAACAATCTTCTCATAAATTTTTTGCAATGCCTCAGGTCAGACCCCAAATCTTGCAAAGTCTTCCATTGTTTGCAGCAAAAATGTAGACAACCAAGCCAAACTTCGGGTAAAGTCTATTTTCCCAGTTTAACCTGAAACCTAACGCTATTTATCTTGGTCACCCGTTAATTTTCAACCATAATGATAGAAATAAAGCTTATGAATTCATTGTGCAAAAGTTTAAGGGTAAATTAAACGGTGTCAAAGCTAATAAATTAAATCATGTTGGGCGTCTTTGCTACATTAACTCTGTCCTAAGCTCCATTCCCATCTATTACATGTCCACTATTTTGTTTTCAAAAACTTTTCTTTCTAAAATTACTCCTATCATAAGCAAATTCTGGTGGTCAGGAGTTAGAGAGGACAACTCCTCTTCTTCCTTTCATTTTAGATCTTGGCAGGATATTTGCAGACCCAAGGAAGAAGGAGGCTTAGGAATTCGAAATCTTCTAACAGTAAATAGAAGCCTCATCCTTCATGCTTGCTGGAATGTGGCAACAGGTAAAAACCCTTTTCTCTCTGCTATACTCAAAGCTAAATATCACAGCTCGTCCAGTTTCTGGACTGCTAAAACCACCAAGTCCAATTCTGCTTTTTGGGCTTCCATTATGAAGGTAAAAGACATTTTGATCCAGAATTGTGCTATACGTATTGGAAATGGGTCTTCTAGCATATGGTCTACTCCTTGGTGCCCCATATGGAAAGAAATACACAATCACATCAAATTTCCTATTTCTGTTCCAAAACTCCCTGATAAGATCTCTCGATCTTTGGCATACCAATTCATACACTTGGAATTTTGACTTCATCAATGAAGTTTTTGATCAAAATGTGAACATTGCTATCTCTGACACCATTCAAGTTCACTAGCAAGATGATGACAAAGTTATTTGGAAACCTTCCTCTAAAGGTATTTGTACCACTAAGGAGGCATTTAAGTTTTTGAACAAAAATGATGTGGTCCATCTCCCTAGGAATGGACCAAGATCTATCACTCATCAATGCAGGTATATTCTCATGAGGGCCTGGAAAAGCAAATCACTACCTCCAGTGATAAAAACATTTACTTGGAGACTCATTAGGCGTGCCTTAGCAACAGGTGAGAGAGCAGGTAAGCTTAGCTCAAAAATTGATCCTCATTGCTCTCGATGCTTGATTCAAGAAAAAATGACAGCCACCTCTTCTTTAACTGTGATTTTGCCAGAGCTGTCTGGTTCTCCTTTTCCCCTCCCCTTAAAACTACTTCCTTACCTAATGAACAGGATGGCATACAAAACATCCTTTCTATTCTCATTACAAGATCCATGCCAGATTCTACCTTCAATGCTTTTATGACTACTTTATGGTATATCTGGATTGCTCGGAATGATCTCAAATTTAATAACAAATATTGGTCTACAATGCAAATTCACTATGCTGTTAAATCTTTTCTTCATACTCATATTACAGGGATGCAAAATGAATTTGACAGCCCCATAGATGTGGCTGTACCATGTGACCTTCATCAACAAAATTCAACTCTCAATATCCACAATGCAGGGTCGCACAGTCATTCTGTTATCATCAAAGATGACTCTATCACAGCTCAAAATGTTAGCCATATGGCCAGCATTAACATTGTTCATGGAGATGAACATTCAGTCAATCGACTGAATAAGTCTTCGGCCATGGCTGGGGCACATATTTTGTGTTTCACTGACGCTTCTATTGCTCCAGATGATGACAGGTTTGAACCAAGAAAGGCAGGTCTGGGGTATTGTCATTTTCGACAAAACCCGGCTGCTTAAGTTCCAAGTTGTGGCTACTGCTCACAACTGCTCATCGGTCCTCCAGGCAGAGGCTGCTGCTCTGCATCTAGCGGCAACAATCTGCATAATCCTTTCCTTCAACAAAGTCTGTTTCAACACAGACAGCAAGTACCATGCTGATTATTGCAAGGCTGAAGTGGGAATCGAATGCCCAGATTGGAGACTCCTCCAGTTCAGTCCCAGTTTGTTATCCATTTGTCAAGAGCTCAATGCAGATGTTCAGCAAATTCATAGGGAGCAAAACTCAATGGCTCATGACCTAGCTGTGTTGGCAATGAAGCAAAAATCCTCTTGTAGCTATCCTGTAATCTCATGTATTCAATCCCCTCACAAAAATTCCTGTCCTATCTCTATTTGAGGGATCATGTATTCAATAACAGTTGTAATATTCTGGCAGCGAGTTGCTGCCCCATTTAATCTAATTCTGGGCCTCGGCCCCGTTTTCTTGTCAAAAAAAAAAAAAAATCGCCGCTATATTCTATAGCTCCGTCCGTTTTTTCATTGCTGCAACAGTTTGACGAAGGATCCAAAGCAGCCAGTCAGGACTGTCAGAAGTTTTCTAATCAACTGTTATTAAGAACTACAGTAATTTTGTTGATTAATTAATCAGCGTGGAATCCACCTGGTTACGTTAATCACCATGTGCTAAGCCAGGAGTATGAGCAAGCTGCGTTGCTGGCATCAGATGACGTCGCCCACGATCATCCCCGGTTGTCTTCGTTTCAAGTTGCCGCGCGTTGACCTTACTGTCGCGACAGCTAGCTCCTCCTCGTTCCCTCCGAGGCGCTGCCGTGCCGACGTCGCCGCAGCCAGCCATGATGATCGCGACCGCGGCGCTGCCGGCCGCGTCCCGTTCGGTGGCGGCGCTCCTCGCGGGCCAAGGCGGTGTCCCCGCAGACGAGCTGCGGCGGCTGGAGCGGAAGCTCGACAGGGCGCGGGGCCTGGCAGCGGACGCCGAGGCGAAGGAGGGCCGCGACGCCGGCGCCAGGGCGTGGCTGCGGGATCTGCGGGACGCGCTCTACGTTCTTGGAGACTCGGTCGACGACTTCCGCCGCGCCGCTGCCCGGCGGCACCAGCAGGGCCGGAGATTGGTACGCGCACTCTCCCTGCTTTCTCCTGGATCTCGTGATGCCTATCGAGCAAATTTGAAACCACGGCAAGGAATTCATTCATTTCGTTGCAAAAGAAATAAGATCGGGGCACAAGTAGCCTATGTTGAATGGCAAGGAATTCATTCATTTTGTTGCAAAAAGAAATAAGATCGGGGCACAAGTAGCCTATGTTGAATGGTACTGAATTGCCTGCATTTTCAGTACTCCAATCGGATCCTTAGCCGTTAGACCTCGCCATGCTATAGCTATGAGCCAAGCATGAATGCCACCGAGTATATCAGTGGAATGATTACTACCATGAACCTATGCTGCTTTTTTTTTTTTTAGAGGGAGGTAGTATCTGGTTCACTACTTGCCATGATTTATGACGTTAAGGTTGGGCAAGTTTAACAAACTTTGGCCATTGTTTTGTTGCTGCCCCAAAATATGGGAAGATTCACTTCCAGTAAATTATGTCACCCACGTTAACGACTCATAAAAATGTAGCAAGACTCTCTTAGGTTTATGAAGGCGTGGTAAATATTTTGAGCCCCTAACATTAGGCAAGTGTTAGTCCGTGAGTGTGACAATTGCTTTTTTTGGAAAATAGTGTCAACTTGAGAGCCAAGCATTGTTGCTTTTTCCCTCAATGCCGGATGACAGCCCAATTCCCAAGCTTTTAACAGTTTAACCGCTAGCCGGGCTTTCAACCGCCTGGTGAATCTGAGTTGATTTTCTGTCCAGGCAGCCTCAGGAAATGGTTAAAAAAACTAAAATGATCAACCAGAACATCAGTAACGGTGTGATCCATCATCCATAATTTTTTTTCAAAGTTTTCTATATATTAATTTGTTAGTCTTTCAAAGTATTTTATGGGTTACTAATATCATTTACAATCTTAATGTGGACAGTTACGCCATTGGTTTACATTACCATCAAACATCGACAGAAACCAGTACAGGATTTTCAAAACCAGTATCAGTAGCCTCAATAAACAAATGGATGATATTCTTCAGAAAGGTTTCGAATTGGGACTTCAAGCAATAGACCAGGAAGGCCAGAGTGGGAGCTCTGAATTCTCTTGGGGGGTGGTGCTGGATGGATGATGATACTCTGGGTGACATTCAAAATGAGAAAAATAAATTGATTGATGTATTGACAGAGAGGAAGAGTCCAAACAAAATCGTGATAATTGTTGGGGATAGTGGAATGGGAAAAACTACACTGGCAAGGAAAATTCATGACGATCATCGCACCAGAAATGCATTCACTATTGTTGTATGGATGAGTGTTTTTAACGACATGGATGATATTGGATTACTCTCTGCGATTGTGAAGGCTGCTGGTGGAAATCCCAGCGGACAAGAAAATAGGGTACAACTTGAGGGCATGTTGGCAGCCATTCTTAGAGGAAAGAGATTCTTTATGGTGCTTGATGATGTCCGCAGCAATCAAATTTATGAGAATTCCCTAGAGGCTCACTTGCATGTCTGTGGTCATGGAAGCCGGGTATTTTGATCACCACTCGTGATGAGAGTATTTCGACACAGATGAAGGATGCTTACATCTATAGGGTTAAAAATGGACCTTTCAGGATTGTTGGTCCTTGCTTTGCCGGGCTTCTTGTGTGAATGAGAGCCTACATGGCAACATTTTAAGGAATATTGGAATAGCAATTATCCAAAAATGTAACAAGCTTCCAATGGCTGTCAAGATTATAGGGGCTGTCCTAAGAACAAAAGAACCAACCTGCGAGGCCTGGCAGAGAGTGTATGAAAGCGAAGGATGGTCCTTCAGGGAGCTTCAAGACTATGTCCATGGCTTAACTGGGGCCATCTATTTGGGCTACCATGATTTGCCCTTGCATCTGAAGCAATGCTTTATTTATTTATCACTGTTCCCTGAAGGCTTTGTCATCAGGCAGCAGTTTGTCAGTCAACTGTGGATTTCGGAGGGTTTAATTGATGAAAGAGACAACTGCAGTCCTGAAAAGATTGCAGAGGAGTATTACAGAGAGTTGTTATCAAGGAACCTTCTGCATCCTGAAATTGGAAATGATGACATAACAAGATGCACAATGCATGATCAAGTTAGATCCTTTTTGCATTTCTTTGTCAATGATAAAATTTTTACTGGCGAACTGAATGCTAGCATCAATGGAAATTCCAGCGAAGCACTGCGACATGTGTGGATTAGAAGCAACCTACTAAGAACTACTGTGGAAGAAATAGGAACAGTGGAAAGCTTGAAGACAGTTATTCTATACAAAAACCCTTTGGGGAATCACAGCTTAGACAAGTTGTTTAAGGGGCTCAAATATTTGCAGGTGTTAGACCTTGGTGGTACTGAAATTAAGTATATTCCAAGGGCATTAGAATCTCTATATCACCTTAGACTTCTAAATCTTTCACTAACACGAATCACAGAGCTTCCAGAATCCATTGAATGCCTAACAAATCTACAGTTCTTGGGTCTTCGATACTGCAATTGGCTACATAATCTTCCAAATGGAATTGGTAAACTGCAATATTTGCGATATCTTGATCTTCGAGGAACCAACTTGCATCAGGTCCTACCAAGTTTGGTAAATCTGAAGCAGCTCTCCACGCTACATGGCTTCGTAGTAAACCGTAAACCCAAAGCGTGAGGATGATCCAACTGGGTGGCCTTTGGAAGACCTAAAATCTCTAGATGCATTGAGAAGCCTGCAGATTCTGAGGTTGGAAAGAGTCTCAGATCCTTTGAGGGTGCAAGAAGCCATGCTGGAAAGGAAGTCACACCTCAAGGAACTTGAACTATGTTGTAGCAATGATGATAGACAGTCTGAAGTACAAGAAGAAGATGCTAGAACACTTAAGGACGTATTTGATTGCCTTTCTCCTCCACACTGCTTGAAATCTCTCAAAATAGTGAGCTATTATGGAAAAGTTTTCCCTGATTGGCTACCTAATCTCTCAAGCCTCCAGCGCCTTGTTCTTACTGATTGCAAATTCTGTGAGTGTCTTCCCAACCTGGGCCAGCTAACTGAACTCAAGTTCCTGACTATAACAGCCTGTTCCAAGTTAGTTACCATTAAGCAAGAGCAAACAGGTACCGATCAGGCGTTTCCAAGGCTAGTGCAGTTGCACCTTCGAGACATGCCCAATCTTGAATCATGGATAGGATTTTCACCTGGTGATATGCCTTCCCTTGTGAAATTCCGTCTGGAGAATTGTCCTAAGCTGTGTAACCTGCCATCTGGCATCAAGAACTCAAAAGTCCTGACAAGCATGCAACTACACCGTATTGATAGCCTGCAAATTATTGAGGACTTGCCTGTGCTCAAAGAATTGGTTATCCAAGCCTGCAATAAACTTCAAAAAATCTCAAATATTCCATTACTTGAAGTTTTGATAGTCCTTGGTTGCTCTCGGTTGAAGGATGTCACTGAAGTCCACCTTAGTCATGTCCGCATTGTAGATAGGGACATAAGAGAACTTCCAGATTGGGTTGCTACTAATGCATCCATGCTGCAGACATTCACTATAGTTGGCAGAGCAGAACTGCTTGAAAGATTACTTCCCAATCATGAAGACTGGGAAATCATCCGTCACATAAGCAAAGTTTATGCAAACCTACCGGATGAATCTCCATTCTTCACTTACACAAAAAGCTCTGCTGATTTCCATGTTGATCAAAGAATTGGTGAGCGAAGAAACCCGTCTGTCCTGTTAGCAGCTGAGATTCCACACGAAGCTCTGAACATTTCACTTGATAATTCTGTCGTGAGAACCTCTCGAGTTGGTGTGGCCAGAGCACCACTCAGATGGATTTCCACGCTAAAGGGGGCCATAAGACGCTACCTCGTTTCGTATCTTATCATGGCTGCCGTTCTTATGCAAGTTCTGTCCTATTTGCTGCAGAATAGGACAAGCAGAGAAATTCGGCTTGTTCAGACCCTCTTCATTTTCTTCACAACAGTGTTCTTGCTGTTGCTTGTATTTCTTGAGTGAGGGTTCACTCATATCAAACTGTGATCAGATGAAAAAGAAACCTCAAATAAATTTCGAAATTGTACCATTCTCAGCAGAAGTGCATGTCCACTTTATGCAATTCTCAGCAGAATTGCACATCCACAAATAGTTTTTGAAACTGTATCTTTCTCGGCAGAATTCTAAAGTTGCTACTGCAGAATGCTTAGGAGAAGAACCATTTGTCAAGGTTTTAAAAACTAAGTGTGTGCTGTAACTCTCAACAAATGGATGTGCTGCATCAATGAAATAAAAGAATAGGGAAACATCATTTATTTTGCAAAAATTCCCAGAACATACTCAGCTTGATCGTCAGTTTGTTGCATCAATCTCCCGGTAATTTATGTGTATGTATATTTGCTGCAAAGACAAAGACATTGGTAAATGTTCAGAAAAGTTGCAGTCTGAATACTGAAGCTGTTGCCTGCAAATGAAATAATGAATCATGAAAGCAGGTTCTGCCAAGGACGTGGTTTTGCCTTTTGTTCTGCTTGATTTAGTTTGAATTGTATGATGCATTGATAGTTTATATGCACATCTCACTTTTAATGTTCCAGTGTATGAGACCTGACATTGTGTAAGGCATTGTAACTGTGAG
>JADLZK010008157.1:0-12434 GCA_015847255.1 Hyparrhenia diplandra | reverse complement strand
GACCCTTAAGAGCAGGTGCTTTCCCTTTGCAAAGCAGGACGCACCATAGGCTGCTGCTTCTGTCGCCAAGGTTGCACCTAGCTTGCCAATCAGCACCCCCACAACAGCCTCTTGCCATGGTAAGCTGCGCGCACTTGCACTTGCTTAGTGCTCAGTCACAAGTGTACGCACGTGCCTGCTATACTAAAAATTTTTTGTTAAAAACAAATAAGTCATTTCAGAGCTAGCTCTATTTCTTCTGGACAATCTGAACTTCGTATGCAAGTTTCAAATTTAATTCGACTGAAATTAAGTCGAGGGTTACTACTTACCAGTAGCATTGCAGATTTTGGTTGAGTCAATGGAGGTACGATCGGTGACGGTGAGCAATAATACTGCAGCTTTGACGACGACGAACTACCAAGTGGCTTTTTGGAACTTGTTGAAAGGAGACACGCAAAAAAGAGCTTCAAGCAAGCTGTAAACGCGTGAGTTTCACAAATCAATTCAGTTTCCAGAGTTTGATTTCAGCTGAAAAATCTGACATGCAAACGACTATTGAGCAAACTATATGAACCGACGGAGGATTATTACCAGAACGTAAGGAAGCCAGGAAAACAAGCATGTGCTGCTTATTATCAGATCAGGTTGAAGCCATAGTATACTTCAACGGAGTGGGAGGAGTTGCATCCGGCGAGTAACGATGCTCAGCGCCCAAGCATATGACTAAGCAACAGGGAGAAACAGAACGGATAAAAAAGATAGTGTGAAACAGAGAATACATTCCTGCACTATTGAAAGGCAATCGGAGCGTATCTCGTTCCTGCACTACTGCAAAGGAGATCGGTGCAATAGATGATAGATGCCCTCTGGCCTTTGGTTGAGTGCGAATATTAACTGAAGTTCGATGCGAATAAAAAAAAAGTAAGCTTCTTTGGTGCATGCATCATTGTCTTTTACTGCGCACTCAGTCACTGCTTTTTTTCCCTAATAATGAAATGAAGCGTGGGGGGCAGCACCAGATCCATAAAAATCGTGGAAAAACAAATTGTGCGCAGTCTTCTAGGTGTACAAAATCGCTGCTCCCAATTTTTGTAGCCAACTGCTTCTAATCCTGCAAACTCTAGATCTACAAAAATTGTGGATCTAGCCTCTAGATTCACCAAATCATGAAGCTAGCACCTTAAGGGGTGCTCTCAAAACTCTTATATTGTAGAGTTGGTTAAAATTACTCATCATGCCACTGATTAGTGGAAACAAAATTCTCACTAGTAACGATTCGATTTTGAGTGATGGTGGTATTTTTTTCCATGGCGGCACACTGTTTGCCCGCCACGAAAATTCCCACCGGGCATGCCGGTCACTTTACACTTAGGCGCCTTTAACCACGCCCGCCACGCAAAAACCAATCCATTAATCCATGGCGGCGGGCGGGCGCCACGTAAATATTAACTGCGGCCTCCGCCAGGGAAATGGGTGTTTTGTGTGGCGGGCATATTAAGCCCCGCCACCCGCTAATCTCCGTGCCTATAAATAGCAGCAGCTGCCAGCCCCTCTTCTTCTCCACGGTCTTCCTCTTCCAACTTGTGGGGAGGCTTTGCCCTAAAAATTGACCAAATCTTTGAATTAGGACTTTTAAGCTTGGATTTGGGGGGAGGAAAACACACCAATTGGTACATAAAGGCCTCTTCATCTCATTTTTGATCTTTTGATCCCCCTCTAGATCTAGATCTATGGAGGAGAGAAAAACTTATTTTCTCCCTCTCATCCACATCCTCTTTTTTTTTTTTTCACTTTGAGTACTATATAACAGCACTTAGCATTTATGGAGAGAGCAGGAGACAGATGGAGAGGCGCCGAAAATGATCGATGTATGGGATGAAGAGGATTGAAGACGGTCACTTTGATGAAGTGAAAAAGTTTGTTGCCCGAAAAAGACACAAAGTGAGATAAATCAACAGAGGCTAATTATATGTCCTTGCTCGCCGCAAGAATCTCAAAAGCCGATAATCGACGCCATGGTGCGATCTCACTTAATTATGCATGGTTTTGTCAAGGACTATACGGTGCCTCGACTTTTCACGGCGAAGAAGTTCCACCATTAGATCCACCACCGATCTAGTAGCAGAAATCCAAAGAAATTGATCCAAGGGCATCCCTCCACCGCCGATCCAATTGCATCTCCATATATTCAAAAGCACGCCCGACGCCCCGACATCCGATATATTCACCGTGAGCGTGAGACTCTTGTGACGCAGTACCGGTGATGTCCGCATTTTGAAGATTTGGTGAACCGCCTCGAAAAGACGATTATTTTGTTTGGTCAGCTCGAAATGGTCGAGAATTTCAAAACAGATGAAGCAGCAAAGAATTGATCCACTTTTACAAAGACAAATCAAGGGTTGCATAAATAAAGTTTTAACCTTAATTTGCTGTTGTTGAAGTCTCACATGGTCGGGTCCGACACTTAGCTTCAATGAGCTCGTAGTTACCTTTGCTACTATGTATCCAACGCCTAACAAGGTTCCTGCTAATACGATCGTGCTAAGAAGGCTGATCCGCCGCGGGCGCATGAAACTCGTGCTTCGATGCCCGCCTCTAACCAATCGTGATCCTAAATCAGCAGCAAGATCGTAATTTGACTAGTTGTCCGCACTCAGGGCGCTGAGTCGAATACAAGAGGAATGCCGATGTCGCTGGGACGATGAGCTCCTCGATGAGGAAGCCTTGGGAGGACGGCCACGAAAAAGAAGAAGGCTTAAGAAAACAGCAAGGGGCAAAATAAGAAGATCATGTCAACGCAGACGGAAGAAGAAGGTTACACGCAGAGGAAACGTCCCAGCCAATGTGGTACCTTCCTCGCCACTGACGTCATGCTTTTATGGGAACCCCGAGGATGCTAAGCAATACACCTAGCATGCATCTAGCGATCGGTTCAAAGGATGAAGCTACCACACCCTTCGCATGCTGGCGCTGGGCAAGATTTCGATGCCGCCACCCCCGAGTTTGCAGAGCCCGTGAAACGTAGGTTTGCATTGAGTAACATGGAATGAACCCATTCCTTGGGATCCGAGCAGACCATACAGCACGCGGGTGTCATCCTCACTATGTACAATCTACCCACATCTTTATCAAAAAGCAGAGGTCTGCTTTGTCGACCATGATCATTTTCGACCGGGCGTACCGACAACGATATAGATGTGTTTCGAGCCGTTCATGGAGGGAGATGCGTACTATTTGATGATGGGGTCAATATGGTTGATGTGTACCGCAAAGCAAAATTTCACTTTTAAAGTGCCATCATCTTTGTCACCATCACCGATACCCCAAACTGCTTTTCATTATCGGGCAAATTAAAGGAAAGACCGCCGTAGAAGCTTGCACGAAGAAACCTCGCCCACTTTACCCGAAAAGGATCAACCAAAACAAAGGTACATGGCACACGACGCTTCCTCCTGGGTAAAGCATAGTTACAGATGAAAAATGAATATATACTTTGACAACAAGGGCGAAGCCGCAACCCGAGCCGCCACCCACTAGTTATGGTCAAGGTGTTTGACATGGTGAAGGACTTGAGTGCGAAGTTTGAAAGAAGAAGAAGAAGAAAGATGAGGAAGACGGCACATACCAAGACAATGAAGAGAAAGAGGGATAGATTGAGGAAGAAGCATCTCCTCGCCGCCTTTTCAAGAAGAAGTCAATTTCCTTCAAGTATCTAAAGTACCGAAGACATCAATACACCCCATACGCGATCGAATTTATGCACCTTTGAGAAAAATGTCTTCGAAAAGCACCTGGCCGATCTCCCGATGGATATCAAGTTGAAGACGGCGGATGGTATCAAGTCACGCCAAGATCTTGTTAACATGGGCATCCGACTAGAAATTCACGCCACACGCGCCCGAATGGTAAAGTCAAACTCCCAGGTGCGCGCCTACAACCTAATGAGAGATGAGAAGTTGGCTATGTGTCCGCTGATTAGGGGTATCAAGGTATTGACCGTTTCTTCCAACATCAATAGTCCGGTATCCATGAAAAAGACCTCACAATGACGAACTTCACGCGCACGATGCTCACATCATGTTGATGGTGTTTCTTCCAATTGTGATCAAAGCTATTGGTCCAAAATACATGAAGATGTTGATCACAAGGATGTCATACTTTAACCAAATCACCTAGAAGGTCATTGTCAAAGCCAGATCAGCAAGACTAAAACAATTGATTGCTGAAATAATGTGCCGCCTAGAGATGTGCCTCCCACCGGCCGTTTCTTGACATTATGCCACATCCGATGATGCACCATGGTTGATCGATAGAATGCCTAGGACCCGCAGTACCCACAAAGCATGTGACCACTAAGACTAATGCTACCCCCCCGATCTAATCATAACCGCGTTTTACCCGTGAGGGATCTATGATCAAGGCATACACAAGCCGAGGCCGCGGAACCGGGTGTATGAAGTACATAAACTATGGGAGGGCTATTGGGCTTCCTCGGCCCATCAACATGAAGGAAGAACCCGGGATGGGGTGCACGTCGGTCTAAAAGCACGCACCGACGCATCTAGGCAAAAGGTGCTAGAAGCTCACAACACCATCCTTCATTAGTTAGGATCATGGACACATAATGCTAAAAGCACCGAAGAGATTCGGGCACAAGTAAAATAAGAAGCGCCATTTTAAGGAATGGGTCGATAAGGAACACAAGAACCGCTTTCCAAAGGGTTCTAAAAGCAAAACATTCCCCTGAGATGATGCGAGACAAGGAAGAAGCTTTGTGTCGCCCGGCCCACTTAGATCACCACATGGCAAGGGTATGATCAACGTATAGGTTCCACACAAAAAGAGAAGGACAAGAAGAGGCATCACGTAACAGCTGTTCGATATGAGGGCATCAACGACGCAGACTGGGAGAAGATGTCATGTTTTGCACAAGTCAAAGAAATATGGGAACTTGACTATGGCGGCGACCTATAGATAACCATTTTTCGCTGTTAGTGGGTCAAGCCACACGCGCTTCTAGTGGACGGCTATGGCCTAAATCCAATCGCGGAACCTCCAAAAAGTGTTCCGGTACAAAGATGATCAAGGTACTTTGCAAACCCGATGTCGCAAGTAAGTAGCCTACTATATGAACGCTAGAGAACATAAATAGACATATTGTTATGGCGTGAAAGGAGCTGATCGCGGAGTCGATGGGGTCCGTAGTCTCAAAACATACAACAACAACGATGAGTTCCAAAATTTTACGTATTTTCCGTAAAAGATAAAGGCCGCTGAGGATGTAATCCCCCTTATAAGACCAACATGATGCCTTGACCCTACCGTATGGTAGAAGAAGACCACCAAAAGCACCAAAGCAAAGAAAAATGATATGTAATAATGTAGTGACATGCATGTTAAACCAATTATCCTAAATTTTATCTTAATTTAATTACAATTATTCGATGTAAAACAATTTTCTAAATTTGATCTCGCTTAAACTTATTATTCTGAATTTTATCACTATTTAATTGCAATTATTTTGATATAAACAATTTTCTCAATTTTATCCTCGCTTTAAACTTGTTATTCTGAATTTTATCTCTATTTAAACTCTATTATTGTGAATTTTAAAACCAATTTTCCAATTTTTATATTAATTTAAACTAATTTTCCAATTTTATATCAATTTAAAACTAATTTTCTAAATGTTATCTCACTAAAATAGCTTTTATGAATTTTTTTCTCAATTTAAAAACACTTTTCCAAATTTTATCTCTATTAGTTAAAGCAACATTAACCGTGGCGGGCGGCCCTAATGTGCCCGCCACCTGTAATATTGACTGGGACGGCCCTAATGTGCCCGCCACAAGAATATTAACCGTGGCGGGGCGCTTTAAGGCTACCCGCCATGCAAAATCGCTTCTATATATATACTCGCCTCTCCCCCACCCGCGGTCCTTCGTCGCTTTTTTGACCCCAAAGGGGCTGCCCACTTTTTTTCGCACCGCCGGGCCTAGATCTGCGCCGCCGCGCCCTCCACCACCGCGACCGACCTCGCCCTCACCCCAAGCGCTACAGGCTAGAGCGCTTAGGATCTCGCCGGGCCCGCCACCGCAATCGCCACTGAGGCCGTAGCCGCGCCCCGCCGCCACCGCCACCGCCACCATCCACGCCTACTACAATGTGCCTCCGTCTCGCGCTTAACGCCCACCATCCGCGCCAAGGCCCACCTTCCTCGCCATCGCCCTCTTCCTCGTCCGCTAGTGGTGGTGCTCGCCTGAACACTAACTCCGCCACCGCGCTTTGCCCGCGGGTGCCACCGCCGCTGGTGCTCGCCGCTGACCCTCCCGGCCCATGTCATTTAAGAGTTGAGGGCCGCAAGGCGAGCCATTGCTGCCCGCTGAAGTCATCGCCAGGGCACAAAGAATCGCGTCGTGGTTTCGCGGAAAGATAAGGTCTCCATTCTTTGGGACGACCGGAAACAGTCCCTAAAACTCGACAGTTTTTGGGGTGTGGGGCGAGATGCGTAAAACTGCTTCATCCTAACAACGCGCCGGGATATGGAAAAAAAAAAGGTGAGAGCATGTTTATGTCCTCGCAGAAGATGCTTCCGGAACCGAAGTACGCATCAACAAGGACTTCCTTTGAAAGGGCTTATCACCCTTTAGCCAAATACACCATGATTTCGGTTGAAGTATGGGAAGAGTTCTACAAAAGAAGAAACATGCCCGGCAAAGGCGAAGAGCAAGAAGTTCACGTAACTAGCAAATAGGGAACCGACCGCCCCACCACATGGGCAATATTGGGTACGCCGACACAAGCCGGGCGCGGCGGGCCCAAGAAAGGGCTAGAAAGGAAGCTAGGAGCCGACCGTATTTAGGGCCGTGGATGAAAGGACATGGGGACTTCCCCTACGCCACAAGCCCAAGAAGCCAGGCCCCGCACCGCGCCATCAAGGAGGCCTCGCCACCGTGGCTAAGAACACCGAGAGCCCGAAATTCATCTGGGACACGATGCACGACCTTGGCCTTGGGAAACCCCAAGCACGCGGCCAAGGTCCCATGGTGCATGAGCCCAGGAAGAGTTGGGCAACGATGGACTCATGGCAGTTCTGATGCTACCCTCGTATCACACGGCAGGCGCAGGTACAAGGAAGGTTTGAGACAGAAGGGCGTGATGAAGCCTTGAAAGAAATGATCACCACCCATAGCGACGCCACGAGCAACGCACCCCAAGATGGTGGAAACGAACTGCATGTTCGGGCCAGGTTTGTATGCCGCTGACACCAAAGACGTATGCGCTTGGCCCCTAGAACCCTCGTGGATGTTATCACCGAAATGACACGGTGTACCTTGGTGCCCGCCGGTAGGGTGGGCAAGAAGAAGGCCGTGGGCGAGAGGGGGTTGTACATCCTCTCAAAGCATTCCCATTCGAGCACAAGAGCATGAGATCCTCTAGAATGTGCCAAGTCACCGCGGCACGTGTTGCCGAGTATGAAGATTCTTTGAATTGGAGTATCCCGCTCATAATGGGGGCCCTCAAGAGACTTTGATCGCCTTTGTTATGCTATACTATGGAACAAGGGAGGACATTGAACTTCACAAGTCAACTTGAAGTCACCGCTATTTCATCATAGCCGAAAGTGGCCCCGAAGCCTCCGTCTGACCTATGATGATTCTTCCCATGATGATGATGGTGGGGACGGCGGAGGTAACGACCATCGTTAGGAGTACTCGCTCTACTCATAGTCCACCGAGGACCTGGCTGCACTCCCAAGTGACCTCGGCACTAGCTGTGCACCCGAGGAGCCGCATCAGCAAACGATACTCGAGGAAGCAAATGGGAGAACGCAGCTACACATCCCGTAGAGAGTAGAGGATCAGACACCCCATCTACACTCGAGGCCTCCAATCGCTGACACTCCACAATGTAAAGAGAAAAGTGGAAGGAGCCGAAAGCATAGGACACGCTCACCATCCCACGCCGAACTCTAGCGAATGCCCTCCACCACCAAAGAAGCCGACTACCCCAACAAGAAGGCCTCACCCGAGAGGCCCAAATTATTAACGATTGTCCGAAGTGTATGCCCTTACTCAAACAACGAGCTATAATATGTTATTAGCTACTTTCACAAGCTAACATTTGTAGCTCGCTTTTCCGTGCCAAAATCCTCACTTCATGTCGGGTTTGTCTCGGATAAATGCCCCAGAACCTCGAGTAAGGGAAGTATATGATACCCAAGGCTCAACTCATCGATGAGGAGACTGGGAGGCCGTAAATTCCATGCATGGTATATAGAGTGCAAAACATGGATTGCATAGCTTCACCGTTCATTCTCCTAAGGAGTACTTCCACAACTTCAAGTGATGGACTGCCTTTGTTGATTTCCATGACATGTCTAGATTCATCAAGGCCGATGTGTGACCTTGACATTGCTCAAGTCACCTTGTTTTCTATAAGTGAAATTTTACTTCCACACGTCCCTTTGCATCCGTATAGATTTTTGTCAAGATAGCATGCCACACAACCACATGTCCTTATAGGTTGGGATGGTCATGTAGTAGGAAGGTTTATACGAGTTATTTATCTCCTTCCAATGCACATTTCAGAGAGAGAGAGATCACTCCAAGCATCAACTACCACCATCCAGATATGGTGACTTTGATGGAGAGGAGAGAGAAAAAGATATGGAAAAATGTTCTATACTAAAAGAAGTTGGAAGTATCAAAGGTGCACTTAATAGCAGCAATGAAAAGGTCAAGCCAAAGGTATCGATGTATTCTCGGCCTCACCACTTAATAGGAAAAAAGTAGGATACTGATTTGTTTCATGATCTTCCTCATGACGGAGGGCCGCGATCTTGACTCACCTGCCGAACACAAACCCGCACGGCTACCGACACTTGAAAAGCCGCTTTAAAATTATATAAGTGATGAACTCCGCTTATTCAATTACTAGAGTCAATATCATCGCGGATAATAGTGCATTTCGTGATGCCGCTTTTACAGTGGAGTACTTGAAGGATCCGGACCGCTATGATCAAGATCCCGTATGTAAGGAGCGCGCAATAAAAATCAAAATCAAAATCGAAAATTCTCGTACGGTACGAATATGAAACCTAATTTTAGTATGACCGCCTACGTTTCTATATATATTACTATTAATATTGGTTTATTGTGTGCAAAGGCCTCAAACAACCATTTTGATCAAACTTGTGTGGTTTCTTTTGTCTATGAAAGTACCCGAGGGCTGCGTAAAGTATCTTAGCTACCGATCTCAAGAATGGATCAAAGATTGGTACGGGTGGTACAAAAGGCGCCCTCATGAGATGCGATCCTCAGGGGAATAAAGAGGGAGACATATGTAAGTTTGTCCTGTACTAAGCAGTGCATGAAGGACAACCCTTCTTTGGAGGGATGTGCTGAGTTGGGGCCGCTCCGGAGTTCGAGGCCCTAAGGAAATGGAGCACCAGCCTTAGAGCTTTAAGACTACCTTCATCCAGTCACCTTGTAGCTCGCGTACTACTATGTATGGATTCGATGTATATATATATGTGTGTGTGTGTGTGGATGTAGTTCGCATTTTGTTGATATGCATGAATGGATTCCATGAGAACATGTATGGATACTTAACGAATCTATGTTATATATGTATGATATATATTTAGTATTTGTCTTGCTTATATACATGTGTGTATGGATTGATGTAGCAAATGTATATATATATATGTGGATATATATTGGCATTTTATTTTTATTTTAAGAGCCGTGGCGCAACATATCTTGCTCCGCCACGGTAAATCCAATAACTGTGGCGGCGACTTCTAACACATATTTCATTATGCGTGGCGGGCGCTGCTGCCCGCCACGATATGCCTCATATTGAGCAGGCGGGCACACCGCCCCACACCCCGAGGTCTCGTGACGGCGGTCGTGCCCGCCTACAAAATGAAATCCGCCCGCCACGAAAAATATTTTCGCTACTAGTGTCTTTTCATTTCTTTTCTTCCTCCTCGCATGTCCTTGTCGCGCATTCTTCTTCCCACGCCAACCCCTAGTCAGAGGCTGCCCCTATGGCCGGCGTGCGTCGGCCCCGCCCCACCGTGCTCCCATGGGTGGCGGCGTCGCCCGGCACGTCTCCACACGTCCCCGACCCGACACCCCATCGGCCCCTTCCCCGACACACCGCTAAGCAGACCTTGGGAGGCAGCCACGACCGTGCCCCATCGGCCCCATGTTGGAGCACCTGCTCTACAGCTATGTTTCTCGAGCCAAAGACCTGCGCCTAAGTTCCAGCTCTCTACCATCTAGAAATGAGCACACAGCTGAGCTTGAGTACAAACCACCAAAGTCATAAGGCTTCTACTCTTAGGACCAAGAGAAATTGGGTTACAGTAACAAAGTCTAGCCCTACCAGGACATACAAAGACTACCTTGGAAAAGAAAAAGGACTAAAGCTTCGATTCAAATCCAAAAAGTTCCACCCAAACATTTTGAGGACCACTAAGATCATCGCCTGTTCGCTTGACTACTACGCCATCACCCAGCCATTCAACAGTATTTTCCTCTCAAAGATCGCTACCAAAGACGCACCTTTCTCTCGAAATCAAATCAAGACTAACCGAAAGATCAACCAAAACGTAATGCGCGATTGTTTCTAAGTGTTTAGTTGGTGAGATATTTTAGGTTTGGCTACTCGTAGCACTTTTGTTTGTACTAGCAAATATGCCCGCGTGCAGCGTGCCACGGACATATAATAGCCAACTATCCGCTATTAACAATGTCCTGTGGGCTGCTAAGTTTACCTCACGCAGCCATGGGCCCATCACAGCCGTGGAACCGCCGCTTCTTTCGGCGCCGCCGCACGGATGCGCTGCAGCGCTAGTTGCAACGAGATCCTCTAACGCTTCTCCCCGCCGGCAGAGGAACGCCCAGCTTCTCGGACGCCGATGAGGCATCCGGATGGCAAAGAAGCAACACTACATCGAACCCATTGGGCCAAGAACACGGCATGTGGCCCAGTCCGATGCAACAGCGGATGAGGACGGACGGAAAAGGGCGCGAGGTCGCAGTAGTAAAGGGCGCGAGGCCGACAAAAATGGGTGCGTAGGCGGCGCGGAGGAGATTGCCGGAGGGAAGAGAGCTGCTGCCGTGCTCTTCAATCTCGTATGTAAGCATTCATCCGCCTCTCCTGCCATCCCTTCAAACATGAAAGGATCGACTTATACTGATAAAAGTCCCATCATCAGATTTGCTTGAACTCGATCGAACTCTCCCTTTTGTCATGAAAGAAGCAGTAGGTTGAATCTGTATTACGTAGCATTGATATGGAAGAAGAGGCTAATAAAGACCATGCTTTCAATACGTAAGGCAATACTACCCCAATTTGTTATATGTGACATCAAATTGATTTTAGTTGCTCAAAAATCCCAATCCCATGTATTGTTACTCCTCATGCTTGTTCTCTGCAATTGCACTGCCTATATTTATTTTTCTATTGTCAGAGGTATGCTGCCTAGCTTTTGTACCTCATGCTGGCATGCAATTGCACTGCTCATATTTATTTTTCTATTGTCAGAGGTATGCTCTCCTTTTTCTTGCGCAAAAGTGAGATGCGGCGCAGCCACAGTCATCTCCCGTGCATCCGGGCTGTTTAGATATTGGGCCGGGCATAGGCCGCATGGTCATGGACTCTTTACTTTAGTATGTGCCGTCGGATGCCCTATCAACGTCCCAGAGCAACCGAACGTCCTCTGCCGGCCAGGAAGAAACGTTAGAAGATCTCATTCCGGCTAGTTTAGTCGAAGCTGCATGCGACTCGGGTGTTGGGCTCGTCGGCAATCCTGTCATGGTAAACGTCGGGTTCGTGGACTACTTTCCGTCGGGGCCGAAGCAAGAGATATTGTGTGCCTATAATTTTGGATGTTTACGTGGGATTTTTAGCTGGATTCTTGGACGTATTCTGTGTGTGATAAGCATGCTTTGATATAGGGACTCTTAGACTTTCGAGTATAAAACTCGGTCAAACATTTGGTACAGCCGAGCGGAGTCCGGATAGAAAACATCTGAGCACAAAAAGGAAACGTGGACAGGCGAGAGTTGGAAACAAAATCATGCTGCCTCAGGCGGACAGAAACAGGCCGACGGATGACGGAAAAATTTATTTATGACGGTGAACGGCGGAAGACGGACCAAAATTTTGTGACTGAAATTTCCTCGCTTTTATTAGTAGGTATAGATTTGCTAATTATTGTCCCACCACGACTAACTAGGCTCAAAAGATTCGTGATTGCACTTTTTACAAAACAAACTGTGCGAATTAGCTTTTTACCTCCATTTAATGCTCCATGCATGAGCGACGAGATTCATGTGACGTACACAGGCTCTAATTTCCTGCACCCACGCTTTTAATACAGGTCGCTCCTCATGCAAAGGGGACCACTATCGAATCTAGTCTGTCTCATGGAGGTC
>JADLZK010008156.1:0-128859 GCA_015847255.1 Hyparrhenia diplandra | reverse complement strand
CGGTTGGATCGATCGTGAGAGTCTATCGTGTGCTCCCTGGATCCGCACGGCGAACCGCGACCTTGAAGTGGTTGTAGATAGCCGACTCCATGTCGCTCTTGTGGCGTCGAGATGGCACCTCCTTGTTGCGAAGACTAAGGATGGTATTCTTGGCCTTCGTCCACTTGCTAGCAAATGAAAGTATTTAAAACCTATGCCTTTCATATACAATGTAATCAACACTGCACACACCTCCTCCATGCTCAGGTCGGGTTCTCGCTGCTTCTTGTCTGCCCGCCCGCGCCACCCGGTAGGGCTCTCGCTCTCTTCCTGCTTCTTGCCCCCTTACCCACCCCAGAGCTCAAGTTATGACGAAGCTGTATCTTCGCGTGAGAGAGAATAATCCGTGCATCGCAGCACATGGGCTCCTCGCCGGATGCGAGAGCACTACCTACTACACTCTGCGTGTTGACTCCCTACTTCATGCGCCTCCATGGTAGACCACTATGCCATATTTCATACATTGTCGAGTCAAATAGGCAATAGTGGGTAAATCTCAAGAGACGATTGTGCAGCCTCTACCACTACTTCCGATATAGAATCAAGAATGAGATAAATGGTGGTACATGTGTGTAAGCTAAATATATTGTGTGTTTCTAGATTTTAAGCCAAAAACCTTAACATAAAGGTTTTGTCTCTTTCCACTACTAAAATTATAAATTTCAGTATCTCAACAACAAATAAAATAGTTGATACGCAAAAGGTATGTTGTAGGAGGATAATGAAGCGCCCGTAGTAAAGATATGATGGAATCGCTACTAGGGTTGCTTCTTGACGCTCTATTAGAAAGGTAAGTCAAGCAAAAAATATTCTAGGCAGTAATTTGGGCCCCTTTTATGTTTTAATTGTACTCATGTGCTTTTGTCATGCAACCCTTAATCCTTCCTCTACATAATTATGGATATTATACAGCACTTTGACACCCAAACAATCTTAAATGATATAGTTGCGTTACCAACGAAGGAGATATGGTTCACGCCGCTTGATCCCGGTTGGCCTTGGGCTTTTGGCGACTGGGTGCATATCGAGGATCTAGTCAGCTTGTGAGGCCACGAAAGCGCTCCTACTTTGATCAACATGTATGGTCGATGTTGAAACTTGGGATTCCAACTGGGGTGAGAGTCTCCGCCTGGACATTGCTCCAAGGGGGATGCAGAGTTTTCGTGGCTAAGTATAGAACTCACAATATTCAATGGTAATAAATTCCATTCACCAACCAACATACCATGGAGTGGGCCAAGCATTTTACAGCTTTGATAGGCGTGTAAGAACATCAAGCTACACTTCTCACCCCTGGCTGTGATGCCCGCAAAGATATTCCTGGGAGCAGCCACCACGTCATAGGGCTTCTTTGGTCTCAGTCACCAATTGCGCGCTAGGCTTTCTTGATCTCTTTAAGCTGTGAACTCGCCTTTCAGCTTCCTGGTCCGCTATAAGTTCGGGCCTATATTTAGGGGCCCGCAAATTCTCCGCCTAGTCCAGCGCTGAGACTTCCTTTCAGCTACCTAATCCTCCATTGGCTCTGCGTTTAGTCTGTGAGCATAGGGCTCTGCCGCTTGCTCTCACAGCATAGGACACTTCATGGGCGCTACGCCGGCCATGGAGACTCTCTCAAGCGCCATCCGCTAGACGCAGACGGGCTCTCCATGAGTCCTCCGCGGGAGATACAGTCCCGCGCCTGCAGCCGCGTCCGTCTGAGGCCTCCTCGCGTAGTCCCTTAGCAAGGTAAAAATAGGAGTACGCAGTTGAAGTTGCCATAAGTTAGCCGCCCCGGGACACCTCCGCCTACTAGCCAATCGCGCTAGCAACACTTCCGCCACGATGCTGGACCCATGTCCCAACAGCGACGCGTTTGACTCCCTGTTGCTTCTCGCCACTTGAGAATTTGAAAGGAGCGTAACAATCACATCGCTCCAGAGGATCATAGTCCCCATGAGTTATTTTAGGCGCAGATCTTTAGCCTTCGCCATGGCTGGTCACAACGTTTTCTTTTGTGAATTTTTGGTCGCAACGCTTTTGTTAACTATGTAATCACAAAATAGAACCCAATAGTCTCCTTAAGGCCCCGAGGAGGGCTCCTCGCCTTCTTTGGACTGCGGTGTAATTTGTTTTAACTTTCCCCTTATAATGAACCTGGTGATGGCTCGATGGTGCAGTAAAAAGTTGTTAATTGCGGAATTGTAGCATCTTGTCGAGACACTACAACTTTTGATGTTGACTTTATTTCCATTTAACATTGTTAATCATCTCAAATATGATCTTAGGACTTATATTGCACATTTAGACTTGTAGAAAACCATTTCATCATGTATCAAAAGCGTTATCAACTATAAAGTTTGAGGTCATTTTTAAATAAAACGTCCCTTATTGTCTCCTTCAGTGCTGTGGTAAGGGGTATAAATGGATAGTTTGACCTAAATAAAACCTAGTAAGTGGATACACTCAGTATTTTTAAAACTAGCACTCAGATAGCTTAGATGAGACTCTAGTGATGGATGAAATTCAAAAATACACAACTCAAAAGAGGTTGAATCGAGAAGTAGGAGGTTAATATTAGTAGCACCGAATCAACAGTCTAATGGTCACACAAAAATCAATGTCTCAAGTTATAGCCACTCGCATTTCAACAGCAATGTTATTTTAGATACGACCGTATCAGTCGGAAAAAGATGCCTACGACGACTTTGTTAATCTTAAGATTTATTGGTACACAACCTCAATTAGTATGTGTGCGTATGTTCCTCAAATGCACCATAACAATCCTCACTATCCCACTCCCAAAATGCATGATCCACAGGCTACTCGATCGTCTGCGACCTATCAGCGTGATGACGTGAACCTGACGGATAGGCGGCCGAGAATCAAGATTGGTGTGCCGCGAGACCGGCTGCCTGGCTGCTACGTCCCTTTCCTCCCTCCCCGTGCCGCCTCGCGCACTGCCGCACGCCTACCTGCAGCCCAGCACTGCCTTTTGCCCGCGCGCACGCATGCCTCAGAAATAAAGCCGTCGCCCTTCCGCGCCGTTGGGGGCGTCATAACTGAGAGACACACGAGGGCGTGCGCTCCGGCCCCGCCCATTCTTCCAGCAGCAGCCAGCTGCCAGCAGCGGAGTAGAGTAAGCACAGTCTGCCCTCTCCTCTACTTTTTGCCGTTTTGCGCACCCACAACAGCGGGCCAGCCGGGCGCACTCACCGTCGCGGCTCCGGCGGCCCGGCTGCCATGGCGACGACGGCCGCCCCGGCACCGACGGACTGCCGGGTACGCACCGTGCTCGCGGCGGCAGTGTGCCGAGGACCACCGCCGCCTCCTCTTCCTCTCCGTCATGCGCCGTCAGTGATCGTCTCGGGGCGCTGGATCGCACCGCCACCACCGCTGTGAGTCCACGCACGTTTCTCTGATTCCTTCTTGTCGCCCGATGTCACGATTGGGATCGCACCTTTTGTGTTGCGGCGCTAAGTTTTTCTTGTTAGAAACTGCAAAAAGGGCGACCAGCGATGGAGTAACTTCCTCTCAGAGAACAAGAGTGCGCGAATTGAGCTTGCTGTATTTTGACTTTTGAGAACAACAAACCGGCGTAGGCGTGGAGCTGGCGGTTTTTCCTTTTCTCAGCCGGCGCGCGCCTTGCTGTGCAAATGATCGTGCTTTCTGTTTGGCCTGCAAATGGCCTTGCCTGGCAGCAGCCAGCGGAAAAACCCTTATGTGCAGTGCAGTGCAGGGCACCTAATTTCTAAATTCTGCATTGCGTAATGTATTTGCGTTCGCCAGGCTGACTTGCTAATCAAGGGCAAGCCACAACGCTGACACTAGAGTTATGTATTTTTCAAAGCTGACAACGTTTTCCCTCCATAATTGCTGCATGATGAGCTGTAGGCTTCCGTACATTCCTAGTAGCTCAGAAAGGAGCGAGCTAGCTAGTCATCCAAAGTTTGTCGCTTTAGCTGACTTTTATTTTTACGGTGAAGATGAAGCGTCGTGTAGTGGCCACTAAGACAGAGGAGAGCGACTGAATGAGAGAGACTTGTAGGCGGCGGTGCTACTGCTTTGTTTGTGAGCGCTAGGGGACCCCAGATCGAGGGAAGAGAGCTTCTGGTGTACGTGTTTTGCCCGGCACGTCAGCACACTGCTCGACGACTGCTCGTTCTTGCAGCGGATTGGTATACGATCACGGGGTTCGTGTAGCGGTCTAGGCTAGTCGTCGCGTTAAAGAACAGGTTCAAATGGAAAGTGACATAATTTAACACTTGCGCAAAAACAAAAGAGTGGAAAAGAGAGGCGAAATAAAAAGCCCAACTGCCCAACAGCCCCAAGGAGGCAAGGAGCGTCTCCTGTGACATGCGATGTGCCGTGACCTAGCGGATATTACCTTGCACGAACCCTCGAGAATCTTTTTGCTCAGAAACGGCAGCATTCGGCTGCGGGTGGAGCTGCCAGCTGCGGCGTCTCAACAGCCGGACTCCTATTTGCACGCTTATTTGCTGACTCAGGCTAACAGCGAATAAAAATCGTGATTCTGAAAGAACATTAACTCAGAGAGATACAGAACCCGACATGTAAAGAAAGGGAGATATTCCTGCGAGAAACAAACTATCCAAGGAAACTCTAAAAAGCTATGCAAGGAGTTGAAGGAGTCCGGGCTAAATAAATAAACTATATGACAGCGTATTACGAGCGCTATATTATGCTCTACACAGATATAGAGGCCGGATTAATAAAAATCTATTATTTGCGACAGAATACCATCATTAGTAGTGCTCTTAAAAATAACAAGTGTTGACGAGCCTCTCTTGGTTCAGCTAATGTTCTGTGATAGCTTATAATTGGGCTTGCATAACCGAATCACATCTGCATTGGGCCTTAGGGCAAAATGGTTTACTATTCTAATGACTTCTTTTGGACCAACCGTTTTTAATCTTTTAATTAGGGATTTTTAATTATTCGTCGCCTTACTCTTTGCGTTGCAGGGGACCCCTGACGCGCCTCCCGACCACCGCGGCCATTCCCGCCGCCGCCGTACTCCACCACCCCGAAACGCAACAGCTACCACCGTCACCGCCGCCTCCTCCCCCCTTCCCGACCACCACCTCCCTCCTACACCATCTCCTGCCCCAGTCTCAACCTCTCCAATCCCGCCAAAGCGCCCAAAACCTCCCGAACCCTCGCGCGCGCTCTCCTCTCCCTCCATCTGCCCCGCCTCCCCCAGCCCGCCCCCTGCCCTCCTCCGCCGCCTCGCCGTCCCTCCAACAGCTCGTGCCCGTCCTACTTCCGCTTCATCCACGAGGACCTCCGCCCATGGCGCGCTGCGGGCAGGGATCACGCACGCCATGCTCGACCGCGCCCGCCTCACCGCCACGTTCCGCCTCATCGTGCTGGGGGGCCGCGCCTACGTCCAGCGGTTCCGCCCCCGCGTTCCAGACCCGGGACCTCTTCACCATCTGGGGCGTCCTCCAGCTGCTCCGTCGCTACCCCGGCCGCGTCCCCGATCTCGACCTCATGTTCGACACCGTCGACTGGGCCCGTCGTCCGCGCCCACCTCTACCGGGGAAGTACGCTGATGTGTTGCCACCGCTGTTCCGCTACTGCGGGGATGATAAAACGCTGGATATCGCCTTCCCGGATTGGTCATTTCTGGGGATGGTAATTTTACTTGCTTGCTTGTTTGAATTGCACATTTTCAGTCCAAAAGGGCATAAATTGGGAACTGAACACAAAAATTGATGTCAATTATACGCACACGTCATCAATCAAAAGAGCTACTGAACTGAATGCACCATTTCTATTCCCTACTTATATGCATATGAAGTACAACAGTTCTAATGATACTGACTATCCTTCTTTGGCAGGCCAGAGATCAACATAAAAGCCATGGGATGCCCTGCAGGAGGACTTGAAGGATGGTAATAACAGAGTGAGATGGATGGATAGAGAGCCTTATGCTTACTGGAAAGGGAATCCATCAGTTTCTGTGACACGCAAGGAACTGGTTAAGTGTAATGTCTCTAGTACACATGATTGGAACGCAAGGATTTATGCTCAGGTAACATGTTTTCTGTTAATTTTTTTCCATCCCTGCAATAGGGATCCTTGGAGAAAGTAGACTCACTCTGTCCCCCCTTAATAGATTAAAATGGTTCTCTTCGAATTTAGTAAAATAGTGTTAGCTGTTTGCTTCTGTATATGTCTTACTTTATTTTTTTCGTTTTCTGGGACGTAGGACTGGTTCAAGGAGAGCAACGCAGGATATAAGGACTCAGATTTGAGTGGTCAGTGTGCTCACAGGTTTGCCTTCTTGTTTTCTTTTTTTCTTGTTGAGTACTTGAGTTATCACAAGTAAGGAGTCACAAAGTTCTATCAATAGCACTTTATGTTCTTAGCACTTTTTTGCTTAACCGCTTACAGGTACAAGATCTATATTGAAGGACTGGGCGTGGTCCATCAGTGAGAAATATATACTAGCATGTGATTCAATGACTCTTGTTGGTTACACCAAGATACTATGATTTCTTTTCAAGGTCACTTATGCCGATTCAGCATTATTGGCCTGTTCGGGATGACAATAAATGTGCCTCCATAAAAATATGCTGTTGATTAAAGTAACTCGCAAGCAACTGGTATCTTTACATCTTGCCCATATTTTTGTCATCTACATTTGTAGGCAATTTTTGCAGTGCTAAACATTAGATTTGGAAATAATAGTAATAAGCTCTGCTTGTTACTAATTGAAGTCCAGTTGAGATGCAGCCTACAGTCTATGGTGTGTGAACCCAATGTGCCTAATCTTTCTTAGGATATCTATGTCTCATTGTGTTAAACACCACCCACAGGTGCTACTGAAAAGGGTTTGGTGCAAACAGCTTCTGCCCCTAATTATCCACCATGATGCAAAAATATGGTAGAATATAAAAATGGACCAAGGATAATGCTAATATTTGAGCATGGGATTGAGAACTGAAAGATGCAAGTTTTTCAGCCAAAACTGGCAATGACCTACTTTTCAACTTAGGCTGGATACACTGGGCTTCTCTTCACTAACAGACTAACAGTAACAGTCATTTTGAGTTTTTCCATAGAGTTAGAAAACTTTTAAATGGTACTACCTCTGAATCTGATCCAAAACAGGATGCATGCTAATAAAAATGCTTTAGGTATGCCCTAGGATTCAACTTCGAGGTCGAGACCATTATGCTAATAGAAATGGTTTAGTTTTGTCAAGCAAAACTTTTATATTGCCATCATCAAAAGTACTTCAATGGTAATATAGTTTTATGAATTCAATGCACTTAGAAAAAATAAAAACTCAAGGTGAGTGTTAATGTTATAAACAACTATTAAATTGGATAGGTAACAATGTTTTTTTACTTGCACTGTTTAGGACTTTAGCGTGCTTTTATGCTGCAATCTCTTATATTTTCTCTATCTTGGTGAGAATATACTATTTTTTCTCAAATGAAATACTTTTTCTCATACTCTAAATCTTTCATAGGGCACAACGCATAGGAAAAACAAGCAAAGTAATTTCATTCATGAAGAGCTCAGTATGGACCATGTTTATGACTACATGCTTCATCTTCTAACTGAATATGCCAAGCTCCTAAAGTTCAAGCCCACTAAACCACCTGAGGCTGTTGAGGTCTGTTCAGAGTCTTTTGGTCTGCCAAGCTGAAGGCCTCGAGAAGAAGTTTCTTATGGAATCCATGGTGAAGTTTGCCCGTGATGCAGGCCCATGTGATCTGCCTCCTTCTCGACCCTCATGAGCTCAAGATGCTAAAACAGAGGAAAGAAAATTCAATAAAGCAGATTCAAATGTGGGAGCAAAGAGATTTAGGGGCTTAGATAATGTATACTTTTTTTCTTTCAATCGCAGGCACACATAAGGCTAATTTGGAAAGAAGGGAGACAAACTCAGGGATGGAAAGCGCACCTTCAAATAACATGCCCATGGATTGCTCACCCTGGGAAAAGTTAGGGATCCCAAGGAGATTTGAGTTTCCAAACTAGTCCTAATTGGTGTCTTATAATTTGATGAAATGGGGAAGTATGGTCTAACTTAGTGTCATTGAGGTGCGACCAAGTACCAATTATCCATTAGCTGAAATCAATGTAGAAGAATCTACATAAATCGAGCAAATGCCCATTCCTTAGGGTTTTCCCCCGTATAAAGCAATGGTTAGCTACTTAGCTATAACCATTTTTCTGTATTTAATTTTGTTTGATTGGCTTTACTTTGTAAAGCAACTATAAATGTTACACAGAAATAGTTTAACAATTATGCAGAATATATAATTCTAGCCAATATTCACTTCCCTCAGTGAGACTGGATGTAGTTATCTGTGCTATAGCTCAAAAGATGTATTGCAATGTGAACTCCTGGGTTTTCTTGTACCGTGAGAGTTTGATGGAGCATGTCAAGGGTATCCTCTGGGAGTTGACGCATGACATCCAGCTAATTAATTTTACATGAGATGCCTTTTCACTGGTTACTGACATGGTAAGCAACTTTGCTGCTTACACAGCTTAATACAAAAGAAAACTTCATCAGTATTTTTACCCTGCAGAAACTCTTGAAATCGATGGATGCAAAGGGAAGGTGAACATTTCTGGTCCATTTATGATCTGCATCACTGGAAGTTCGAGTTCCTGTCAATTTCTTAAGAGTCAATCGATTCAGCATTTTTCTGTGTTGAACACCAGTTCTCCACTATAGCAATGCATTGTTTCCTTTACTGCGATGTCAGGTAAAGATTGTTACTACGGAGTACTAGATTTCTTTTGACTTCTTCTATATATCAAGTATATGAACTTACCTTGCTCGTGGCTTTGGTTGGAAAAGGGCTATGCACAGCATAAGTAGAGTTGTTTGAATGCTTTACATACTATTTTCAACAGTCACCAAGCTGATAGTAAATGTAGTAAAAAGAGACTCCGGGAGAGAGTCAGAATCGTAATTTCTTTGAGCTTTCTTCATTTGACGAATGTGAAAACGACTTTATGAGAGGCGAATGTAGAAAGGAGAGATATAAAGTAAAGAATGCCATTCCCAATAGAGTACCAGGGAACCTTGTGTCTGAAGGCTATATCAGACACACCGCATTCCATTTTGGCAGCCACAGGAATCATGATTAGTCTTTTTGTTGATTTGCTTGGAGCAGCACTATCTCCCTTTTCGGCCCACCTTTAACTTAAAACAATCTCCACTGGCCTGCACGTGCATATTCGTGTGACAAATTTATCTCTCCTCTAGGCTCCAAGAAATCAACAGATGCTTTTTAGGGAATTCACATATGATAAATGATACTGAACTGGAAAGTGAGGAAACGCCTCACATTTCTCAAAAACACAGCAAACATTTTCCTTTTCACGTAGAAGTTTCACATAGGCTCACATAGAACCTCAAACCTCTGGATGTTAGTTTCGCACATGTAACAGTTATTTGCTACCTTCTTGTTATTAGTCTTTCAAAAAAAAAAAAAAAAAAGTAGTTCCACATAAAAGAACTAGGAAACCATGTGTTCTGAATCAAGCTTAAGAACATGATTGTGACTTTTGAGTTGCTCATTTCTTTCTGATCAACTAGTTACTAGTGTACCGTTTATTGCTTTTCCTTGCAGGCTAACATTTGTTCTAGGCCACGGCATGATGTCGGCCCCTGTCAAACTAAGTAGTACGTGACAACGGTGACGTGTACCCCCATCTCTGATCAGTGATTACTCTAGATTTCCTCTTTTGAAAATTGAAACGGGAGGTGATTACTCTAGAATTGTCGTAACTTTCTGCAATAGTGGCCTAGTGGTTGCAACAACTCTTCTCAGGGTACTGCGTCATCCTTCTTCCATACTAAAATGTCATAGATATCTGGTCGCAAGCAAGTGCGAGGAAACGGCCAGGGCACAAAGAAACACCCGGGTCCGCCGTGACACGCAGCGAAAGTGTATTCTATACCCCTGATCCCAGGAAGATTTGAAGCGTCACCTACCTAACCCGGCCAGTCGCTCTCAGTGTGCCTGCGTGAAGGAGCGTGTCCGGACCGGGCCTCCAGCTGAGAGTGAGACCTGAAACGGTCCGGAAGATTTCAAACTCCGATGGAGGGATCAGGTATGAACACCAGTGATATGATAAAGTGATAAGCTCAACTGTCAGCTTCAGACAGTAGTAGATGATTTGCTACCTGATCTGGTACTCTGCAGCTGGCCGTGTTTGAAGCGTCTAGAAAGTAGCATGTCACGTGCGGCCGTGCGGGGTATGGGGCAAGTGTGTGCCGTGTCCGGAAGAGTAGGTAGGAGGCAGGCACGTGCCCCAGGTGTGTACAAACAAGCTGGGCTCCAGTACGTGTACGTACGTACAGCGGCTGTAAGTGAGACTCGAAAAGGGGCTGCGAGTTTTTTTTTTTTTTTTTTTGATAACTGGGGCTGCGAGTTAAAGTGAGGCTGAAGGCTGATGCACGGCAGCCAGGATTAATACCTGGAGGGTGGGTTTGGTTGGGGCTTTGTCCTCGTACGATTATTAGACTACTAATAGCAAGCAGTTGCCCTCGGCAAGCAGCCATCATCACCGCTTGGCGTGGCCGTTAAGCGCAAGCAGTGTGAGTGTGCAGCCCCCACCCCAGGGCTTCGTCCTCTTCCACTCCACCGAATCCTCGCGGCTCCATCGGCGGAACGCGGGCCATAAACATACGACACTCGACACGAGGAGCTCGATGACCATGTGACTGTGAAGCGAAGCAAAGCGGAACGAGCCGCAGCCGCCTCTGCTTTCCTCTCGATCGCTTCCAACGCCCGCCGGCGGCGGCGGCGCGATACTTTTTCTCCCCCTTAGCCTCCTTTTTTTTTCTTGTGGTGTTGCACCCAGGACCAGTGAGCATTTTCCGGGGGCTGCTGTGTTTGTGTGTGTGTGGGCACGGATGGGGAGGAGAGCGGCATGTCAACGGCGAGGCCGCTCGTGGTCTCCTTCCTCTGCGTGCTTCTCGTCAGGACCTCAGAATCTGCCTCGGATGACGGTATTGCTGCTGCTTCTCTTGTCCTCTGTGTGCTTCCTTCTGCTATACTCCCTACTTGGTGATAAGTTGATAGCCGCTGGCTGCTGTGTTCTTGCGTTTAATTTGCCAGTATCTGCGCTTCTTGCGTTCAAGAGAGCCATCTACGACGACCCTCTGTCCAAGCTGTCGGATTGGAACTCCAAGGACAAGGATCCCTGCGCCTGGTTCGGTGTGGGCTGCTCGCCGTTCGACAACCGCGTGGTCACGCTGTAAGAATCACAAAGAACTGGCCGCCCTCTTTTTTTCATCCCTCATCTGTTTTCTTTCCTTTCTCACATTGCTGAAGGTCACATGACTCTAAGCAAAAAGAATTCTAAGATTCTCGTTTTACATGGGGCTTTTGTTTGTTGAATGAAGCATATTCGTGGCCTTCCCTGGCTACTTGTCCAAATAGCATGCATAGTTCATTACTAGCTCAGATGAAAAGAAAAGATTCACGAACCATATGTGCGAAATGTGATATTCCGGGCCTATTTTAGAGCTTGATCAAATGGATAACGAACAATTATGCACCGTGGTTGAAATTATACACTTCCGGTGGTAGAAATCTCTGCGGCAATAGCAGAATGATGCATGTTCTTCCACAGTTAAAGTGGACAAAGTTTCTGACACCAGATAAGGCACCGATTGGAAGCTATCATTCAACTTTATCTACTACCTTTTATTCCTGTCTTCAGTTGACTTAACAAGCACCCAAACAATTTGTCCTAAAAACATGCGCATAGTTTTTAATATGTGGATTTTTTTTTTTTGAACGGAATTTAGTATGTGGATTTTGTGGTCCATCCAGAAGGCAAACCCTCAAAACAGTATTTTCAGCTTTTATGTTGAACGGAAAACAAAGACAAGTGGTGTTTCTCGAATTCAGATAGGGATTTTGTTGTGTGAACAAGTACTAAACTACTTTTTCTCTGTTGATGAACATCTTGTTCTCATATAAGTGTCTGCTATTTTTCACTATATAGTGAGCTGTCAAATTCATCTCTCCAAGGATTTTTGGCACCAGAGATCGGATCCCTAAGATCTTTGCAAACTCTGTGAGTGCTATCACTCCGTGAAACTCCGATTTTAATTTCACCTAAAATAATATCAACTGATAGTCTTAGGAAACTTCTTGCAGTGTGTTGGATCACAATACATTCATGGGCTCAATACCAAAAGACATCGGCATGCTGAAGAACCTGATTGAGCTGAACCTTTAGCTCCAACCAACTTGCGGGGCCTATACCCAGTGAGATTGGTGACTTGGCAAAGATCACAAAAATGTACAAGAAGAGCTAGAGATTCACTTGTTCTATTCTCAGCATCAGTTCAATTTTATAACTCTTCTGTTCTCTTATGCCCTAGAGACCTTCATGCAAATCGGTTTGGATGGCACTATCCCTCCTGAGCTTGGCAAGTTGGGAAGCCTCCTTGAGCTCCGGTTGAGCAACAGCCTTTTACAGGCATTATTCCTGCAAGCAATGATTCAGAGATGTAGTAACTGTTTCTCAGTGTCTTCAAAAGCCCAAAGGTTGTTTTCAATAAGCATGATCTTGAAAGCATGTATTTTTCTGTTCAAAGGAATAATCCAATTAGTTAAAGTTAGCATCAGCAGCACTGACTGCATGCTGCCACACTTAGTACTTACTGTGCAAGCATGCAATTTGAATTTGATTAACTGTCTGGAGACAAGCTGAATGACTGAATGAGACATGAAACAATGATCAAACTGTGAACTCCAGAACATTAACAGTACTCTTCTATTCCGACATCATTTGATATGGCATCACGAACAACCACTTGTACCTGTATTCCTTCTTTCAGGGAATCCGCCAACAGCACTGATGAAAGTTGGATTGTGTCAGCTATCTCAGCGAACCAATATTGATCTCTCGTATAACTTTTTTTTGGTTGGAGATGTTCCCACATGCTTACAGAAAATCAAAGGTACACCTTCGCCTTTCGTGGCTTAAATGTTTCAGTTGTCTTCTTGAACTTACCTGTTTTTACAGTATTTGAACAGACCAAGCTTGGTAGGGAATTGCTTCCAGAACAACACATCAAACCGTCCACTGCAGCAATGTATGGTGATATTTTATATTTTAACTTTTGACATACTTAGTCATTAATACATTTTGCTGTTCCTCTTTTTGGGCTGTTTGACACCATTTGCTTCGTTATTTGGTAATAGCGTATACATCATTGGTTGCAAAGATACAATTAACAGTTGTTGGAGAAAATCCTCATGCGGAGCAAAATGAATTTTTCAACAAAAAAACTTTTATCATTAAGACAGTAACATATTGGTAAAAGCAATCCTAATATTTAATAAACTACATTTTTTTAAGGAAGTTACTAGACTACATATTCTGTCAACTACCCTGTCCATTAGGCTAGTCTGACTAAACAAGTCCAACCCTTTGTACACCCTAGAAGATGAAATTGGGGGTGCATTTCTGGGCTCGAGGACATTGTGCAATGCTGGAAACCTAACTATAGCCTGTTAAAATTTATCTGGCACTTAACAAAAGAAAAGCAACCCTAGGCACATTGCTCTGTCAGTTTCGGATCAGTTACGGATGATTTGGGACCAGGGATAGTGTAGCATGGCTATGGTTGTTAAAAATAAAGGCCTGAAGTTGACACGTTGTTTTGCTTCCTTGTTGGATCCGATCTCCCACATTCTTCCTTTTTGTCCTTCGATCTTTAAGGCTCCTTCTGTTTGTGTTCATGTTAATAGCTCCACCTTACTTTTTAAAGATGCCCAAATTTATTTTGTGTGTTTCCTTATGCTTTTTACATCTGATGAGCATTACAATATGACTCAAATGCGGTCAATACATACTGTTATACTAGAGGCGTTCCCTTTTTGTACATCAAACTCTAAACTCTTTATCTTAATTTGCTTCTCTGAATAGTATAACAGTTCCTTGTTACTGTAATTTGCTTCTCTGAATAATGAGACATAATTACAGGTGAAACTAATCAGGAAGAGATAGAGACAATGGTGCTGATGAGAATGTGCAGAAAGGCCTGCCAGAGCCACTTTGGCTGTTCATTCTGGAAGTCATCGCAGCAGTTTCATTGCTTTGTTTGTTAACACTTTTGTACCATGACTGGCATCCGAAGGTGCAGAGCTAGATCCTCTGGGTCCGGGACCAGTGTTCCATGGACAAGAGCTGTAAGCTGGAAGGAGAACACCGTAATCTCAATCGGTCGGTGCCTGCTTTTGTTGCGATTTACTGACAGAACTGAACTTTACACTGCGTTTATTACGGGTTGCCTTCAAAATAAAATGAACAGGCAGGAGATCTGCCTATATTATATTATATTGATAAAGAAGAAAAAATATGTTGCTCGTGTAGATGATGACCTCCTGATAAATGTGCCAAAAGATAAGCCGGCAGGAGCTGGCAGAGGCTTGTGAAGACTTCAGCAACATAATTGGATCGTCTCAGGAGACAGTTGTGTACAAGGGAACTCTGAAGGATGGCCGGGAAATCGCTGTTGTGTCGCTGACTGTTCCGGTGCATTACTGGAATGACTATGTGGAACTTTACTTTCAGAAGGAGGCGAGTGTGAACCAACTAAACCCCAATGAAGATTTTTACTTCCGTATAATCGTATCTCATAATAATTTGCTCGAAATATTCAGGTAATAGAAATGTCCAGACTGAGCCATGAAAACGTTGCAAAGATGGTGGGATACTGCAAGGAATCTGATCCATTTTCAAGAATGCTAGTCTTTCAGTATCCACCAAATGGGACACTCTACGAGCATCTGCACGGTAAGTCAACAAGCTCTTGCCTTGCTCCATGCCTCCATGTATGGTAGCATGAACTCGGTGCGTTATCTGTTCGCAGATGGAGATGGGTGGCAGCTATCTTGGCCTAGACGGATGAAATTAGCACTCGCCATCTCGCGTGTTCTCAGATACTTGCACACTGAGCTGCAACCTCCATTTGCAGTAGCTGCACTGACGTCTAGTTCGGTTTACCTAACCGAAGACTTCTCGCCAAAGGTCTGTGTTGTATATATGCACTCCTAGACACACTGCTAAATCAAGAACATTAGTTTCTGGTAGCATATAGCATCCTGATTCCTGAGCATGAGGTTCCAGTCTTAGTTCAGTTCAGTTCAGTTCAGATAACAACTGCAGCTGACTGCGGTTTTTGCAGATAATCGATTTCGAGAGGTGGAGATATCTTGCGACCAAACCAGGATTTGCCTCACTGAATGGCGGGTCATCAACAGCATTACTGATTCTCGGCATAAGCGCTTCATGGACGTCCAGGCCAACACCTATGCGTTCGGCGTGATCCTGCTGGAGCTCATCAGTGGCAGAGCCTCGGTTTCAAAGATACCGGGAGCTTAGTGGATTGGGTATAACTGCTGGCTCTTCCTCACTCAAGCGGCCAAGCCTGCTCATGCTACACTGCCTCTGTATGTACACTGACAAGTACTGGGCGTGATCTGTCCATGCAGGCAAGAGAGCACCTGGAGCATCCCGGGGAGTTCAGCAAGATGGTGGACCCGGGCTGCAGAGCGTGAACCAGGAGAGCCTGGGCATCGTCTGCAACGTGGTGAACCTGTGCATCGATCCAGAGCCGTCGCGGCGGCCGTCCATGAGCATGATCGCGGCCATCCTGGAGGATGGCATCCAGGCGTCGGCGGCCACCTTGTTCAGGGATTCGTCTCTGGCATGGGCCGAAGCCGAGCTGGCCATCTCCTAGATGCCCTTTGCCTTTTCGTTTGCTGCACTCTCTAGACTGTAACTGTATACTGTAGTTGCTTGGACAGTGATGGTTTGACCCATTGTTACTCCGTTTGGCATTGTAATGTTTTTTTTGTTCTCTTTTCTGGAGAGAGAAATGGCATGTAGAAATCTGAATTCGATGACTCAATTTTTGATTTGATCAGCACGAGAAGTAGATTTTTTTTTGTCCTTTCAAATACAGAGGGGCATTTGAGACGCTTTGTTCCCCATTTCAATGGAGGCCCAAGAGAATGCGGCCTACGAAGCACGCAGGCCGAAGGGCCCAAATCTCCAACGGCCCTACGGATCCGCAACGGGGACTCGGGAGTGAACTTTTCTTTTTCTTTGCTCTTTCTTATAGCGTGGGAAGGGGAGGAGGGACCTTTTGCCGCCGCGTCGCCATGGCGGCGGGAAGAAAACGACGAACAGCTGACCGAGTACGAGAAGCAGCGGCTGGCGCGGATACGCGAGAACGAGGCCCGGTTCGAGGGCCCTGGGCATCCGTAGCCTCGCAGCGTCCCTCTCCTCCGCAACCCGTCGCCGGGGACGGTCAAGGGAAGCAGAAGAAGCGGTCCGCCGACGAGGACGAGGACGAGGACGAGGACGAGGAGTACGTCCCGTCCGATAGCGGCGGCGGTGGGGAGGATGACAGGAGCTCGTCGGAGAGCGCGCAAGACGAAGAGTTGGAGGAGAGGTGAAATCAGCGCGCCAAGGTACGGAGCTTCCCCTTTCCTCAGTTCTATGTCATCCATTAATCCTCATTAACTGATGGGATCTAAGCTGTCTAGGCCTCGCCCACATAAATGGTTATTTTCACTGCACAGTGGGGGTTTAAGATCCACTAATAAAAGGCTACGATTTGGTACCTGCTATTATATCACAGATGTGTAATGTGTTGCATAATTGTTCTATCATTTTTGTTTCAGGGAAAGAAAAATAAATTGTCAAAATCTGGTAAATCTACAAAGAGCACGCCTACTAAGGGTAGGGCTTCTTTTTTTGCTGATGTGGTGGATGATGATACAGCCTTACAGCAGGTATTGTCATAACCACGAATAACAATATTATTAACCCTATAAATGGCGCTCAAATCCTAAACCTTTTGTGCTAAGTTTTCATTGTATGATTTCGTCAGCACCTTAACAATGCTAATATAATATACAGGCAATTGCTCTCTCCTGATGGAATATTCAGAAAAGCCTTCGACTGCAATGGGTGCAGAAACATCGAGCACAGTAACAGGAGCTAGTGAAAGTACTCACGCAAAAACAACCGCAAAGCATCCGTTCAGGACTCAGCTAAGAACAAGAAGATTAAAAAGCTGGTACGTCCCTTCAAGCTTGACTTGTATCAATTACACCTGTGCCATGTATGTTTTACACACTCGTTTTGACCCCAAGGGTAAGAGCAGGATTCAGCTGACGGAAGATGATGTGGTTGCATTCTTCTTCTCATTCAGCCCGGTACTCTTATCTGACACCAAAATTCATTTTCTACATGTCTGACCCATCAAATGCGTTGATTATTGATCATTATTCAGGATCTTGTTAAGTGCAATGAATAGTATATTCATGAAATATAATGAACTCAAAATAACTTGGTTTTGAATCCATTTTCATTTGAATCTGCTTTGGCGCGGATGTTTTTTAGTCTAGTTTTGACCATCTCATACTTGTTTGCAGCTCATAGAATTAGCCCCTCGCCCCCCTCCATCCCCATCTGCTTATGGATCGGCTGTAGGTTTAGATACAAGATAGAGTTTAAACCAAACTTAAAATGTATTCTAGTCTTGTTTCTAAAAGAAGGACCATGCCATTATGGTAATATGTTGGAGCACACAGACTTGAAAGGAATAACTGATACACCTTTCGCTTTATTATTGCTCACAATTTAATTTCTGCAGAAGCTGGTAGGGACATTTGCAGAACTTACTTCGGTCTAATCCATTTACTGTGCAATATCTGCTGAGAAATGATAGTACAGTAGTACTGTATGTATATCATGAGTCAAACTGAAATTACTAGCCTCGATGTAGCATCTCTGGGTATTTTTTTGTTCAGAGTAAAATGGATATAGTTATCTAATATAGTTGTCTGAAGAGCAAACAAATGATTGATACACTTTTATTAATAAAATTATTGATACACTTATTGCTTATATACTTACTGCATGCTCTGTATAAATATTGTTCTTGGTATATTACTTGTGCAAACAGTACCGATTTGTTCATATTTTGTTTCACAGAAGTTGGTAAGGATATATTACACCATGGGATCTTGAAAGAATGGCTACAATAAATGATTTCATCTGGACTGAATCTGAGATATCTAAGATGATCCGTTGCTTTGATAGTGGCGGTGATGGAAGGTTTGTATTAGATTTCCACTCAAGTTTAAGTATCAATGTTTTATTTGGAACCCACTTGAAAGGTAGAGCCAGTCTGGTTCATGCGATTTGCTAAGCATTCGCTAGCATCTGAAAATAAAACAGTACTGACAGCTTTGTTTCATCGTTTTTTTATTTGCCCCTCAAAGTAAATTGATTGTTCGAAAACACCCTGGATCACCATGAACCCACTGAATCTGCAATTCAATGGATATCAATCTCTTTAGCTTGTCAATTTAACCAGATGTTAGTTAGTAATTAGCATTCTGGATGTGTACTACTGATTCCTATCCCAGAACAAATTCTTCTTTTATATACATCTGTTCATGAATGCCAATGTTGAACAGGCACTAGAAATATAGGTTTCTTTTCAACCTTCTAGTCCACTATACTTCCTCCCTATTTTCTTACATCTTGATTTTTGCTGCTCCACAGATAAACCTCGAGGATTTCCGCAGCATAGTATCTCAATGCAACATGTTGCAGGAGCATGAAGTGAGGATGACGAGTGTTGCTAGTCTGAAGATGCTTGTACTCTTGTTTTGCATAGCCAACATGTGACCTTAAATCAGCAAAGGGGGGCATAAAGTGAGTTTATGAAACCCATTTCTGTTTTCTTTTTAGCCATGATCATAACCTTTGTTGTTGGAGCTTGTCATGGCTGTTCTTCGATAATAAACAAAACAGATTCTGAAAATGATAGTTGCTGCAAGCGAAGCTTTTAGAGGCTTTTAAGAGGTGTACTACTAATACCTTTATGTATCACCTTTTTCTATGGAGAGCTGTGTCAGAGAAGGCCATGCACGAAATTGGACAGTTTCATTCTGTCTTTTTTTTTTTCGAGGTTCTACTTGTAACTATCATACGTGCACTGTTTTTATTTATTTATGATGTACGTCCTTTGTTTTAATGTGAACCAGTCAGTCCACATGTGGTTCTATTCACATTACAAGTACTTTTTCCCCCTGAAAGGCTGAAACTATACTGAAGTACAGCATTCTGTTTTCCGTGGCCTACTGCTCAGCTTGATCTATAAACCTGCAATATGATCTACAATTTCAAAGGAAGAGATCCTAACCTAACTATTTGGCTGGAAAGTGTGATCATACGAATTAGACCAACAACAGGTTCAGGTCCTTCCAGCTTGAATTGTTTTTATCAAATTGCGGGTGTAGAGATCAAACTGACGAAAGATTAAACTAAAACGTCTTACGTATAATTTAGAACAGGGGTATTTTGCATCAACTGCTGCACCAGTGCGGCAAAGCGTAGTATAGCCGAGCAGGAGTGGTAAATTTGTGATGAAGCCCAGATGTGTTGTTGGCTCGTCGTCTGGTCCAGTTCGCCCTTGTCGCTCGCCAATTTCTGGCATACGGCCAAGCGGTCAGGCTGACCGACCCCATGGCCGTCCGTCATTGCCGGGCCGATGCTCCCACCCCGACACAGAACCGCTCCCCAGTGCTCCCGTCCACCAGATCGGGCGGCCGCCAAGCCGGATCCAAGGGCCGAGCTCCACCGCCAGCGACGCAAGCGGTTGTTTTTAAGACCTCTGCATTATTACCTTTCAACTGCCAATCATGCACCTGCATAGTAATCAGCGTATACTCCCTCCGGTTTTGGTATTAGAGTCATTTTTGAAAGTCGAAGCATTGTGAATATAAATCATCGATAACTTTTAAGTTGTTGAGTTTGTAAATGTGAAAACATATGAATAGAATTGTCTTAAAAATATTTTGATAAAGTATACATCACATTTATAAATATTATTATTATTATAACGAGAGATTGAGTTATGTTTTGAAGACAAAACAATAAGCTATCTAGCGACTGATACCAATCAGGAGGGATACTATGTAACGAGTGATGGGGTCTATTCATTCAGAAGGTTGTAAACCAAAATCTCGAACTCGCCTAATCATTACGCGTGGCAAACGCAGAGAAAAAAGAAAAAAAAAAAAAACTCGCCTAATCATTCCTTGCCTATATTGACACAACGCCCGCCATCGCAGGCAAGGCCAACTCCTCACGGCCAATCGCCATGGACAACGCCGTGTCCTCGTCCCCGGCGCCGCCGCTGCGCCTTCGTGGTGTTCCGTGGCTCGGGTTCGGCCACCTGCTCCCGTACCTGGAGCTCGCGGAGCCGTGGCGCTGCGTGGCCACCGCGTGTCCTTCGTCTCCACGCCGGGCAACATCGCCCGCCTCCCGGCGCTGCGCCGCGCGTCGACCTGCGTGGCGCTCCGCTCCCGCGCGTCGAGGGGCCTCCCCGACGGCGCCGAGTCCACTAACAGCGTCCCCCGACAAGTTTGAGCTCCTGTTCAAGGCCTTCGACGGCCTCGCCGCGCCCTTCGCCGAGTTCTTGGTCGCGTCCTGCGCCGACGACGACAGGGAGGCCTGACTGGGTCATCGCCGACAGCTTCCACTACTGGGCCGCCACCGCCGCCGTCGGACACAAGTTCGGTTCGCGCACGCAAATACCTATGTAAACTTGCTTTGCTTTTGTTCATCAGTTGGGCTTGTTATCGATCACCAGGTGCCATGCGCGATGCTGCTCCCGAGCGCCGCGTGTATTGCCGCGGGGCGGTGAACGGCAGGCGGCGGCTGCGCCCCATTACGAGTCGGAGCTGAACAAGCAGTATTCCGTCAAGGACGGCGCGTCCGGTGTGTCCATCGCCGAGCGCTGGTACATGACGGTGGAGTCACGGTCGCAAGCCATCCGAAGCAGCTTCAGTGGGAGCCGGTACCTGCCGCTGGTGGCGCCGCTCCTCGGCAAGCCGGTCGTCCCCCTCGGCCTGATTCCGCCGTCACGACGGGGGCGTGGCGCCAACGCCAGCACGGAGCACGCCGCCGTGCGGTGGCTGGACGCGCAACCGCCGAGGAGCTCGGTGCTATACGTGGCGCTAGGGGCGAGGTGCCGCTGGGCGTGGAGCAGGTGCACGAGCTGGCGCTGGGGCTGGAGCTCGCCGGGACACGCTTCCTCTGGGCTCTGAGGGAATCCTCGCGGCGTCCCCGACGCGGACATCCTTCCGGCGGGGTTCCAGAGCGCACCGGCGGCGGCCGTGGGCTGGTGAACACGGGTGGGTTCCTCAGACCAGCATACTGGCGCACAGCGCCGTCGGCGGGTTCTTGACGCACTGCGGGCGGAAGTCGCTCGTGGAAGGCTCTTGTATGGCCGCCCTCTCGTCATGCTGCCATCTTCGGGACCAAGGGCCCGAACGCGCGGCTCATGGATGGGAAGGTGGGGTTGCAGGTGCCCGGGGATGAGCACGACGGCTCCTTCGACCGCCATGGCGTCGCCAGCAGCAGTCCGGGCAGTCATGGTAGATGAGGACCACCAGGGGGTGTCTTTTGGGAAAATGCCCTCAAGGTGCAAGGGATTGTAGCTGATCAGGAACTGCAGGACAGGTACATCGACGAATTTATACAGCAACTAAGATCCTACTCCGCTGCCCTGCCTCCAGCTGAGCTGAGACCAGCGTTCAGGATATGTAACACCCACTTTAACAGCTTTCAAACTCAGTTATCCGACGCATTAGTGCCTGCAAGATCATGTATTTTGAATAAGAATTTTGACGATTGTGATATCTGCCTATAGTTCATATGCTCACACCATCTTGCAAATTTGAAAAATGTGGCCAGAGGAGAAAGCGCCGGACTCCGGGAGTGGTTGGGTTCATGATCACACCTTCACCCAACCCTGAATTCAAATTGAAAATTCAAACATGGGTGACTGGTTTCATGATGACTATGTGTGACCTAACAACGCCCATATCTTTGGTTTACGACAATGTGTGACCCTAACAACGCCAACACGAGTCATGCCTCTGCTTGGTTTCTTGAATACGCAGAGGATTGCATATCATTTCATTAAGGAGAATGAGTTTTGCAAATATACAAAGCTTGCCAACGGCCTAAAAGAAAAAGAGATTACATTTTGAAAAAAAAAAAAAACTCAAAGGGAGAAAAATGAAGAAGCCTTTTGATGTAACTCTTTCCATCAGTACCATCTCCCCTATGTGGTTGTAAACAAAAATCAGTGCAATTGACGCCTTCTACTCCAACAACAAAAAGTGATCACCAGTTCTAAAGGGCATGCATGCCACTGTACAATCTCCTTCTGCCCAGCAAATTCTACTAGCATCAACTTTTCATGGCAACCAGTTTTATAGAGAACCACTATACAAAAAAACACTCTTCCAAATAGGAATACACACTTCAAAAAGAATGTTTAGTTGTTAGTCTCATACTTTTACCTTATGCAAATTTGACTAACTCAACAAATGCTTGGTTGACAACTGGTTAGGATTCTTTTATGTTCCCACATCATGTCTTAGGTGAAAAGAGATGTTTTACTTTAAGCACAACAAAGTGTGGTTTCCCATTTTCTGAACAAATTTTTATGTGCTTGCCACACTTGTCTAACATTAGTTGTGGTAAATTATGGACAGAAACCGAAAAAACCCTTAATATCAAACATGTGGGGTGCGTTGGTCTAGTTATAGTGAACCTTAAAAGAAAGGTAAAGTTAAAGTGTAATATGCATAGAAATTTCTAGAGAATTAGGTATATGGCCCTCAAAAAAGCTGTCTTAGGTATGTGGCCTTTTTTTTTTTTTGGGAATATGGTCTTCAATCCCAAATATCTTTAGGTATATGGACTTCCGTCCATTTTGAGAGGATAACGGTGTTAACTATGAGGAGTAAAAGACTATTTTACCTCTGAGTAAAAAAATAAAAAACATAGTTTATTCATTTGTGTATATTTTGAGTATATAATCACATTCAACCATACAGCTCGTGAACTGCTGTCCTCGTCACCATGTACCTAGCTAGCACGGCAGCCAGTAGTGATGGGCCCCGTCATCATGGGCAAGCGGCAATCGTATCTTCCATGTCAGCCAGCAAGGGGCCAGGAACATCAGCAAGCGCGGCAGCAAAAAGCAATGGCAGCCAGCAGCACCCGACGATGAGAGCCTGTCACCTCACCATCCATGGTGGCCCAGCAACGACATGACGCTATGGCGAGCGTGGCAGCAATAAGCAACGGCCCTACGACCCAGCGCATGCCCAGCAGCAACTTCATCATTGGAAGTTTAACAAAGCAAGCATGACATCCCGACAATCTTCTTCATGTGGCCCAACGTGTCCGGCGGCAACAAGCATGGCAGCAGAGAGGAGGCCTCCGCAGCCCTGCAGTTTTAACGGGCTCATCGGTGATCGAGGCAGTCACCTCTCGTGGCATATGCATGCCAACCTCTCAAGTCATCAAGCAAATACGAAAGGCCAAGCATAGCGTTGTATGCATGCCAAGTTTACTACCTAATTCATGTTCACTAGTAGCAGCAGCGGCTGTTTCATGCGCAAAAGCCTATCAGCAGCGCATTTTGCTATGTAGTATAGATGAGATAGCCAAAACACGGCGATGCATCACGAGACTAGCGAGGCATGGATCGGAAAACAAAATCATTCCAAAGCATTAAGCAATCCTGCATAGAGAGTGAATAAAAGATGAATTCTCTTGAAGGAAAAATGTGCATCAATTAAGCTGGAACTATAGGTCTTTTATGCGGAAGCGAGGCCAACATCCCGAGCAAAATAACAATGGATCAGCTAATGTATCTGAATAGCACAATTTTGCATATAGCGGCTAAGCCTAAATGTCTCATTATACACTCCCAAAAAGAGTAGAAATTTCAAAAGCGCTAATGGTTTAGGCTCCAAAGAAAAGGAAGCACCTGTTTCGAGAAGGCGAACTGATTTTTACTTTAGGCCTAATTTTTGGAAAACATCAGTGATACAGGTATCAATAAAAAGAAAGTGTGACTGGAAGCCATGGAGCCTGCCTCTCCTTGCTGGCAAGATGGAGACCCTACTGCGTCCCTCCTGAATTGCTAAAGGCACAACTTTTATTAATTGAGGACAAGAAAGGCCATTAGGAGAGTCTTTGTTAGCAAAGCTTGATCAGCGGGTAGGCTAAAAGCTTCCATTGATCGATGGATGCAACACTGAATTGCTAAAGACGAACACAACTATTATTAAATTCTAAAACTAAATTGAAGAATCATGAGCTAGTAACATTGACAAGGCACACGCCGCGCGAGCCACTTCCGGCAGCTACTTGGAGCCGGGCAATGTTGATCCATCTCTAGGGCGGGAGTTCAGCAGGGATGATGAAAGGGAAACGCTGATTTTTACACTCACGCACCTTGCATATCAAGAGAAGAAATGTGAATCAAAATTTATAGGCGAAACCAAAAGAAGCGCATCGAGACAATAGGGATAAATGAGCGCATAGAGAGTAGACAAAGAAGAAAGCTAACCTAATGCGGAGAAAAATTCGAGACATACATCCTATCATTTCATCATCTAAAGAAGCGAAAAGGGCCTACTTCTCTTTGGAGTCGCGCCCAGCAAAATGAGGATTGTGCACTCGAGTGTCTCTGGAGTTTGTTAAGCTATCTTTCGCGAGATCAAACCATCTGAATTTCATTATTTGCGGCTAATTTAATTATGGACCTTAGTTTAGAAATAGCATCTATGCATGAGTTTTAGGTTTTGTATTACACAATATTTGTGTTACAATCACGACTAATGGGCTATCGGCAATTCATGAAGCATATTGCGGGGGTAGCGAAGGCAAATTAAACATGCAATTATCCGAACGCATACTGACATGTAGTTGTTCCTGTTCTCTATTTGGAGCAAAAGCAGATCTATGGAAGGCACAGTAATCTAGTTGGCAAAAACGCATTTATATACTTTGCGGCCATGCGTAAGGCCCTTTTAAGTGCGCCTGGCCTCATAAGATACGACACTGGTCCGTGAGTTGATAGTACTTTGTGACATATATAATTACCGAAAAGCTTGTCATTACCAATATAATATAAAAGCTGTAGCCATAGGCGTGTATGCGTGTAAACAAGGTTTCTTTTCGCACTATTCAATGTCGATTGCAACGCACCTAACATAATCCCGAGACTTTGTTGAGCGTTCGGTGCATCCAGTCAAATTCGCGCGAGCAAGAATGTAGGAAATAATTACTGTTTCTTACCTCCAATTTCGCGACATTACAATTTGAGTTCTTGAACGACTTCCTCATGAGTACATTGTTGTCTAACCATCATGACCACGTCCGTTTGATATTTGAGAAACCAAAAGTAGCGTGATACATACGAGAACAAATTTGAGTTACATTGCACTATCCTTTTAAAAATTGGACACCGATAAAGGGAAAGCTGTTTAGGACATCGCGCAAACGACGCATCTATTTGCGGCAACCAAATGTTATGTAGTGGGATTCAGCGATCAAAGGTGGAACCAAACTATAATCGAGAGCCAGAGGGGAACATGAAGGAGATGAGCCAGAGTTAGTTAGGTACTACTCCACATTTTGTAATAGCGGTTTGGAGAGTAAGAACAAGTGAGTATAATGCGATTTGGACGGATCTGAACCCATAGTAGAATAGTAGATAGTGTCACATCTCTAAATTCTCATGAAAGCGCAACATTTCACACTCCCTAGGTTTTGCCGGCATTGTAGCGCAGTGTAACGACAAAGGGAGCAATGAGTAAGTTTCATCAGTCAAGAAAGAAAGTAACACGCAAAACATGCATGAATGTTAAGATCAGCGACGAAAAACAAAAAGCAGTGGCTCATCGGATCACTAAAAGGTACTTTTTATGCTCACGAAACTTAAAACCTTGTAACAAAATATGCAGAAGGAACATCTGCGAAACCATTGCTAAACCATGAAAGCGCCACATGGCGATAGCAAGTCTTTGAAACATAATTTGTATAGGCCACCAAATCTGCTTTTTAGAATTATATCCATCCATATGGATTTGTGTGCATGGGTGAAAGGGGCATATCTAAGAGCATGATGGCATGATAAGAAAACAATAATCTAGTATATAGTTGTACTTAGCAAATGTGTTAAATATTTCAGCAATTTGGGAGCTGAGTGCGGAGATAGAATATAACATGGACATGTTTGAAGAAGCGATTAAAACACACAATTGGTATATAGTTGTATAGCAAATGTGTTAAATATTTCATATAGAATAGCTTGAACAAAAAGTAAGTTAAGCCAAGTGCCGTCCCAATTCAAGTCTTCTAATAACACTCTTCCACAAATACAACTAGATTAAATTTGAAATCCTTTTTAGTTTTCACGAGGGAAGTATGAGTGAGAGCTAAAAAGAGTTGAGAGCAGAAAGGCTGTAAATTCTGCTTGCTTAGTTCACTCAGAGTCACTGCCTCATGCTCTTCCCATACTTCATAATGGGTTACGAGAGCTACATTGTTTGAATATCTTATCATTGGGCGAGGCTATATTTGAAATTTGATCAATCAGTTTCGCGAGAGTCTTGCTTTTTATGCCAACCTAATACACAACACAAAAGCTGCGGCTATCTAAAAATGCGAAAGGAAGCATGGAATCAATGATGCACAGTACATCCAGGATTAGAGCCAGTAGTAGTGCGGCCGAGGCATACCGCGATGCAGCCTACATGAGCAGAAATCAAAAAGTGCATCAATCATCAAAAGTAAAAATCACGGGAGCAAAGTCATCATAAACCACACTGCGGCTTGTAGTGAAATAGCACACATGATTTTCATATACCAGAATAAACTACGGAATAGAACCACCAAGAGGAGTTTTTGTATGCGGCTCATTCATATTTAGTAGCGGACAACAACACAAAGATGAAAATTTAAAATGGCTCCTAATTGCCTAAGAAAAATAAGATATCATTGGTAATACTAGAAGCAACTTTAGTAGTGTGTAGACGTGCATATAATTTTTGTTGACAAACTGGCAAACACACACCTGTAGCTTGTAGTCAATCTAGCACACAAGATACATTTCTTTCATATCAAGAATAAACCATGGAATAGAACCACCAAGGGGAGTTTTTGTCAAGCTCATTCATATTTAGTAGCTGACACAGCAGCACAAAAGATGAAAATTAAAAATGGCTCCTAATTGTCTACAAAGAAAAATAAGATATCATTGGTAATACGACAACTTTAGTGTTCTTGTAGCATGCGTCCATATAAATTTATTTGTTCACAATGACCTTGTATTCATTAGCTTATAGAGATTGACAGCAGGGTAAGGTCACGGCTCATACACGAAGGCGACCACATCGAAGTAGGGAGAACATTCGCGAGAACGAGTTACTAATGTATTTTACTGCAAAATCAACACAGAAAAGCATACGAGAGTTGTAGCGGAGCTGAAAAATCACAACAAGAAATTACTCCTAGAGTGACCACATAGAAGTAGAGAGGAACATTCAAGAAAACTCCAGGTATCGCGAGGCACTATTTATGGAAGTTGATACACACTATTTAGAAAAGAAGCAGCCACTCATTCCAGCGAAAACGGAGGTATGCAGGCTGTATATATAATTTTGTAGAGAGCAATTATTTAATTCTAAAACTCTAGGTTTTATTAGAGCTCGCCCGAAGTACCATATTGTGAACATTGAATGATATTTACTTGGATATCAAAAATCAAATAAGGCAAATAATAAACACTTTTCAGCTAGCAGCGGAAGTACCACATATATTTAGAGTAAGCTAGAAATCATATTCATATTCATGATAAGAAAAAGCTCACGAACGGAAAGCAAGACAATGTATCTCCATCTTCATTAGTTGATATACGAACAATAGATAGAAAATCAGCTACATAAATAAGAATGCTTCAAGTCTCTGAAAATGTGATGCTTGAAAGATTATGCCAAATCTCACCCCTTTGTAACCACTAATTCAGATGCCTCTTTTGTTCCATGAGTCATCGGGACCTATGATCCAACACTTTGACCTAGATATGGGGAGACCGATGTGGCATGGATCTGTAGAGAGGAGGATATGGACCACCATAGGAAGAACCCTGTTCTTCCCCAAACCGAAACCCTAGAAATCATAATCCCCAAATCACCGAGGGCGCACGCCGAGCACCGCAGGAGGAAGAGGTAAGGTCATTTTACTCACTGATGAGCGGCGAGGTAGAGACGCACCGCGTGAGGCTCCATTCTGCTTGCGCCACCGGGAGCCCACGATCAGGGGTGAACTTCGCGGTCATGCGTAGTAGCTCCAGTAGCTGCTGGCGGCACAGAGGAGCTCGCAGCGGCCGCGAGTTCAGGGAGAGAGGAGAGGAAGGAGGAGGGCGACCACCGCGCATGAGGAGAGGCCATGCGGCGGCTACCGTCGCCACACGCTGCGGCGTCGGAGGAGAGGGAGAAGAAATATACAGGTAAGACGTCCGAATAGCGGAAGAGAGAAGAAAAGGCCGGGAGGATAGGATGGAGAAGCAGAAGCCCAGTATATATTTGTCCACAATTGATTCTGACCCGAACACTGGCTGGAAGAGGAAAATAGAAGTAGGATTAGGAGAAAAACAACAGATCCCTAATGCAGCAGGTGTAGGAGTTGAATCCAGCGATAGAAATCCTGGCCGCGTGACTTGGAAATCGACGTAGCCGTAAATTCGAATCAATGTGGCTGCTGGTTTCTTGCGGAGGAGCCATTCACGCCTACTATCGGTTGTAGGCTTGAGATTAATAAAGTCAAGTTCGTCCATCGATGCTCGGCCCCAAAATTACCAAGTGTGGTGGCGCAACACATGACGCTGTGATGCATGGTTGAATGTGATTATATACTCAAAAATATACAACAAATGAACAAAACTATGTTTTTATTTTTACTAAGGGGGTAAAATGATCTTTTTACCCTCATAGTTAACTTTCACATTACCCCTCAAAATGGACGGAATGTCATATACCTAAGCAAATTTGGATTGAAGGTCATATTTCCCAAATTCAGGTATCAGCATACCTACAGAAACAAGCTTTATTTGAGGGTCATATACCTAATTCTCTCAAATTTCTATGTGTATCTTGGGAAAAGTATATGCTTTATACTTTATTAGGAAATAAAAATCACCATAAACCCCAAAAGGGCAACTAGACAAAAATGCTATTGTTTTGGGAATCGTTACAAAAATGCTATTATTTTTGGAAATGGATTGCCTCTGATCGTTATAGTGAGAAAGAGGGCATCATTACTTATTCTTAATCCTTTTTAATTAGCCCATTATGCTTGATTGAAATTTAGGCCCAACTGTAGTTTGGCTACAAATTCTAGGTCCATATTCCTTTCCGTTGTAAATATGGGGCCTCTTCACCGAACGTGGCTACAAAACCAGCTCGATGAGTTAAAAGAACAACTTCTGGTAGCTCGCCTCGACATAAGACAACGACACCTGAAAAGCTGAGATTGCTCTGACTATAGTTAGATCACAAGAAGGCCGCCGCACCCTGCTGCAGATCCCGTACACCCCTGTTGTGGACCAAGGTCTACGACCACTCGTCGAGCGAGCTCACCCCTCCGGAGCGCGTGGATAGCGGATGCGCCGCTCGTGAACGAGGAGAAGCCCTCATCCTACGGCGGCTTCGACAGCTTCAGGGGAAAACGACTGCGGAGGCTCCGTGGATGCGCGCGTTGGCCGTATCCCCAAAGCTGACCCGACCCCATGACCGTCCGTCATTGCCTCTGCGTACGTGTATGATTGTTTATATTTATTTATCGAACAAAACTACGGCAGGCGTACGTATGGTTTGCCTCCATTTATTTACAGAGTTCGTGTTGTTCCTTCTATTTTTCCCTTCCAAATTCTTTTAATTCTATATGGTTCACATACTAGAAGTGGCAGATTGAGTGACAATTATTTGTAAACCGAGCTTGGTTGTTATTTTTCGAGAGCATATTAGATGCTTTGCTATTAATCTTCCAAATGGCTGTTACACAAACCAATCACACCCTAGACGCCTGAAAGGGGTTTTAATCTCAACGGTCGACCAAAAGATATCTTTAATTGCAGTTTATACTTGCACACACTAACATAACAGCTAAAAACAAGATTAAGAACATAGACTTATTGCCTGACAGCCTGTGTGTGTGACCGGTGACTACTGACTAGCCATCCCAAGCACGCAATTACGCAAGACACCAGATGAATATGCTATGGAGTAGCAGTGTACATTAGACAATATTCAATATTGTGAGCGAAAAACCGGTCTAAAAATGGCGCCGAGTCACATGAGCTCATCTATCTCTTCATGATATATCCTAGTAGCATTCCCAGGAGAGCAATGGCCACCACGACCACAAGGGAGAATCCACCGTTCTGCTTGCAGACTTCCCTCCTCAAAAAGGTCCTATTGAGATTCAGCAAGACTTTTTGAGTTTACAGATGTACTATATTTCTACATGCAGAGCTAGTTATGGATGCAATATAAAATGTTAGCCTAGAAAACCATGGATATCACCTTTGTGGAACACACTGAGTTATGGACCTAAAGAAATGTAAATAGATTCATACATATGATTTTTCAGAAATAAATTACTGATGAAAATATCGTATTCAAATTCAAAAAATAGCCAGATGTGTGGAAGTGGAAAGAGCTAATATTTCCCAGCGAGAAAATACACATATAGCAATGAACCTCAAATACAGAGGAGGAGAGTGGAGTAGAGCATCGTAGAATATTTGCATAAAAGATACAATGCACTAACCAGTTCCTCTCGAAGCCTATTGTTCTGCTGAATGGCGAGAGTTCCTCTCTTCTCTCAACTTTGAAATCAAAAGCAGATGTCTACACACAGAATAATAGGGATAAATAAGGTGCCTTATTCACAAAATGACCAAATGTTGAACTGGGACCCCACATTAACTACTTTTGTGAGAGGAGTTAACAACAGTGCTAAGATATAATAGCGCTTAATATTTTTGTAAGACCAACTACATCAGACAACTTCACAGTTCACACTAACTACAGAGGACCAACAGGGAATGGAGATTGCATAAATCAAATATCAATCGTGAGGTGGATGCATACAAGGGCCACATCAAAATATATAGAGTATGACAAATTGAAAATAAGTATAAACTGAAGCTAGAAACAACAATCAACACAGCAGCACCCCTGGTAACTTAACCAACTCCATTGTATGGATGTTGATGCGCAGTGCTGCAATCTTATGCAGAGCATGACATGTACAATGACTGAGCAGGTTAGAGCATAAACATAGTCGACAGTAGCTTATTTAGCTCCTTGCACAAGGATCTAAAATTCTAAATCAAAATCCCAAACTTCCAATAATACAAAAGGACTATTAAAGTGTGCATCTATTCTAGCCCAATGGTGTAGAAAAAGCATAAAATCATCAGTTTTTGGATAATTGCTATCAACCTGTTGTGCAAAAAGTGGTTTTAGGTTCCAATACAGGTTCTTGAGAGAATCCTATCACGCGACGTGATGAGGCTTAAGCTGCTCAATATCTCATATAAATCTGATGAAGGTGCAACTAGGAGTCGCGGCTCAATATGCATTAGCACTTGAACCGGCTACCAACATCAAAGAGTGTAACTAGTGGCAGCTCTCTAAAGTATTTATCATTCATAGTTTTAAAGCACATGAGCTGCAGGAGATTCTGCAGATAATAGCTGCATTCATTCCAAATATGCAGCTTGGCAATGGTCCTGTTCATTGCAGTGGTCAACCAGTCAATTGACACTTAAAAAAGGTTTTATCCCCAGCCCCCAAGGCACCTTTGAGATTAATTTCAATGGAAGATTCAACTGCACAGTTTGTTAAGATTTGGTTGAAACACACACAGAGGATACATTAATATTGCCTTTTACTGGAGCTCACCTCAGGAGAGGTAGTCTTCTTGATCTTGTGAGGTTTAACAGCCTGTAAACAGCAAATGAGCAAATGAGTGAGTTTAAATCAGTCTGAGAAAGAGGAAGTAATCTGTAAAACGTGCATGAATGTTAAGATACTAACAGAAAACGGTAAACGGCAAGATTCCCTCGCTGTCTGCATCCTAAAAAGCAAATCCAATCATGGGGGTAATTATTTATAGACAGTACAAGGAAATGAAACAAGCAATAACAACATTTGCAGGTCATACCTCTTGATAATTCAAGTTACTTCCATCAGAACAAATCTGAAATACGGGGTGACGAGCCTTCTTCAGATCCCCACGACACTGGGGATGGTGGTTTTGAAGCGGTGGGACGTAGACAACCTTCAGCTTAACCTCATCCACCACATTACCTGATTGTTTGGTAAACTACACAAAGTGCGACCTCAAACATTTCAGAAACAAACATCTGCTGGAAAAAAAAAATCTCAAAAGATTACAACATTTACCATATCTCCAGTGATGTCCTTGACTAGCGTCCCTTCCTCCACAATGACACTTTGCACAAGAAACTTGTCCTTGCACTGCATGTCTGGGGGGGTGCCTCCTTTTGTGCTTGCATTGCCACTGAGAAATTGCAAAGGGTGTCAAGCATTTTTGATAATAACCTGGGTGCTTCAAAGGGAACTTGTAGGGAAGGAGATGGGTAGTTAATTACCGATGACATCGCTGGTGGACCGAGGTGGCACAAATGCCGCTGTTCGGCCCGGACACAGTACTTCTTCGGGCTTGTCGTCTTAACCTAACAGACACAAAAACTAATTCCAAATCATTAACTACTACTCGACGTCTCACGCAGTTGCTGAATTTTATGACCTTGAGAAAGCAATCTAGCCGAGTGGGAAAAAGTGGCTTCAGAGTACCGGGTTTACCTTAAGCCGCCGATAAGTCATCTGTTCTGTTAAATCAACTGCATACACGAGATCTGCTTCTTTATCTCGACTGCGTGATGATTGGGGAACAAAACAACGAGAGACAAAAATCAACGCGACAACAAAGCCAAAATTCCCTCGACATTCTTATTCTTAAATAAATAATAGGGATAAAAACATGCGGGAGAATCTGACCAGCAACCGCCCAAATTCCGCTTCCAGAAAACAACAGGAAAAAGCATGTACAGGAAACACTAAAACTAACTGCGACACGAGGGAATGTTCGGCGGAGGAAATCCGTACATAGAATTGAGCTCGAGGCCTCGATCTCGAGCAAAGCCCTTGAGTTTGACCCCATCCCGCCGCCGCTGGAGTCCGCGCGAGGGGCCGGGCGCTGTACGGAGGTGGCAGCAACGCGGGGCGAGCGAGGAACTAGGGTTTGGGCTGCGCTCGCCACAGGAGCAGGGAAAGAGCCTGCGGCAGGTGGTGGGTGGAGCGGCAGCGATGGAATTTGGAATCGCCGTAGAAAACGGGAGTTGGTAGGAAGAGCGAAAAGAGATGCGGACCTCTGTCTGTCAGAAGGTAGCGTGGGCTGCAGGGGAGGGCGACGCTTGCCACGCTGGAGGCAGGCGAGGCGAAGCACGATCTGTGGGGTTTAAAAAGGACCCATGCCTTTTGTACCGTTTCCTTTCTCTGGAAAAACGGCAAGAAAGTTCGGTAGGTGAATGCTCTAAAGAGCAATAAACGACGCATTACGGTTTGCAATGCAATTCTAGGCCATTTTGGGTTATTCTTTTTTCTTTTAACAGAGCCACGAATTTCATCCAATCAAAAGTATCTTCTCTCAAACAAGACATGGAATTGATATTTGAAAGTTCATTTAACGCTACCTCACTTATCTTTTGTCCCTTTTTAATTTTTCATTTAGCTTGTCGTTCAAACGTGGAGTTCACTCATTTTAGGCGTTAGACCATCATTGGAAAACTTTATTATTTTTTATCTTTTTTTTTTTAAAAAACAGATTGATGGCTCTAGGATTGAACTTTTGACCTTGTGGCTAGGCGTAAGTATCATATACTAGTCTCAAGATACATCAGGTCTGTTGTCGTGATTGCCATATGAATATGATATGTTGGCATCCGTATCAACAACGATTACGCCAAGAAACGTGACCATGCTAAACTTTGTTAGCTTGAGTTAGACTGCATATTGTTAACCACAATGAGGGAGATTGAAGATGCAGTATAGCGGCTTGATTAGCCAAAGCAGCCGATTCTGTTGACATTTGGCAACAAACATAAGAATGGAACATTTACTCCCCAAAAGGAAAAAAAAAGGAGCATTCACCTGATTCTTTAGAGCATTCACCTTGGGTGATGTAAAGGGTACATAGTACTGAGTACTTACATTCAAGGAATATACACAGTGATGTTTCTGTGTTCAGTATGATGCTCATTAAAATGGCCATGCTCATCTATACTACAATAATTACACAATTTATAGTATAAACCATCTAGTAGCCTGGTTCCAGCTGCTGGCACACAAAAAAAAAAAAAAAAAAAAAGGTTGCCCAAGTAGGTTTCCGAGGATGACGGCCTTTCTGAACGTCCAACAGCAACTAAAATTACCACCGTCAAGATGAAGAGCATTCTTTGCAGGTTGATGTACCATGAGCTCCCCAAAATAAGACACCTTCTTGTATGATTTTACTGGTTCATATAATCACTTTCTCCATACCTTGAATTTCTAGGCAAAACTGAGTCCTCGCGAACCAGGCAACACGATCAATTGGACTCCAAGGACGAAAACCCACCAGGATACCAACCCACGAGAAGACTTTTGCACCATCCAGCCAGGCGCACTGATTTCTTCAGCTAACTGGGAGACCCCTCATCAGCTGTAGTACTCGATAGCCTTCGCAAAACCACTGGAGCTACCAACCATACCGGCGATTTCCAGTGCCATGTAAGCATCTCAGTCAACATCTGTACAGATAGGAGTAAAAGATATGGTCCAAGCAGCACTGCAAATGGAATGAATGGTAGTTGTGGCTGCGGGTGCCCTCCGAAGTTGCAAAAAACAGGGCAAATGGAGCAACAAAGCCTACTACTGTAGCAGCCAGATTCCAGAACCTGTAGGAAATTGGGATCTGCCTTTTCCAGGTCCAAAATATTGTTTTCTTGGCGATCGCATGCGCCGGCCCATAGGAAAACAGCATTGCGCCCATATTAAAAAATGAAGTCTAGGCCAACTAGAGATAGAAGGCCAGCAATGTTGGGACCCTGAAACACTGGAAGACAATGGCAGCCATAATGTTGGAACTATACCGTAACCAACAGAACTGAAGGCCCTAGTATTAGCCACATTGGCAGTTTTAAATGCCTTTAACCGCCAAGAAGATTCATTTTCACCTGCGACAACATCTTCATCACTCTGGAGGATTGGAATCTGTGGAGCTTCTTTCTGCATCAATAGGTTCAACAACACCTGTTCCCTTTGATACTGGCATCATCCTCTGCAGAGGCATATGGAAGAGGTTTGCCATGACAAATTCTTGGTACATGGCTACAAGGTTTTCAAAATGGCCTGGTTGCAAGGGTTTTCCAGTGAAGAGACCTTGGCAAATTAGTCTGTCCCACTCTCATGAAACCTCCCTCCCAAATAAATACTTTTACCTAACTTTTTATTTGTGAACAAAGCTGAGAGGCCATGGTAGGATGTCAACCTGTCTGCGGAACCGCAAAGAAGTTGAAACAAATTAGCATCTCTCTAATTAAGTGAAGAGAAACTCAAAAAATCAGATATAATATCAATCCTAGTTCATATGGTTAAGAACAGTAAAGCTATAGCAAAACTCAGATATAATGGTTTGTCTTGGTATTTGATTGCCTTTGTATAAAACATAAACACTGGTGGATGGTACTGAATCAAGGCATCAAAATCTGTGATAAATGGATCATAGATTCAAAAAATAATGGGTACAATAAAGAACTTAAACTTAGTACAGTAGGCAAATATATTAATAAGTTTTTAATGCATATAAATTGGTTCTAAATAATTGAACTCAGAAGTTCAGCTCTTGCATCTTGTGTTTGTTCTCTAAACGATGTGAAGATGCCAGCTAGGTTTTGTACCCCCGTGTTTGGTGAGATGCCTTTCAGAACAAAACTCAAGGTCTCAAGCCAATGCTGAAGACTTACGGATGGACAAAACGTGCAATCCCTTTTCTGTAACTGATTAAAATTATGATTGACTAATAAACTCGAGTTTCAACATCAAGTGTACAGCCGATAACTAGAGTAACTCCCGTAACATGATATTCAAGAGCCAGGCAGAGCATTAAAGGTTGTGTGCAGGGTAACATTTTTCTGTAATTGACAGGTTTTACCAAACGTTGAATGAACTGATGCTAAGTAGAAATCCTTTACCCTAAGATATGATAGATTGGTTACAGTACTGACAATATAAATCAAAGTTTCTCCACACTGAGTGTAGAGAAACAACAGTTGTAGCAACGAAATCACAAGTCAGCGTAACACCCGATTTGCACATTATCAAGAAATTCAGGACCTGTGTGATAGCTGACTAAACACCACCACTTCTGATCCCTACTGCTGAGGTTCATAAATCATAAACTGCCTAGGTATGAGACAAAATTAACTCAATCGAGGACGAGGATAAGAACTCGCAGAGCTGACCTACACGGGTGTACACACCTGATAATTTTTTGTCAAAAGAACACGAGGTAGGTAGGCAAAATACATGCATACACTGTTAAACTTGTGATTAAATCGAATCCGAATACAGATAGCATAAATTAGGGTTCCGGTGCTCATTTTGCACTGGGGGTGGGGGCATACCTGGTGCGGTGGGTGCTCGTCGCCGGCAAAGATCCGACGAAGACGGGGGCAGCTGGGGTAGGGCGGCAGCGGCCCTGTTCGTTGCCCCTCCTGTCCCCGTTGATGCAGAGAGCAGACTGAATCGAGCGTACTATAGGGCCGGGCGAGGGAGACGAGAACAACTGAGCAAGTAACAGCTGCAGACGCAGGAAAAAGCAAATTCTTCCATGGCTAACGGGCCAAATTTTTTCTACTGGTTTCATGTGAGCGGCCCATGAAACTGGTTTGTTCTTTTCTTCGTTTTTTTGAAATTAAACTAGTTTATTTATATTCTCCAAAAACTGGTTAATTTTATTATTTTCTCAGTTTTATTCACTAGTTAATCTTTTTTCTATTTTTTACATGTTATCGATTTTTAAATTTAGGTTCCAATTATTAAGTTTTTATAACTTCTTTTATATATATGTCATTGAGAATTTTCTCCCTAGTCTATAACATTTTTCCTTTGTCATGTTGAAAATGTTTTTGTGGTCCCTGAAACATATTTTTCTCATGAAGTTGGAACAAAATTTCTCTTGAACAAACATTTTGGTTATTCCTGCATAACCCTACAATTTCTCCCCTAAAAGGTTTCATGAAAAGTGGACAGACTAATTTGTCTTGGCCCAGTGTCTCACGCTCCGAACAATAACCCTCTACCTGGACTTGACTTCGTTTTATTTATTTTTCGAGCAAACTTCATTTTCAATATGGAAAGCGCTTCCTTTATCCCTGCAGCCGAACACCCCGATATTTTGGACCTGAATGGCATGATGCTATTTTAGTATGAAACGAGTTGTTAAAAGATGGCTGAAATGAAGCAGGTCTAAATGTTTTGCTGAATGCACTACTTTGCCATTGTTCTTGGTGGTGGTGGCCCGTGGAAACAGAGATTGCTGTGCAGCTTCCATGGTCTCCTGCAACATGCCAACTGCCTACTACTTGAGAGATCCAAATCAGTTTTCTATGCTGCTGTGATGGGAAAGGCCAACAATTGAATAAATTTACAATCTCTCTTTTCAAGCATTTCTGCCAATTTGGTTTTGTTCACGGCTATGGAGCCTTCATGTGCATTGCTATATGCATTCAACAACTTGTCAACTGTAAAAGAGGCCTGATTTGTGTCCACTGTCCAGAACGCACTGGCGTTGCTGACTGAAACCAAGGAGGTTGGATTTGTGCCCAGATGTCGACAGTGCTGATTGCCGCGCAGGGACGGGGCGTTGAGTGGAGACATAGATTTGCCAACTAAATTACCTTTTGCAAATCTGATAACAATACAACCAAGTTCAATGAATTTATCATGCACATCCAATGATCATCAACAACTGAATCATCAATTCATCATCACGCAGCTCTGGAGGTCTCTGCAAGTGATTGATACAGGAGCCTTGCAGCTGTCTCCTTCCAGGAACATCCATTTGTCCCCGGCGGCGTCCGGCTAAGCAGGGCTGCATCGGTCGTCCCCGCCGCCCATGTGGGCGGAGTCGCTTGAAGAGTTGCTTTTTTGTTTTGTTTTGTTTGTTTTGTTTTGTTTTCATCGTCTTGGCAGGGGCACCTTGCAGCACATTCGTTTCAACTCGCAAATGTGCCAGGCACCAATCAGAGTAAGCAGACAAAGATGAGGGAGCTTTCCCATACATGGCTCGCACCTCATCCCCTCTCAATCCTCATCACCCCAGAAAACAAATACCCCTTTGGAGAAAGGACAGAAACGCATCCCATCCGAAGCCAAACCCACACGCGCACCGCGCCCATTTCCCCCACTCCCAGCCTCACGCCCACGCCCAACCACCACGTTTGGCGCGCACGCGTCGTCGTGCTAGCTTCTCGCCAAGCCCCAGGCACCCAGCGTCTACTCGTCTAGCTAGCTAGCTAGGCAGCCAGCTGATCGCGTCGCGTCGCGTCGCCATGAGCACCGGCGACACGGTCGACAAGCTGGTGGTGTTCCTGGCGAAGCGCGACGGCATCGACAAGCTGGTCAAGACGTTCCAGTACGTGTCCAAGCTGGCGCACTGGGAAAGCGCCGAGTCGTCCCTCCCGGAGCTCGCGGGCGCGCCAAATGCTGGGAGACGGCGTCGGGGCTGAAACGCAAAGGCGTTCCGGTCAGGCCGGTTCGGCCGGGTTCCACGCGCTGCGCCGGGGCCCCGCCCCCGCCGGGGCTGAGTTCGGCGGCGCGCGCTCGCCGTGCTGGCCAACGCCGGCGAGATGGTCTACTTCTTCTTCGACCACTTCGCGTGGCTGTCCCGCGTGGGCGTCCTCGACCCTGGCTGGCGCGCCGGAGCCAGCGCTACGTGTCGTGCTTCGGCGAGGCCGTCGGCTACCGTCTTCTTCTGTCCATGGACGCCATCGCTGATCAGGCGGGGCCTGCGGCGGAGGCGAAGCTGCTGCTGAGGGAAGAAACCGGCGGAGGCGAGGACGTGGAGAAGGATACGGAAGATCTAGGGTGGACAGGGTGATGCGGCTCATGGCGACGGCGGCCAACGTCGCCGACCCCATCTATCGCCATCGCAAGAAACCGATTTACTACCCGCCTTTGGCTGCCACGCTGTCACGCTGGGGATTAACGCGCCCCGTGTCAGCGTTAGACGGCTGGTACCGGAGAAACTGGCCCCTCGTGAATCGGGCTGGTTCGGCCTATGGCGTGCAAACACCTAGTGCTTGCTGCAAGTTTGAAATAGAATCCATGAGCTCTATTCTTCCTAATCCTCCGGTGGGTCATTCTCTGATCGTCTTTACTGCAGTCCGAAGGCATTGACTCCGTGGCCAAAATTCAATAATCTCCCATTCATGTTGCTTGCTTCACTGTGTACCGAGTATCAGGCGGCGAAGAGCTCTTTCCGGCAGACCTGTAGATCAATTCAGCTCCTGTCGCACAGCATGAACACGACTCTGTGCACGACTCTGTGCAGTATGCAACACTGCCAGGCTCGCCATACTGCTCCCTGGCGGCCCATCCAGTCTCACCGCTGCCAGGCTCGCCATCTGCTCCCTGGCAGCCATCAGTCTCACCGGCGAAGAACATTGCAAAGCGTATAATACATAATATTTTTTTTTTTTTTTAGAAAACTACGGCAACCGGGGGTTGCCTGAACTTTATTGCAATAAAAGAGAAACAGTATTACATGGTTGATTTAAAAAGCAAAAGAGGCAGAGAAGGGAGAAGAAGAGCAGAAAGAACAGAAAAAAGACTAGCTACAAAAGCTAACTGCATAAACTCAGAGAAGCGGCGCCCACTGAAAGAAGCCTGCTCCTATCTTGATCCCTTTTTGCATCTGGCAGACCATAAAATATGAGGAATCGTCGTGGCACCGGCGGTTTTGATCAGAGAGTTTGGTTTCATCCATGATTACGAACACTCTTTAGCGTTGGTGGCACTTCCAGATGTTCAGAGAACACAGACGAGGGATGGTGGTTTTGATCTTGAGTCCGTTCTTGAAGGGGTTCGAAGACCAGACTTTCAACGTCATCGACTGGGCTGAGTCGCAGTTAATAAAACCCCAGAAACTAGAACCTGAGGGCGGGAGAATGAGAGATATTTGGCAGTCTTCATCGTCGGGGCGGAAGGGACGTTGTGCATCTTGACGGATATTAACGCGACGAAGCCGGAGCGTTGAACTTAGGCGCCGCGATGAAATGACTCAGAGAAAGAACTTACATCATACGGGGCAAAATTGTTCCAGATAGCAGGGGAGGAGAAGGCGTTACATCAACGTCGATCGTGGGTCCACTGGAGATGGTCATGAGTCGGGGTTTTGCCAGGGAGACCGGGAGATCCGGACGTCAGGAGCGTCTGCTACAATGAGAGAGTGACCGAGGAGCAGGACCGGAGTTCTCAAGCAGCTCACGACGGCGGCATGAGGTGCCGAGGCCGTAGATGAAGATTGAGATCGGTTGAGGAAGACAGGAGCGGGAGACCGAAAATATTGGGACGTTTGGCATGGGAGAAAAGCGCGAAGGAAGAAGGCGGTGACAAGGGTTTGAGAGCCAAAACCAGAGATCGGACTCAAAGCCGTGTCATCATTGCCACAAACCCGCAACGACTTTTGTTTCATTACGAAAGGAAGGAAGCTCATTCATAATATCTTTCCAGATAGGGGAGTAGTCCAGCCTGATGTCACCGAAATCGGCATCTGTCCCGCCAAACGTATTTGTCTCTCTGGGTTTCAGTCCAATCCAAGGAGCCGGGGAGGCAAATGGAACATGAAGAAATCCTTCACAGCAAACTTTTTATTCTTCTTTTTCCAAATCTGGGACTCCCAGGCCACCTTTTGGGTTTTGGGAAGAGTAACATCTGTCCAGGCGACTTTGCGTGAAGCTCCAGAACATTTGTTCTCACCGGGCAGCCCAGAGGAAAGCACGCTGGCAAGAAACAAGATTGTCAATCGTAGTTTGAAAGAGGAGCAGCGAGCATATGGGATAAAACAGCTTGAGGAAGCAAGGGACCGAGGTAAATAAGAGTGGCACGCTCCAAATGCTCGATTTGGGGTGCCCTTTCCATCCGGAAGCGAGAGGTGTTGTCATCGAAGCTAACGCAATGTAGGGTTGGAAGTCAGGACTTTCGGCTTGGAGGTGAGAGTGGGAGGCCAGATAGGGTTTGGGAAAAGGGGATACAGACAATGGAGGGACATCAGGCAGTTCTTTGGCGACACCAGGGGTCTGAACAGGATGGGAAGGAAGGTGTTTTTCTTGAAATTTATGTGGAGGCCGGTAGCAGTTGAAAAGAGCAGAGGAGGTTTTTGAGGGCGTGGAGCTAGGTCTTCATCGGCTTTCGGGATGATGAGGGGTATCGTCGGTATATTGAAGAACGGGATAGGGGGGGCGGGAGGATGGGATGCTGGAGAGTGCCAATCACGGACGAGGCGTTGAAGCGAAGGGGGGGTTGAGAACGTCCGCAACAAGAATGAAGAGATAGGGAAGTGGACCGCCCTGGCATACGCCCCTTTTGCAATTGATCATCCTACAGGCACGCTACTGGAGCAGAACTGCGGTTTGACTGGAGAAGAGAGGAGCTCAATCATCCATCGGTGGAGGGAAGTTTTTGGCTTGGAGGTTTTACGAAAGTCAAGCTTGAGAGCGATGGCGGGGATTTTCCGTTTAAAGCAAGTTTGACTAAAGTTTCCGTTTAAAGCAAGCTTTGGACTAGTTCCACTGCAGCATAGATGAAATTTTCAAATACATAATAATAATCCTTGTCATCAAGTTATAGTCAATTCCTTTGTTTCCTGCTTCTGTTATGGTCTCTAGTTTTTCCTCATCCATCGTGAACGTTGTTGTACTTTTGTTTGCCCTCAGGAGCTGGAGCAGGTATGCTTTCGAAAGAAAGGACGGTCAGATTTCAAATTGAAACGTGATTCATAGCAACTGGCGCGCGCGCACACACCCCGATAATGCAAGGCGGATAGCCGTGCAGAATGCAGATTTTGTCCTCCCAACGCCTTCCCACATTGCTCAACGAGCCTCCTTGCGCTCTTGCAAGGCTCTGGAATCGTGCTCGCTCGGGTCAGGTCACGGGTCACCTGGACTTGATTATGCACCAGCACAAAGCTGATCAGGAGCAGAATCCAGAGCCTTCCGTATCCACGAATTTACATGTAGTACTAGTAGGCTAAAGCGAAGAATCCAGACGTTTCTGACGCACGCCGTGGTCTAAGCTGTAACACATCGAACCACGCCCTGCCTTCCAGCAGGAGATCCACCAGCTCTATGCTTTCCCTTTTTGTGCAATCTTGGCTGGTCAGAGTGGGCCGCACACCTGCAGAATCCAGACGGTTTGACTGACGCACGTGTTTGACCATGCAAGTTTGGATACACACATCACGACCTTTTTGCCTTTCCAAGGTGTCCGGGCGACGAAGGATTGTCAGCTCGGACGGGGACCAGATCCGGAATAATGATTTATCGCTCTTGGAACGGAACCAGCAACAGTAGGCCGCAGGACAATGATTCATTTAGGGCTTGCTTTGCCTGCGCCGTCCTTTTTTAAGCATTGCCCTGTATTCCATGATTGACAAAATTTGTTTGGCTTCCTGTGCAACATTGTTTTGGTTTGTTGTACAAAAGTTAGTGTTTGTTGTTTGGGGTGTTTGATCAAAAAATGGAATTAGTGGTCAGCAATAACGAATGTTTTTTATTGGTTGGTTTATTTTTTTATTTCGCAATTCTCTACTGGTTAGGCTTGTTTGCTGCTGTCTCCCTGTTGCTAGCAACCCGTGGAGTCCTTTTCGATCTTGGCAAGAACACAGGGGTTCCCATATGCGCTTGAGACACACAAATGAAAACACTGGGCTATGAAGATTCCTTTTTTTACCTACACGGACGACATGATGAGACCAAAGAAGATGACATACAAAAACTACAAAGAAAGCGAGATGTCCCTAAACATACACAACGGGCACTAAACACACGCGGCGGCATGGCTCTGTACAGGTACACATGGTAAAGCTACGTCTAGGTGATGATACAAGTGGAGAGTGGAAGCATCACCGGCGAGACAGCGAGTCCCACAGGTCCGTGCACCGGCGGCGTGCGAACCCGACGCGGCCGGCGTCGACGTCGTACACCACCTCGAACCCCTGCTGCTGGAAGTTGCCCAGCGTGCCGGCGGGCCCATCACCGTCGTCACCGGCGTTCATCAGCATAAGGCACCCCACGCCCGCGTCCTTCCTCCCGGTCCCGGCCCCCTGCCTCCTCCTCGCTCTCGAACCCCATGAAGTAGTTCCTCCGGGGCAGCGCCACCGTGTGGCATTGCCACGGAAGTGCAGCGCCAGAGGCGGCACGCCGCGGTCCGACGCGGCGTAGTGGTAGCAGGGCGTGAGCCCCGTCTGTTCCTCGGCGCGGTAGGCGCGCGCGAACCCCCGCCGCGGCCATCGCGCGGGCGAACGCCTCGGCCACCCGCGCGTACGTCTCGTTGGGCAGCATGGTGAAGGTCGTTCCCGAGTCCACCACCATCCCGCCGTTCCCGGCGCGGTCCACGCGCGCGAGCTCCGGCCGGGCCGGGATCCTCGTCGCGCCGACCGAGACAGCCTCCAGCGCCACCGAGTAGAAGTACGGGTGCTTCGGGTTGTGGAGCAGCGGCGTGTACACGAAGCCATCTGCCTCGGCTGCCGCGCCGAGGTCACCGGCGGCGGCGTCGGGACTGCGGCCCAGGATGAGGGGCTAGGCCGGATGAGCCGGTCGGCGCGGAAGGAGTGGGACACGAGGCAGTAGGAGAACCTGCCTGAGAGCTGCGGAGAGCTGGCCCGGCAACGAGAGCGGGCCGCGGCCGAACCCCCACCCCGACAGGCTCGGCCAGGGCCGTGTGCGCGCACGCGAAGGTGAAGTTGTGGACGGCCACGGACGCGCCCAGCCCGACGCGGCCGCGCCTCCAGGGTGCGCCACGAGGCTGCCGTCGCCGTACGCGTAGTAGAGCGGCGGGCACGCGTGGGACGCCGCGCCGCAGGAGCCCGTCTCGATGTCCTCCAGCGGGCACCCCGCCGCGGCGCAGAGGTCGGACGGCGGCGCCGAGGCGTGCGCCGCGGAGCAGAGCGGCGACGCGCAGGGGACGCGGCGGGAGTCCGGCGGCGGCGGCAGCGGGCTCGAGGAGTGGCCGCTCGGCGGCGTGGGCTTGCCCTCGCAGAGCATGCAGGTGAAAGGGGCGCAGGGGAACCACACGAGGTCGCTGCCGGTGTCGAGGAACAGCGACACCGGCGCCGCGGCGGACGCCGGCCCCACGGTCAGGGACAGCGTGTAGTCGCTGCCCGGGGAGAGCGGGAGCGAGAGCTGGCGGTGGCGTCGTCCGGGAGGCGGTGGCAGGCTCCTGTGTGCGCGGTGGCGGTGGCGGCCGTGCCGCGCGGCAGAGCGGAGGGACGAGGAGCGGATGAGGTGGTGGATGGGCGTGGCGGTGTCATTGGTCTTGGCCCCACGAAGCGAGGAGTGCAGCGTGTTGGTGAGCAGGAGGAGGAGGCCGTGGCAATGGCATTGGTGTTGGAGAGCGAGGACGAGGAGAGCGGCCAGGCAGCAGAGGAGGAGGCGCATGGCTGTGGTGGCGCTTTCGCTGGCGTGTGAAAATCCTCGGTGTTTTTGGGCGTGGCGACGGTGGACTCGGGAGGTTTAGCGGGGGTTTTTGAAGCGTGGAGACGGTGCGGCGGGACGGGATTGGGGCCGGTTGGCGAATCTTATCGCGCGCCACGGTGGGAGTGGGACTCGCAGTCCGTCCGGCCGGGCCGGGGACGGTGCATGGAGGCCACGCAGGCGCGGCCCCGTCGCTTGGTTTTGACGTGTGTGGACGAAGCCGGACTCAGCAAGGACGAGGAGAGCGGCTGAAGCGAGGCTCTGCCACGGTTGACCTCCGCGACACCGACAAAGGGGTCATTCATCTCTAGCTATTTTCATCAATTCACTGGACTCTCATGCGAAAATGATGATGGTTTATCCGAACGCTGTACCTGCACTAGGCGTACGTGCATGCATGATGAGTTCGTAGCAAGGACAGCTATGCAATGCATTGCATTGGATACAGATTGTGATTAGGTGACCCGTTGGGCAGCGTCCTGTCTCTGTTCTGGTGCGCTCCTCTACTGTAGCAATGTACGCATCCCATTTGAAATACGCATTCCGCAGGGTACGTTGCGGATATCATCCTTGTAGCGTTACAACAACTTGGTGCGCTCCTCTACGAGAGGTTAATGCAGGGTTTCCTGCTTGTTTCGTAAGCAAAACAAAAGAACAAGCGAGAAAAGCTGGGTACAGCCCCTACCAAAAAGATGAGATCCCAAATACCGGGATTCGAATTTCGAATCACGTTCACTGGCCCAAGCGAAACGCCTCGTTGAATCGCTGCAGAAGACGACGAGCGTTCGTGCAATTAGATGATGTACGGTGTGACAGCAGCCAAGCTTTACGGCACGCCAGAGACAGCGAGGCCGTTGTCACCTTCCGCCTCCTCCGTTGCGTTGCCTGTCTCGGATTCTCATGCCATGGCCACAACGACAAGGACACGCATGCTGTCATACGGCGGGCGGCAGGGAAACGGAAGGCAACGACAATAATCTTTGGTGAAGCTACGAGTGGCTCTGCGTCTCTGCAACTCTGAATGGCTTGGCTTCTGTGCCCTCTTCACGATATCAATGAATATGACGTGATAATGGATAGGTACGGGACCGTACGCCGGCCGGAGCAGAACAGCTGTGGATAGCTGGCGTGGGCCGTGCTCGAGGGCCCCGGCCGATGGACGCTTGCCTAGAGGCCCTAGACCCTTGCGGTATGTTGGTCCACACTCCCCGAGTCCACAGCCGCGGCATGCAAAAGCCCAAAGGAGCTGTAGATGAAGGAAAATGCGGCACATACTCGTACATCCGACGGCGCTAGTAAGGGCTCGACCCTCGGCTAATCCGGTGCGATCCGGCTCTGCCATCATCATCGTCTAGTGCACCGATTGAAAGTCGGACAACTGAGGGAGTTGAAAAAATGTGTATTTTTGGTGGATTACTATGTGCTACTGGTCACATTGAAGTGCGACAGAAGCAAATTTTACAAAACAGCACGCTTTTTGGAGGCATGCATTTTGCTTTGGAATAAAGCGAAGGCAAGAGGCAGTCCATCATTTTGTATACTTGTTTCCTTGCAATCATATTGGGATCAACCATTGTTCTATCACTTTACCATACAAAAGTATCATCATCACCTTGTTTCCTGCTTGCCTGCTGGTAGTGGAAGCAGGTACGGGTGGCGGCCACATTATTTTCAGAGAAAGAACACCGGCCTAAGAATTGGCACATGGCATTTTTTTATTATTTTTTCTAACGAGATGATTTTGTAGTACTCTAGTAGGCATTATATATTAAGCAGTAATCATACGCACCATGCCGCAACAATACACAATTCTGGCAGCCGGGCAACACAAGCCAGCAGAGGAACGATGGCAATTATGCAATAAACATATATATGTTAAAATGGGGGCAGACATCTATTAGTGTTCTCCAAATATCGCTGCAGGAGTGCAGGTTTCTGTGCCTATCACCATGGCCACAACGTCTCTAGCACTTTCAAGTTCCAATAATGCACTCAGATGGGGGTCGAAGTCCACAGGATGCATTTCTTTACCGGGCCCAAGATTAATTGAAACAGTGATGGCTAACTCGGAGCAATCATATGTAATAGCGATGGCTAACTGGAAGCAATTATATGGTGATAATAATAGCAACCTGCCTAACTGTAGGCTGTGTCCCTTGACGCTGTCAGACCAAACAGAAAACTCCAGTTCAGGTTCAGCCATATGCGAGCTGATCAATGAGACCTCCTGTTAATAGTTAACACTAGTGCAACCATAGGCTCATAGCACGACTATTTCTTTTATCACATTCTTCATCTGACTTAATGACAAAGTTCCACCACATATTTATATGCTGCTCATTAACAAATGACACGGCAGGAAGTGGCGACATTAAGGCACGCTGCGGAGACGCTAGACATCTAGCAGACTAGGAAGCCGTTGAGAGTTTCTGTAAAGTTGTGTTTTTATTTTCCCTATCAGCCACTGTTTTCCTTACTAAAGTCATCAAGTAATTTTGCATGCATATTGGGGTGATGGACGCTTATTTAAATTTGAATACATACACATAGAGTGCACACTCAGTAACTTTTATAATGGTGAGGATCATTTAGTTCAACATTATCAGTTCTAGTCTTTGAGAAGTCAAACAATGGCTACAATAGACAGCACGTGCCAACTGATGATTACAAAGAGGGAAGCGATTAAATACTCACATAATAATGTACAAATAGTGATTGACCCATAAATAATAGTACAAAATAATGCAAATAATCAGGTATAGCATGTATCAGTAAAATATCAATGCTAACTGTATACTTCTGCTTCTGGTTTTATTCTTTCCAATAGCTTTTCAGCTTCCATAAAACCCCTAAAGGTCCGAGAGGGGTATATTTCACTTGCCTCAACTGCCATATGAAGTGGCATAAATAATTTAAGATGACATTTAAAGTTCTGATTCAAAGTATCAGTCTTACTTTACCTGGGCATAAATGGCAGTGCCAGGCAATGAAGATGAAGGTGATCAACACTATTAAACGGGGGGCTGATGGAATCCAAACCTACAGTGCAGGCTACATATGTAAGAGAAATGACAGTACGAATGCTGAATAAGTATCTTGACTCTTGAAATATACTCCCTCGGTTCCAAATTGTAAGTTGTATATCTAGGTGCACGCAAAACCTACGACCTAGAAAAGCCAGAACAACTTACAATTTGGAACACAGGAAAATGTAGTATTCGAAATACTGCCTGTGTATGAGATAGGTTTTGAGAAGGTATGCAGCACAAAAGATCATGTGTTTCATTGGGATTTGGCTATACCTGTGTTCCTCAGAATTGGGAGCATCTTGATTGAGCAAGTCTTTCCCCACCTTCACCATGTGGTTGACTGAAAAACAACAATAAAAGAAATGCAACAGCTCACTCTTCAAATCTGCCTTGCACTACAATGCATAGTGAAATGCAACATCAAGCCAGGTTTATTTATATGATGAAAGAAGCCAGAGAGTACCCACCTAACTGGTGATCATCTTTGGTTTTGTGGAGACTATTTACAGTTGGTATATGATCAATGGGTATGACAAGATAGTGCCTACAAATATCGCCCAGCATCACAAAACAATTATTGAGGCAAATAAATTGGTATTTACAACAGTAGAAGTACAAACTTCTCAGAAAAATAGCATAACAACAAAGCTTTATAGTCCCAAGCAAGTTGGGGTAGGCTGGAGATGAAGCTGAACAAGAACAAAAAAGATGAGGAAAAACAAAGCAGAATGAGGTACTAAAAATACTAATAATGAATCAATAATTTCTTATGGCTCTGAATAGAAGAACTGAGGTCATGTTTAGTCTTATGAGTAAATCATGTAAAAAATCACTCTAGCATGTCTAACGCTTATCAAATACAAAGCCAGCAAGAACCACAGGAAGACCTCAATGTGTCATGCTGTTTCCATCACCATAATGGCATCATGTACTTCTCACAAATTATTATGTTTCAATTGTAAACCAACTATGCCATTGCTACATGAAACTAGAACACTCAATTATAAAGATATAAAGTATGTTGTCGCAGATACGTACTACATGAGGGACTCAGGGGAGCAATTGGGAGACACATGCGCAAGCTGATGGCTATCACCCTGTGGCGAGCTGGCTTTCAACTGTGAGCTGCTACTGTGCGCAACAATGAGGGGAGGCAACAGTTATAGCACTCAGTACACATGGATGCTTAACTAAAAGGCAATTGTTCATATCAATATTTGTCTATTTTGATTGATGTGTTTCTATTAACGACTCAAAAGAAATATTTGTGTTTTCTGTGAATATATGCGTTTTTATCTGAATTAATTGTTGTAATTGTACAACTAAAGGATAATGACATGATTGTGTGGCCTCAGTCCTTAAAACATGGTGCAACAATTGAAGCTAGAATACCCCTCAGGCAATCCACGAAACACTTTTGAACAAGCTGCATTGACCACGGATTTTGAGCTTACGGTCAACCTTGGCGTTGTTGTAGCCACAGTAGTTGGAAAAACTTAGACATGGGGTTTAATTTTCAGTTGCATTACCTAGATAAATCACCCTATTTACATGGTTGTTTAGTTGCAACTACTGTGGCTCTAATAACTGTTCGTGTGCACCATTAGGAGATACAAGACTACCAAAGAAGGGAAGATGATGCACGAGAGAAATGGATAGCACATATTCTTTTTACCGATATAAAACATCTTAACAGCATCATGCAAAGGCCCATAAAGTAGAGTTGGTGAGCCCTTTGTCACCATGTTCTCCTTGACTATTAATTTGACGTACTTTGCCTTTTGGATTAAATGTCACTAACAACAGTGTTTAATTTCACAGTATTGTTATCTTATCATGCGATCCTTGTGTTTTTACTATAGAAGTTTAGCTACCCCGTAGCAACGCACGGGAACGAACCTAATTATGTTTCAATTGTAAACCATCTATGCCATTGCTACATGAACCAGAACATTCAATTATAAAGATATAAAGTATGCTGTCGCATATACGTACTATATGAAACTAGAGCACCCAATTATAAAGATATACAGTATGTTGTCCCAGATAGATAGAGAATTTTATGATACTTTCTTGTGCAAATATTCTTTTCCCGATAACTTCTTGCAAGGAAGTGTGATGCTTCTGCTCATATCAATGCATAAGTTCATATAGATAAACATGAACTTGTGTATAGCACCTCAATACTACTATTAGTAGCCCTCCAATGTCCAAAGGAGCACTTATGGGTTAGTGTTTGACAGGATACCCAAACTCTAAGGTGAGACTGGTATAGATAGTCAGAAAAAAATGCCAGCTGATCAAGCCCTGTTGGGCTGGCATTGCCACAGTTCTTTGTTTTGTGTATAGAGAACTGTCTGTAGCTTCTGTGAAGGGATGCTGCAGCAGCATGCCAGCAACAGCTGACAACACATTTTTGTCTGTAAAAGTGATGGAGACATAATCTATATCAAAGGCAAAGTTCTACGGATAAACAATGAATAGCTTCAGGATCACACCGTAATACTGAACAAATGGCAAGCCTATAAGGGCTTAAGGCAATCAATTAAGTGACGAATTACAGGCAAGCAGAGAACTTAGCAGCCAAGCACACAGAAAAATAAGCTCCAATCGAATACTTCCACCTTATCCTACAAAAAAGCGCATTGGTTTCGATGCTCGCCAGGTGTTCGACGAAATGAACCTACGCCTTACTTCGTCGTCCGACTGACTCGTAACAAGCCATCTAGACCAATCCGAGCAAAAGGGAGCTGTACAAACGAACAACTCCTAAGCAAGTACCTGAACGCCGACGGGTTGATGTCGCGGAAGGCCACGACCTTGTCATCCTGCGCACATGGGAAAAACAAGAGGAGATTTTACATTTCCTGCAGCGAAAGCAGCACTAGATCGGAGGTGGTGCATGGGACAGCGGTACGGAACGGAGTAGAGGAGAGCGGTGGTGGAGGTGGGGGCGCGGCGGGCGATGTCGCAGAACACGCACCCGTCGACCATCGGCGCCCGCTCCGACATCCTCCTGGCCAACCGGCTGCCTCCGAAGCAAAAGGTATTCCTCATGGCGCACCCCGCGGTTGGTCCGGGATTAGGTTGGGAGTGGGACTGGGCTTCCGCCCGAAGCGGGTGGACTTGACCGATTCAACAGCGACGCTCCTGGCGCGGCGGCGCGGCTCGGGGTCGGGATGCCGCCACCGTCTCTGTCGTCGGAGTCAGGAAGTGCAGCCGGTTCCTCGGCTTCGACGTGTGTGTGATTCCTTGGCCTAGGAAGTGCAGCCGGTTCGGCAGTTAGATATGGGAATAGGCCCACTTAATGGTATTGGGTTGGGCTGAATGAGCAGCCTCTTGAGTTGAGGCCCTCTGAGGCTCTGACGACAGTAAGTAGGTGTTGATTTTCCATCTCATTTTGTGGTAGCATAATGTATTGGTCATTGGTCAACCGCATAAACATACTACCATGACCAAGACCAAGAAATAAGTATATATATATATAAATGTTGAACGTTGATGAATGAATATATCTAAGGATGCAGTGAGGAGGCTTCCCACCATTACGTAGGACGTAGCAAATTTAATTTTCACTTTCTATCTGAGGTCAGAGGACTGATCGAAAAAGGGTTACAAACAATTAATACACCAGGTAATATATGACACGCAACGAAACTTAGCCGTAACAAGCTAGTTACGGACTTACGGTTGCATGGCGCGGGAGTTTCAGCAACCGTGAGCCACGAGGTATCAAGAACTTGACGAGACCGGAAGGTTTGAACGTTGGGTGGAAATGTGAGGAGGTCTATACTACGTACACGGCTCCTCGTCGGTCCATACTCGATTCGGCTCAGCCATGGAAGAAATGACGACATGCACTGCACTGCACAAATACATACTTATCTATATACAGATGTTGGTGGAAAACCAAAGATGTGCACGCCAGAAACGAAGTTGTACCTATTACCTCGGTTGCTTGGTTTGGAACTTTTCGTGTGACGGTTGCCCACGCAGGACGATCAAAAAAAAGTTTTATCTCACTTTTCTTGTCCAGTGCCCTATCCTTGAACTTGGGACATATATGTCGACGACCTACTGTGTACCTTGTTGACTTTCTGCCTCGTGCAACTCATGACCTGCAGACTTGACCAAGCCTGCAGACGTCCGTCCACGCGTGTCGCCATGGGCCGGCGGTTGATTGGGGATGACAACACGGTTCCTTGAGCTTGTTCGTGCATATGGTCACGTAGCACGTAGGTATCTTGCGCGCGCGCGCGCTATGTTGCATATTTGGACTTTGGAGCATCAAAATGTTTGAAGTCTTGGGATCATGTATAGAATACAGCACATTTGCGCAGACATGTCAGATGACCATGGCGAGTACGCGTATAGCACCGTTTAATCGTCATACAAGAAATAAGCTCCTCGCTCGCTGAGCACAAATACACCAAGAAGCTAACTTGTCTACGTACTCCGTCCATGAATGACATTGTCTTCGCCGCACGAACCTTCGTCGGTTGATCTAAAAATCCACCGGCCACATATATATATCACGGCATTTTGTCAACACGTACAATCGTGCCCGTCCCTTTCGCGGTACAGTGCCGCGCGCCTAGCTGGTGCGCCGTGCGCACGGATCTATCGATCGACGGAAACAGCCTCATCATATCGGGCACCACCGGCCACCGCACCCGGCCGAGACCACCACCGCCCACTGCCAGGGTGGTCGCGTCGCCGAACGCCCGGATCGGAGGAGACCGGGCGCGGCCGGCCAGCGGCGTCGTATTGAAAATGTTGGATCGTTGCTGTACTCGACCGACGACCGCACATCATCGATTGCCCCCATCATGTCCCTGTCGACGTATTAAATTTTTGTTGGTTTCGAGCACTTGGCCGGGAAGCTCTCCACGTAGCAAGAAAAACACTTGGCCATACTACCAAATTATGTGTGACTCTCCAGCTAGACTGATCCAGTCGATCGATCACGTACGCTGGCTCGATGATCCAGATCGACCGGCGTACGTCTGATCTTTTGTTGTTTAGACGAAGAAACTCTCTAGCTTGCTTGCCAAACTATCCATTCAATAAACAATTAACACTCGCAGAATTGTCGTTCCATCTCACGACCACGACACGACGACCGCACGGCTGAATGGCTGCAAGCTTCTACGCCAGCTCGCTCTTACACAAGCAAGTGACCATCCGTACATTTAAATTAAATTTATCAGCAAATTAATTGTACGTACGTAGTAGCCATTTAGCCAAGCACAACTGCCTGCACAAGCACAATTGTATACGTACGTATAGCCACTACAAAAACGTAAACGGATCTCGAGCACGGTGACGATCGAGTTGCTTGATCTGCACCGATTAGCCAAACGGGCACATAATGAACGACGTCTCTTCTTTTATTTATTTTATTCTATTTGCTTTTGCAGTGGAGCACAAAGTCGACGATAGATGGTAGTAGGAAGCACGATTTATGCGCCCTTGGCAGCTGAAGGAGAACGACACAACTGGTAATACTGGATAATTTTTTTTTTTTTTTAAAAAAAAACTTATATCGGGCCCAGACACTCACTATCTAAGAAATGTATATAATACAGTATATATACTACCGATAACGGAAAGAAACCTCCAGCAGAAGACACTCAAATTGTCTACAGAAAATAATGCATCATTTTTAGTCAAATAATATAGCAATCGATCGTTTTCAATGGTTTGTCATGCACAGCTGGCTATTTAATTGTGTAATATATTTTTTTTTTTCGAGACCACGCCCACCTAAGTTGGCGCGTTTTTCATTAAGCAGAAAGGCCAAAAGAAGGGCCGGTAACCGGATACAAGAGGATACGCGAGTAACCCTCGGGTTACTCACGAAATCCCCGACACAAACAAACAGCAAGAAACGAAAGGGGAGGGATGGGGCGGACCCTCCAACTAACAACCCCAACAGTGAACCTATTACAACAAAAGATCACACAACACCCGGGTAGCTAGCGACGATCGAGCCAAATATCGCGACAACAGCGGCAAAGCATCCGCCCAATAGAAGCGGCAAAGCATCCGCTAGATAACCGACGGCCAAGCATCCGTCCGGACAACCACGGCAGCAAAGCATCTGCCGGAAGAAGGCGAGACCACACGGCGGTAGACCATCCGCCAAAGATGACCGCGACCTCGGCGGCCGTGCATGCGAGAAACGCCGGCTCGTCCGCGACCGCAACCTCGGCAACAAAGCCAAAAATGCAAGCTCGTAACGACCGCGACCTCGAGCACGGGAATGCCGGAAACGCAAGCTCGTGAAAGAGAGAGCACCTCGGAGGCCAAGCATCCGCCGGAGACGACCTAGAAACACGGCGGTAAAGCATCCGCCGAACCAGCGAAGAACGCATAAGCTCGTCAACTTCGGCGGCAAAGCACCCGCCCGAAACGACGGCGACTAGGAGCACCTCGGCGGCAAAGCATCCGCCGAAACGACAACAATCGGATACACGGCGGCAAAGCATCCGCCCAAGCAAAGCACCTCGGCGACAAAGCATCCGCCCGAAAAATCGACTAGGTACCGCAAGCTAGACCACCCGGTGTGGGAAAAACAAGGAGCACAAATAGGAACAGTGGGACGACCAAACCGACGAAAGGGGGGAGCGACGGGCGAAGAGGCTGCGAGGAGTGCTCAAGCGTTGCCTTCATGAAGGAGATCGACGTCCGCGAACGCCAACAATGCCAAAGGAGCACCAAAGGTCTTTCGACCCCAGCCCGCAAGACGAACCACCCTCCCACGACGAGCTACACGAACTCCGCTTCCCATGCCCGCCGGTGCGATGGCCCGGCATGCACGGGCGCGTCACCACGGCTACGATCGCGAGCCGCACCACCTTGGCCCCGCCACCACGGCGGTGCCACCATCGAACACCCGGCGAGGAAGTCGCCCGGCGGTACCAGCGGAGCCTTGACCGCCGGCGCCGGCGTAAGCGGCGTTGCGCGCGGCGATGCCAAGCCCGCGATGAAGGGACTGCCGGCGCCGGGCCGGGCCCGGGGCCTGTGATCGGCCGGCCGCCGCGTGACTCTGCGGCCGAAGAGGCGCGCGCCAGCGTCACAGGGTCGGCGCCGAGGGGCCGGGAGACGCGCCGGGGCCGGATCCGCCAGCCATTGCCGGCCCGGGGCCATACCCCCGCGCCGCCGCCGTGCCGATTACCGCCGGCGGCGACCGCGGAAGGGAGAGCGCCGCCCCCGGCGAATCCGGCTGCATGGAGGGCCCGGATCCGGCGGGCGGGTCGCCACCTGCCGGCAGGGCCGCCCGGCGGCAGCTGGAAGGGGAGCTGCTGGGAGGTGGAGGAAGAGGGGGGGGGAGGACGGGATGCGGCCGCGCCCCTTGTTGAGGGCGGCGCCGCTGGCCCGCCGCCGCCCGCCCAGCGGCGAGGCGGCGGCGGGCCCGGAGGAGGGGCCGGCAGCGGGGTGGTGGTTGGGCGGGCGGCGGTGGTGCCCCGAGGCGCCAGAGCGGGCGCTCGGGAGCCAAGGACGAGTCTCAAATGGGGAGATTGTTCACACCAAATTAATTGTGTAATATATTTATCGTGCACAACACGTGTTCAACTATAGAACCAATAAATGAGAACAGGTAATACATGGTAAGCGGTACATATCAGAAGAGAGTTTTCCCCATGTTGCTAGTCGTCTATCTAATTATATTGACTAATATACCTCATAGTTTCTCTTGCATGATCTATCTCTATGCCTAGCTACATGAGGCGGTGTCCGATTATTTGCGTATGCAAATGTTGTGACCCTGCGCTAAATAGATGTTCGGATTTACTTGTTCAAAAAATTATGTACCAGTCGATAAGACTAAATTTTGGGGCAAAAAAAAAATTAGATTCATGATTTCATAAGATACATGATGCAACAAGAGCCCCCTGATTAATGATAATGTTTCAATGTAATTGCATATTTAAAATAGAGAGAATTACACTGACAGGGGACTATACCAGATGTGTCATCTAAATCCCAAACTATGAAAGTGCACTCCCTGAACTATTTTCGGTGTGTCATTTAGGTACCAAACTATGAAAGTGCACCTCTACCTCCATGAACTTTCAAAGGTGTGTCATTTAATTTTTACTATATGTATCTAGACAATATATACGTGTATAGCAAAACAATTTTCGTGTATGTACTACATGAGTAAAGAATATATAAGATAATTTCTATTTGCTATACTTAAGATGTCTGTAATTTTATAATTCAGGAAGAAACCTTACAAAAAGGACAACAAATAAAGGACAATTCACATTTTTAACCTAAATAATATAACACCGCCTAAACAACAACCACAACAAAAATCCGACACATAAGATACGTCTTATCTTATACTTACAATATGATTGCTGTGCTTCGGACGTCTCATGTGCAAACCCAGGATTTCCGGCGTTATACATTAAGTGGTAAGCGACGTTCCCGTCGACGACGAGGTGCCAATGGTGACTTCGAGAATCTCCAGATCTGTCGGGTGCTCAGTCCTTCGGATGTGCTCATAGGGATAGGGTTTGCGTACGTCTGTTCATAGGGGTGAGTGTGCGTGCGTGTTGTGAGCGCCTGCGTTGTACTGTGTCATTCTCAAAAAAAAATTAATTGGCTTGGTGAATTTGTCTCTTGAAATTGACTTTGGGCACTAAGTTTTGAATTGTCAATAGGACTACAAGGGCGCCAATTTTGTATGGGGTTTTATTTGATTCTACTACGACCCACATGATGACATGAATCGGGCCGTGGTGTTGCTGACTCAGCCTCCTATCCACTTGGACGGCCAATGGCATTCCCCCACAAAAACCCGCTCCTGGTTCCGATTCCGAAGCAAAAGGGTCGCGAGCGGTTTCTTTTTTCTTTCCCGATTCGTCCGGTAGCCGCACTTGGCTTCCAAACAATAGGCGAAAGATCATTGCCCAACAGCTTCTCTTCCAAATAAAGCTGCCTGGCTATAAATACTGCTCGCTTGGCGCCTGCTCCGCTGCTCCAACGTTCACCTCTCTCGTTCAGACCTCCCCTTGCGTATGAACACGGCCATGGCAGCCCCGGCATAAAACACCGAGTGCATGTGCCTCGATCGATTTCGTATACCATTACGCCAACACAGATAGCAAAGAAAGCCTGGTGTTTCTGGTGGCAGCCAGCCATGATCCCGGCCGTTGCTGATCCGGCGACGTTGGACGGTGGCGAGCGCACGCCGTTGCTCCCGGAGACCGACCCTCGGCATCGGGGGCGTGCTGCCTCCACCGGCTCAGGGCAAAAGCGGCCGCCGCCACCGGCAACGACGACCGTTGTCCCCGCCGTCGTCTCCGCCGTGCTCCTGCTCGTCCTCGTCGCGGTCACCGTCCTCGCGTCGCAGCACGTCGACGACGGGCAGGGTGGGGCCGTCGTTCCCGCGGTCGGCGACGATGTCGTCGTTCCGGAGGTGGTGTCCGCCGTCTCCCGTGGTGTGGCCGAGGGCGTGTCGGAGAAGTCCACGGCCCCGCACCTCGGCGCGGTCGAGGATTTCTCCTGGACAAACGCGATGCTGGCGTGGCAGCGCACGGCGTTCCATTTCCAGCCCCCGAGAACTGGATGAACGGTTGGTTACACCCGTCGCCATCAATCGCTTGATCACGCCATCGTTTTTTTCTCGATCTGGCTCTAACTTCGTTCCTCGCTTGTCACGGACTCTTCGTGCACATGGCGATGCCATCTTCCTCGATCGGCTTCGCCAGATCCGAACGGTAAGTTGTTGGCTCCGATCCATCGATCACATGTGAACTCGGCATACATGCTTTTCTGCGTGGCTCCTAGCATTCCATGGGTCACATTAATGCACGATGTAATCGCATCGGTTGAGAGTTACTGTACAATTATCCCATCAGCTTGCTATAGCTTTCGTGCATTGATGTCGTGAGCCGTGACATTTGTTTTTGCACGCGGCGCCATTTCTGCAGGTCCGCTGTACCACAAGGGCTGGTACCACCTCTTCTACCAGTGGAACCCGGACTCGGCGGTGTGGGGCAACATCACGTGGGGCCACGCCGTGTCGCGCGACCTCCTCCACTGGCTGCACCTTCCGCTGGCCATGGTGCCCGACCACACGTACGACGCCAACGGCGTGTGGTCGGGGTCCGCCACGCGCCTCCCGGACGGCCGGATCGTGATGCTCTACACGGGCTCCACGGCGGAGTCGGTGCAGGTGCAGAACCTCGCGGAGCCCGCCGACCCGTCCGACCCGCTGCTGCGGGAGTGGGTCAAGTCGGACGCCAACCCGGTGCTGGTGCCGCCGCCGGGCATCGGCGCGACGGACTTCCGCGACCCGACCACGGCGTGGCGCGCGCCCAACGACACGGCGGCGTGGCGGGTCGCCATCGGGTCCAAGGACCGGGACCACGCGGGGCTGGCGCTCGTGTACCGGACCGAGGACTTCGTGCGCTACGACCCGGCGCCCGCGCTGATGCACGTCGTCCCCGGCACCGGCATGTGGGAGTGCGTCGACTTCTACCCGGTGGCCGTGGCGGCGAACGGGGACGGGCTGGAGACGTCCGTGCCGCCGGGGCCTGGGGTGAAGCACGTGGTCAAGGCTAGCCTCGACGACGACAAGCACGACTACTACGCCATCGGCACCTACGACCCGGCGACGGACACGTGGAGCCCCGACGACCCCGAGAACGACGTCGGGATCGGACTGCGCTACGACTACGGCAAGTACTACGCGTCCAAGACCTTCTATGACCCCGTGCTTCGCCGGCGGGTGCTCTGGGGGTGGGTCGGCGAGACCGACAGCGAGCGCGCGGACATGCTCAAGGGCTGGGCCTCCCTGCAGGTACGTTCGTCCCTTCCTTTTCAAGCTGGGCTGGCAACATGTGGATTTGACATCCGAATCATTTTTTTGTTTTTGCGAGATGACATCTGAATTATTAATGATCATCAGATAATAATATAGCTTGACTAGCTTGGGTTGGTTTTGTGATGGGCGATGGTGTCACGTAACGTAACTCGATAGTATAATGTACTGTGGCTACTGGTTTATGATAGGCAATGGGGTTGCGTATGAACGACAGTTGTGTTACCATTAACTCTGACAGCCGATTGAAGGAGACAAGGGATGGGGAAATTAGGGTCACTAGGGTTCGTCGGCTTGTTTTTTTTTTTTTACTTTTTTTTTTCTGGAAGAGAAAATTTAGAACAAGGGATGAGGAAATTAGGGTCATCATCTAACAAGGATGGAAATCACATAAAGCATTTCTCAAACAACCCATTTAGAGGAACCTGGCTTGATCCATGCCAACACTAGCTAGAACGAGTGTACATACTTGCCTAAGGCAATGTTTAGTATGTGAAAATTGATCCCAAAAAGTGCTACAATACCCGTCATATCAAATCTCTTGTCGTATGCATGGGGCATTAAATCTAGGTAAACAAAAAGCAAATTGCACAGTTTGGCTGAAAAGTACGAGACAAATCTTTTGAGTATAGTTAGTCCACGATAGAACAATAATTATCAAATATAAACGAAAAGTGTTACGGTAGCCCAACACAAAATATTTCACCACCTAAACACACCCTTATTATCAATCATGGTATAGTAATTTTCTCTCACCATCAAACACCATCAGCCCACTTGGTCAAAAAAAACAAACACCATCAGCCCACTTGTCAATCTACATGCCATGGGCCGAACAATCCGACTGTCCAAGTAAATCCCCATGTGAAAATTGTTCAAGCACTGTCTCCCATCCTCACACCTGTACATGTCCCTGTACGCGCCGTCGTGGTCTCCCGTGATCCCGGCCCGTCCCCTCCACGCCTGCAGCCCGCCGTGCAAATTTCCACCACGTGTAGGGCACGCAGCTTTCCAATCAACTGTTTTACTGGAGGCTAGTAGACGGAAAACGAGAGGAGCGCACCGGGTCCAAGCACAACACTTTCGCATGGGGCCGGCCGGCTCCGCGCAAGCACGGACATTTTTTATCCGAACGGAAAAACGAGTTGCACGGTCCGTATTGTTTGATCTCTCCAGGCTTCTGGGTCTGGCAACCAACCGCCCATGCAAACAAATCAACGAAATCAACCGCCCATGCAAACAAATCAACCAACCAGCCGGCCCAACGAGATCTCCTGGCGTCCCGATTGGACGGGCCCCGCGAGAACACGAACGAACGCGATGGCGTAAGCGGATCAACGAAATTATTTCCTGGTGTGCGACCGCGACTTGTCTCTCCGATTGGCTTGATGCCGCCGCGTCTTGTCTACTCTATAATTTTATACACAACCGTAGTCAAAGCCGTTTTACTTGACGCCAAAGGAAGCTAGCTCATCGGGAATTACCGTCATCATAGATATATTGCTTTGTTTAATAAGAATGCTTCTCTTGTTGGAGTTGGATTGGTGTCATGCATGTTTACAGATTCTGGGTAATTAACAACGGCCTCTTTTCTGAGCGTTTTTTTTTTGCGAGCCATAAACTTGTTAGTATGACGCGATCGAGCACATTCAGCTATATTTATTTTTTTTTCCCCATGCCGTGCACGTGCAGTCAATCCCCAGGACAGTCCTCCTGGACACCAAGACGGGCAGCAACCTACTCCAGTGGCCGGTGGTGGAGGTGGAGAACCTCCGGATGAGCGGCAAGAGCTTCGACGCCGTCGCGCTGGACCGCGGATCGGTCGTGCCCCTCGACGTCGGCGGCAAGGCGACGCAGGTACTGACGCCGCCGGCCCCTGTGACGGAACTCGATCGATCGCGTGTTGCACGTACGCGCGCAGCCGGAATTATTAATTTCTCTATCTGATCGATCGATTGATCGATCGTGTGCATTGTGCGTGCGTGCGTGCAGTTGGACATCGAGGCCGTGTTCGAGGTGGACGCGTCGGACGCGGCAGGCGTGACGGAGGCCGACGTGACGTTCAACTGCAGCACCAGCGCCGGCGCGGCGGGGCGGGGCCTGCTTGGCCCGTTCGGTTTTCTCGTGCTGGCGGACGAGGACTTGTCTGAACAGACCGCCGTCTACTTCTACCTGGTCAAGGCCACGGACGGCAGCCTCCAAACTTTCTTCTGCCAAGACGAGCTCAGGTATACTATATTACTGTGTATATTACTGTGGGCTAGGCAATCAGTGCTTACCGTACTTTGTTAATTTCTGTTTCCATTAGGGCATCCAAGGCGAACGATCTGGTTAAGAGAGTGTACGGAAGCTTGGTCCCTGTGCTCCATGGGGAGAATCTTTCAGTCAGAATACTGGTAAGTTTTTACAGTGATCCAATTGTGTTTTCCAGTATTACTAGTGTTGGCATCGCCCTTCGAACTGCAAGCTCATTGGTCATTGCTTCTGATGCACGCACGCACATACAGGTTGACCACTCCATCGTGGAGAGCTTTGCTCAAGGCGGAAGGACGTGCATCACGTCGCGCGTGTACCCTACACGAGCCATCTACGACTCCGCCCGGGTGTTCCTCTTCAACAATGCCACGAATGTTCACGTCAAAGCGAAATCCGTCAAGATCTGGCAGATGAACTCCGCCTACATCCGGCCGTATCCAGCGACTTCTCTATGAGTGAAGTGACAGGCAAACAATTGTGCTTGCATGAACTCAAATTGTAGTAGTAGTGATTGTTTAAATTATTTGCTGCCTCTTTTTTATCCTTTTTTTTTCGTGAAACTATATGGTATACACAAAGTAGCAGAATGAAGCCCCATAAGGGAACAAGCTTGTGTCTAGGAGTTCTTAGTTGATATGTCAGTGCAAAGAGAAGGATAAGAGACAGTGTATTTTTGGGACCACAGTTTGTTACCTGAATATAAGAGACTGTATGTGCCATTGCTTCTACTGGTGTACCGACTAATAATCTCATCTAGGTGTTGGGAGGAGCTTCTATATGAAAATAAAAAGTAAATAAAAGGAGTTGTTATATTCAACCTATAATATGGCATTTTTCAAATAATAAATTATAATCATTAGATTAATATCTTTTTTAAGGGTGCACCACACTATTTAAACATAAGGGAAGTTGGTCCAAACTCCATCAGGAGGAAATAAAACCAAACATGCCTTCCTTCCGACTCATAAATCGAACTTCTTGCTAGCCTATGGGCATCAACATTCGACGCCCTGCCTTCATGCACCACTTCTGCTCTATCGAAGCTTGCCATCCCGGTCCTGCCAAACTCTTCATACCGGGCGACACGGTCAATTGCAATGTGAACCCTGCTTGCTGAGAGGTCGTTTGCAAGGGCCGGACCTTCTCTGCACGCCATCACCTTCGCCGTCTCAAGGTGAGATGCCCTTCACCACCAAAACTGATGCCCCCTTGAAGGCACTAGCTTCGTCCCTTGCCAACGCCGCCATTGTCGCTATATCTGAATTCCTCGAGAGTGCAACATCGACATTTACCTTCAGACATCCTCGCTCGGGCGGTATCCATCGGGGTTTCGTGCCAGTCGCGCCTGACACCTGCACTCCACTTTTCTTCTCCGGCTTGGCAGACACCGTCTCCAAGTTTGACATAAAGCGCTCAACGAAACTATGGGTGGAATACAGGCTCTGGAAAATATCTTCATGAATTACCCTCCTTCGCGCATGCCAAATTGCCTATAGTGAAACAACTAGTCTCACCAGGTTGTCGTGGGAGAGAGTTGTCGTCGCTTCATGGAGCCATCTGCGCGCGCTCTCATGCTGTGCCTGGCTGATGAAATCCACAATTTCATCGCACTGAAGAGCTCAAACACATCTTGACATGTTGCATTCCAACAACGAATGCCTCCACGAATCCTGATGACTGCAGATCGAGCAGTTGCTTGTCTGCGCCATATTTTTGCGGTGACGAACATCTCCAGTTGGTATAGATTGCTTTGCCAGCCTCCACAGCAACATACGTACCTTCTCCGATACCTTAACTGACCACAACTCCTTCCATTCTTTTTGGACCACAGTGATGTCCGAGTACCCCGGGTTATGTTCGATCCAGTCCGACCTCCGCTCATGATTGGTAATTAGCATCCGGTAGGCCGATCTGACAGAGAACACCCAGTCTTTTCATAATGCCAGGCCCAGAAGTCCTCCGGTCGCCGGCTTGAAGGGGAATGATCTTGATCAATTCCACATCCATCGGTAGAAAATGTGCTTCCAGCGCTTGTAAATTCCACGTGAGCGTCATATAGGGTCAATTAGCTTACTCACCTTGGCTGGAGGATCAACCCTGCCGCTGCGAATCAGTTGTAATAAACCATCTCGCAGAAGCCAGTTCATTAATATCTAACAGAGATTATTAGTCTACAAACCATGGGAGTTGCAATGTGTAAAACACAATAACGTGCTTTTGTTTCTGCTAGGAAGTGGTGGGCATCCTACTGGTGGTTACTTTTCTTGATCGGGCCTTGTAGCCTTGAATATCAACTTTACTCCCTCCGTCCCAAAATAAACGACGTTTTAGGTTTTCATGCCACAACTTTGACTCGATTTATAGAAAATACGTAGAAGATTTAAATCTCCAAATAAATTTGTTAAAAAACTAGATCAAAAGATCTTTCCAATGATACTAATTATGTAATATAAATATTAATCCTATTTTAATATATAATTGCTTAGAGATGTTTCTAAGCTTAAAAATGTTATTTATTTATTTTTGGGGCGGGAGGGAGTACATACAGAAGGGTCTAAGCAACAAAAACTTTGACGGCCCATAAATGTGGCCCATCAATTGGCTAAAGGGCCCTGGTGCAGTTTGAAGACTCCATCTAAATGCACTAAAAGTGTTCTAAAAGATTCCTCACATTTATTTTGAGTGAGTGCACTGGAGGGGGAGAAACCTCTACAGAGAGGTTCATTAAAAAAAATAAAGTCAACTAACAGAGTACAACACAAACAAACAAAAGAGCTAACAGAGAGGGGAGACAAAAGAAGAAATAAAGAATAACACTTTGTCTCTCAGAATCAATCAAAGATTTTGGATCCATTGGTCGAATTGAGCTGCAAGACTAGCTTTTAGTTTAGAAAGCACTCTTGGGGAGACAGGTCTAACTTCTTTGAAAAATAGGGTTTTGCACTTCTAAATTCCTCACATCTTTGGATGATGTCATTTTAAAAATGTCTAGCATCAAGAAACTTTAGTTTAGAAAGCAAGAGACATTTTTTTTTTATTTTAGAAAAGTGTCCGGTGTTTATATAGGTTGTGAGAGAAAAGTAATTTCTATAAGGTTTTCTTATATGATTGGAATATCTTTTACAAATATTATTTATTTATTTCCTAATAAGGGTGTTCCTTATATGGAAATATCTCTTTTTGATGTGAGACAAAAGTAATGTTGGTTGGCTTTGATGACATCCTTAGTGGCTAACAAGCCAGGATCGTATTTTTCGTTTTTCATATTAAAAAAGAACGAGGCACATAGTTTAGAAAAAAAAACAAATAGTGGAGGAGTTCATAAAACTGCCAAAAAATAGTCCTAGTGTCACAAACCGGCCTCGATTGGGCTTGGTGATGTACACGTGGTGGTGTTGGCACATTTACGAAGGCGGTGATGGCTGCGGGGTTGAGTTGGGTGTTGGCGCCACCAATGGTCTTCGGGCGAAAACATGCTATCCCTCGCGCACAAGGTGGCGTAGGGGCGGCGGTGTCCCGACGGCGGCGCGCGGCGGCAAACCGAGGGCCGACGGACGCGCGACCGAAGCACCGACGGACGACGCGGCGGCGGCGGGGGCGGGTGGATTTCCAATCGACCGACTCCGGTGAGTCCGGGGCAAGGCGACGCGCGCTTTTGCACCCCAACGGTTGATTTCGGCGCGGGGGGTGGCGGCCCCGGCCGGTAGGAGTAGATGGGGCACCTAACTATTTTATTTTATTGCTTGTCTCCCAAAGAGATTACATACCCTTGTTTATATAGCCCGGCTAGTGAGACTTGTAATCTAAGTAATTTCTATAAGGTTTTCTTATATGATTGGAATATCTTTTACAAATATTATTTATTTATTTCCTAATAAGGGTGTTCCTTATATGATTGAAATATCTCTTTTGCACACCAAAAGCCTAACATAATCCTAAGCTAATAGTGATGGCCCTTTCACGATAGACAAGTTTGGAATCTAAAAAAGTAAAGGTTTTATTGGCTATTCACCCCCTCTAGCCATTTATCCCCCTCACTCTTGCCATACTTTCATGAAGATGGCGTTAGCCCGCAGTGCTGGCCCAATTCCGACACATGACACTTAATACTATCATAGCTTTTAAAACTATAACAAGTATTCTGTACAAAACACTTAATGGGACATTAAAACCAATGTATTTTACAAAACTGTGATATATTATTACAAAACTCTAAAAATACTTGGCATCCAAACAGGGTCTAAACTGTGTGTATTACTAGAATAGTTTGACTGTAATGCAACCTTGGCTATTGAATCTAAAACAAAGCTTGAAAATATCAGGAGAGAAGAGAGGTGTGGTCAATTTGAATGCCTTTACCAAGAACTGTTGGGGGAGTATGACTTTTTCCTATATTTTTGCTTATTATTTATCCCCTTTATTTTTTATCAGCAAATTGTAAAACTTATGTGTGCGGCTCTATAGAGGCTAGTATTTTTTTCGTTTTTCTATTAAAAAAGGCTATTGAAATGCATAAAGTTCATTTTCATTCATTTTCATAACGGCCCCCTATCCTTATTGAAGTATATAGCCATTAAGAACAAACAACAACATGAATGTCAAACCATTACCGATAAACCTAGCCCCTTATCCATCAATCGGGATTATCGACCAATTATAAAACTGTCATATCGATTTCAGTTATAAAACTGTCATATCGATTTCAGTTACATGACCTGACCAGGATGCTCTAGTCTACAAAACCATTATCACAGCAGCAGCTAGCACACTTGTGTAACCTTTCCCATAATAATTAATATCCATCATCCATTATTTATCCACCGCGTGCACAGTAACGTGTTTGGACAGGAGCTTGCTCGTCACGGGCGCGCGCTGGAGCTGCAAAAAAGCCTGCCTGTCGACCGATCGAAACAGTGGCCGTTCCGGCGGCTCGCGCGTCGTGTCGTCCACACGGCCGCGGCGATGACGGACATGACAGTTCCGATGATGCCGCATGCAACTGTGCCTGTGCTTGCAACATGGCAGCCGAAAAAACAGCAATCATTGACCCATGAGGGGAAACCACGATCAAATCGTCGCGTCGATTCGTTCGATGATGCATGTATCGTAACCGGCCGCGGCCGGAGGGCGGAGGATCCGCGATTCCCTTTCCGCCGGAGAGGATCAGCCAGTCGTACTCCCTGGGACGGGGACGGGGAAGAGGGTTGCCGGACGGTGGCGAGTGGACAGATGAGAGGAGCAGTTCGCGACAGAGCGGGAAAAGGAGCTTTGGGTCGTCACGGCGCGCGGTGAGAGCATCAGCCGTCGGGAAGGTTGCAGGGAGAGGATCGGCTCGGCCGCATGCACCGCTTCAGGAGGAGGCGGAGGGTGCGTCCATCCCTTCAAGCGGACAAGATCAGCTTTATCCACCAGGGCGAGGTTCGGCCTATGATGCCGCATGCAAAACATGGCAGCCGAAAAAAACAGCAATCATTGACCCATGGTCGCGTCGATTCGTTCGATGATGCATGTATCGTAACCGAGGGTTGGGAGGTTGCGCAGCAGTGCTTGTTTAGATGGCTAAATGTTAGCAAAAGTGACTTTTGGACATATAAACTTTTTGTATTTAATGTGATGTGATGGAAATGGTCGCATATGGAAATGGTCCACCGTTATATCCCTGTAGACGATGGCGCATCGTCGCTTGTTGGCCGGCCCAATGAGGTCGCCAAGCACCAGGGCGCCTTGCTGTCGCCGCTGCAGCTCCTAGTGGCTCGTGGAGCAGATGAAGGACACGCTCGCCGGCATCGTGCTCGCCACCGCGCGCGGCAGTCGTCGGCTGGGAACGTAAAGATGCATTTCGCGCTTGTGCAATCGCGCGCAAGTCGCCCAGGACACCGGCCAGCGACTCTACCAGACCATACAATCGTGGTACTTGCAGCAAAGGTTGAGCTCATCGACGATCGTCGGCTCCTTTTTCTTCGCGGTCATGTCGTTGACATCGGCTCGCGATCCGCTAACAGTCCTCGCTAGCTATCTTCTCTTTCAACCTGCCCTCAGCTCCGGCTGCTCCTTGTGCCCCAGTCCCCGCCCCGCCCCTGTAATGTAATTGCGCCATACAGTAGGCAGCAGCAGGACCCAGCCCAGCCATGCCTGCTTGTGCTCGCGGCTCGGCTCCCCAAACTGTCACCTCACGCGGCCGGCCCGCGCCCTTGACTGACTCCTTCTGCCGGGACCGCGCGCGCACAGGCTTTGGCAGCCGCAGCCTGCCCTAGTCCCTGCGCCTCTTGCTCTTGCCTGCCGCGTCCTCACTTCTTATCGGCAGCTAGCGCCGTGTAAGCGGCACGCTGCATGCCCCGGCCGCGCGCCTGCCATGCACGCGCAACGAGATGCTACCTTGCTACCGCATGGCGCCGTTGTATGCATATGTAGAGCAACTGTCTCCTTGTCGTCGCGGGGTATGCGCGTACGGCGTACTGAGCTTTTCTGTGGGATACCAGGCACTCTATCACGGCGATTCAACAGAGGTTTTGGGACACCGAAAAATACAAGCTACTCCTGTGCGCGTCATCTAATTCTAGATTTACTATAAATTAAACATTAACTTTGGCTAAACTCTTGTTTGTATATCTTGCTCCCATCCTAATCGTGTTAGTTGAGTTGTATAAGTGGATCCCAGTAGTAGGTGGAGTGGATCACTCCCCTAAGGTTGTTTGAGTGGGCGCTAGTTGTAGCGCTAGTCGAGTTGTTTTGGTACCTAGGTGTGCCGGGGGAGTAGGATATCCTCCTTATTTGTATGGTTTTTCCGGTCCGGTTTCAGTCAAAATCTGGGGGACACTTGTCCTTTCCCATTTTTCATCTAATAGAAATCGCAGCAAAACTTTTGCCATCCTTTCTAAAAAACATGGGCTAAACTTACAAAAAATGTATCATGACTTTAAGTACATGGTTATTTTTTTTACCTATTTTAAAATAATTTATACATTTTTATCTAACTTTTGACTCATGGCAGTTCCCCAAGTGGCATAACTTTTGACTCATATGCAATGCATGACAAATAGTACTAGCGATGCCCGTGTTGATGAGACGTGCTTCTGCATGTGATTATTTGACATGACAATGGCTATATATCTGTAGCACTAGAGGGATTGGTGCGACAGGACCACCGCCACTTGACAAGTTCATGGCACTCGATTATCCTCACTAAATTCAACCCCCAGATGGGAGTACGTAGGCCGGGACAATTAATTTGTCTCTCCGGCGGGTACGTCCAATCTAGGGTTCATCATCTATTTGGCATACACTTCTTAGATGGATAGACATGTAATTTGATCTGATTGTAACCATATAGACATCGCGGCAGAGCTTTTGCCGTCCTTTCTAAAAAAAACCATATAGACAAGTGGCCACTAGTTCTTAGGCGGAGCAAGAAGGACACCTTCTTAGGTCACTTTTAGTTGGCTAAAAATTTGCAAAAAGCATTGTTTTAACTCTTGTAGCACTCCTGTAGCACTTTCGTTTGTATTTGGTAATATTGTCCAATTATAGACTAACTAGGATCAAAAGATTAGATCTCGTGATGTACAAATGTAATTGTGTGATTAGTTATTTTTTTTACATATATTCACTGCTCCGAACATATGTCTTTTGGTGTATTTAATGTGATGTGATGGAGAGAGAGTCTAAAACTTGTAAGTTTGTGGCAAATATTTTGCCATCTAAACGAGGCCCTAGTAAGGGCATGTTTGGGAAGTGTGTCATAAACTTCACCTTGAGCAGCACCACAAAAAAAAACTAGAGTTTCTGGGATAGCTTTTTAGGTTCTCTCTGAACCTTTTTTTTTTTTTTTCTTTCTTGGGGCAGAGTTTGTCAAGCTACACTTACGTGACTGAAAATGTAGAGCAGAAAACATAAAAAAAACATGGAGGAGAGCATTCCCAAGAAGCCCTAAATCAATTGGCATCTGAACTCCAAATTCAAAGTGTTAGTATTTTTTAGAAATGGATAGCACATTATAAATCACTAAATAAACTAAAAGTATTGCTCGGTCAATTTTGGTAAAAAAAATTGTTAGCGATGTGAATAATAAGGTGAGTACATTATGTTTTGGTACAATACACAGCACCAACTTTTATAACTTTAAAACTAGTTAATCCATATAATGTAGTAAAGATATACTCCATGCCATAGCTAGGTCACCTCGAAAGTATAAGTTCGAAGTGATAGAGTTTTAACATAGAATGTTACTCCAATTATGTCCATTTTCAAAAGGTCAGTTTTTATATATGTCGAGGCTTCAATTGCTCAATATTAAGATAGAATGTTACTCAAATATAGCTAAAAAGAACATGGCATTGACAAGATCTATCTCAAAATACATTTTTACTTGAAATGTATTTAGTGGAATTGGACTAATAAACTTAATTATGTATCTAGTTGTTGGACTAGAACATGGCATTGTCACATGTAGCCTAAATTATATATCTTTTTGTTCGCAAAAACTTATGTAATTTTCCGACAAAAACTTTGGAAAAGATGTAGTCGTAGATGCTCAGCCGAATATCCAGCTCGAATTATGTCCATATATAAGATAAGAAGGCAACAACATACACATAAACAACCTCACTAGGTTGCATAATAACAAACTAACAAAATAAGAAACTGGTACCTAAGTAAGGATAACGAGAGGCCCATTTATAGATATACGGTTACTAAGAGACATTTCGAGATTCTCCGGATCGGGGGTACAAATGAAAGCTATCTCTTATGCAACCGGGATACTGAGGAACGGACCGATCGAGCCAGAACCCTAAACGGCTAAGCAGTGGCAGAACGCTAGTGATCATTCCACGGTGTGGGCTGGTGAAGTCAGAATGGAGAAATGCCCATGCTGGACGCCGCCGTGGCTGCGGCGGCGGCTGCCGCGGCAGCTGCTGCTGCTGCGTAGAGACCGTCCTTGAAAAGCATGCATTCAGCTCCATCCTACAAAGCATAGCAGGAAGAAAAAAATAAGTGTTGCTCTTACATTCTTACATCTAGCATATCTGTGTTGACTCTGAGTTCCGGTTAGGGTTTATTCTCTGTAGGCGCTTACCTGATTTTGCATAGGGCTCTTCTTCAGGCCCTGATCAGGCATGAGACCGAAGTGGATGTGTGGGAAATGGGCCCACTGATGCATAGATAGACAGAAAGGGGAAAAAAGTCAGTATATTCAGATCTGATTCATGAACGTATGTAAGAACCATGAACAATATTTGATGAGAAAGAGAGAGGAGCTACATTCTTGGCAGCGGCGCTGAAAGCTTCCCTGTGAGAGATGTCCGGATTGTTGGCCTTGATGCGCTGGATCTCATCTCTATACACATGAGTGCCAAGCTTGTCAATGGATGCCGCATGCATTCTAACTAAAGGGAAAAAAGAAACTTATGCATGAAACCAACAATCGATGAACTCACTTGATGAAACGGTTGTACGCGGAAGGAACTCTCTGCCGCTTCTCTGAAGCTGCAGGAAACACAACCAAATCGACCGAGTTAGTACGCTAACACTGATAAAAACTGCATCGATCAAACAGTGTTAGGGGCAACCCTTGGCTAACGTTCAAGCTAGGCGTGTTTTGTTCTCATTGGTCCCGTGGCGATCACTGTTGGATCTCCTGTGCTTCGCACTAGCATCTTTAAACACTTTATTTATTTTCCACTTTAATTTACTCGTCACTGTGCATGTTTTAATGTCGGAATTTTGGAAGAGCCCTACCGTGGACGTACTGAAAAGGATCATACACGCACAGTAGGCACTATTGATCGAGCTGACGTGCAAACTATTCACCGTCCTACTTTTGACCACCACTAATTCAAAAGGAATCGGTTTTTGTATTGGGAAAACTGGTATATCTTTTTTTAAAAAAAAAAACACAGCCCAAAGTCTTGGCTATGCAGCACCGAATGAAACGATGAAGATGGATATAACTTACTTTTTGTTCCCTGACGCTGCGCTCTTGGGCTGCTGCGGCTCCTGCAGTGCATACTTGGCCGGTGGCGGCGGCGCCATCGACGACATGGCCGACGCGCTGCTGCCACCGCAGGTGTTGTTGATGCTCGTGATGGTGCTCACGCAGGCGCTCGGCGGTTCAGCACTCGGCTGCTGCAGGCTCGGTGCTTGAACGACGACATCGCCGTCTCAGCATCCTACGCACAAATATAGTCCACATGACATGGCATGCATCAACAACAATACAACACAGGCATGCAGCATGAAACATCTGCAAACACTAGCAATAAATACAGAATATATTATGGTGGCTTGCACCAGGCCAATTAGTACGTACAAGTAGACCGTGCGGGGAGGTCGGCGAGAGGAGAGCCTGGCCGCCGGCACCGAAGGATGGTAGCTGGTTGGCGGCCGGCGGCAGCAGGAGGGCGCGGAGGTTGACGTAGAGCAGGTTGGAGCAGTGGCCGCACCGCACGGTGACCGTCTGGAACAAGCTGCTGCACGGCACGCCCACCTGCAGAATATACAGATCGAGAGATGTGAGTTTTCTCTTATGGAACAATACATGTGTGATCAAGCAGGCGACGCGGCACACGTAAGGTACGTAAGTGCACAAACGACGTATGTATTATGCCCTGATTTGCCGTATCTACGAGTACGTACCGCGAGGATGGTGTCGCAGTAGCTGCAGTGCACGTAGCAGATCTGCTCCTGCCCGCCGGCGGAGGCTGCTGCTGCTGCACGACGAGGTGCTGCTGGTCCAGGTTGAACGTCTCCGGCACCGACGACATCATGGCGCCAAAAGAAGCAAAGATCCGATCCGCGGATGATGATGGTGCTTCTTCTAGCTTGTCTAGCAGTGTTCTTGGTTGAGTGGTGGATGAGTGAGGCGCAGGAGCGTGAGGCAGCTAGAGGGGGCAGGAAGGGCTGGGCTTGGCCGAGTGGATGAGCTGGGTGTGTGTGCACGGGAGTGTGGGGAGGGAGGAGGGTTTATATAGGGGCGTGGCGGGCGGTCGGCCGGCTGGGTTGTTCGGTCCCAGCATCAGGTCCCCCTGGGATCGATCATGGATGTGGTATCTCGATGTGATGGACGACGACGAGCCGACGGATCGATGGGCCTTGGATTTGACGTGTAGGGGCTCGTCCCCCCTGACGGATGTGATTGATGGACCTGCCCGATTCGAGAAAGCATCGGATCTGTTGTTGCCTCCGCCCGCCGATTTGAATGATGATGCGGAGTCTCTCGGGAGGAGAGACAAACGGCGCGAGGGAGGGAGGCTGCCCTGATCGCTGTTCGTTCAGCTTCAAGGCCTTGACGCCTTGGGTGGGGTGGGTGAATGGTGGCCACTGGCCAGGCAGCGCTGAGCGGCCCACACCACACCACACCACACCGCACCGGGGGTAAACCGGGAAAGGCAACGCGGGTAGGGCGAGGCCAGGCGGCAGGCACTGCCCAGCCGGCACTCGGCGGCAAAGCCGAGACCGAGAGCAGCAGCAGCGGGCGTCTCTCTCACGCTCTGGCCTCTGCCGGACTGTGCTGCGAGCAGTAGCCGCTAGCGACTGTTTGTCTGAAAAGCAGGCAGGGCCGGAATGAGTGGTGGGGGATGGTGGCGCAGGCGGTGGCCGGACGTACAGAGCCAGCCAGCCGGTGTGGGTGGGCCAGTGGCCCGGCGTCTCTCCGATCGATCGACCGGCACCGGGCACCGGCCGCGCACGGCGGATGCATTGTATGATCGATGCCGTCTGGTCCTGTCCCGGTCCCGGTGGTCACGACTTTTTTCGACACGTTCGGTGCAGTGTTAGTTAGTTGCACAGTGCCACGTAGAGTGTTTTTCGGGCACCGATTTACTACCTGCCCACATCACTGTATGTTGAGTACTAAACCTCTCCCCACCCCGGCCTCTCGTGGATTTTCTTCGTTCTGGCTATGACGCATGCCGTCACAGTCATATCGATCGAACAATTGTTCAGCTGATAGTTTTTGATGTTGCTATATTGTGAGGAAAAATATTCTATCAAAGCTGATAAGCCAGACACAGGGCACAAACCGTCATATGGACAGTCGAGTTCGGGCATTCATCCATCTTAATTATTTCCAATCCAGCAGATGTGCGTTGGCCGTGCACCATGACTTGTACAAATTTCCATGCGTCCTCACACAAAGCTAGCGGTCCTAGCAATCAGAAGAGGACATGGACGCTACTGTTGATACTCGATGCTGTAGAGAGGAGTACCATACCACGCGACGCGCGGGACGCGACGCCGGCCGGTCAGGTCCCTTGCGTTCCGCTGCATGCCGGTAGAGGCAGCAGTCCAGTCGGGGTCAGCTTTGCCGTTTGTTGCCACTCGCCCCGGCCGTCTGCCGCTGCCGACGCCGGCCGCGGCGCCAGAGCCAGACGTCCGGGCCGGGCACGCAGGCGCGCGATTACAGCATGCCAAAGCAGGATCTGCAGGCGGGGTAGGCAGCTGTGATGCCTGCGCGAGGAATTGATTGCCCGCCCCAACGCCACCGCTAATAATACAGAAATCTAATCCGCCCGTCGTCCTTGCCTGAACTGCAAGCTGCACCTGCATGCATGTACGCCTAGCTACGGGAGCGAGCTCGATCGTAGCCCTGCGTCGATGCCATGGCGTGCCCTGTGGCCGATCAGCTAGCAACCTATCTAGGATACTTAGCTCTAGTATCTTTGCAACTTGCAACGATATGCATGGAGAAGGGAGCATGGTCCCCTTAACTAGCTTGGAACTGTGCCGTAATTGGTGCCCGAGAGAAACGACTTAATGGAGACAAAAGCAGGTTAGGCGCGCGCGACAGAGGTAGCTTAGCTACGACGACGATCACAGTCGCGGGGACCGGCCGGCCCGTGTGCACTTTCGTTTCGTCGCTTTCCGCTTGGGAGGCGCCGGGCAGGCGCGCCACGAAAGGCTGCCATGCCTTGGCTCCGGCCTCCGGTCCGGTGGCCACGCCATGCCACTCCATCCCGGAATATTCCGGGCTGCGCTGGGCTGCTGGCCAGCCGCGACCGGCCGGGGCCGGCTAAGTCTGGTGCCGTGGCGTGTACCCTGTGCCCAGCTCGACGTCCACAACGACCGAGGAGGTGGGCCGCCATTCCGAGCTGCAAACAGCCGCGCTCGCGGCGCTCGTCGTCGTCGTCATACGGCCGGGCCTGGTCTTTGGACGTGTCAGCGTTCACTCTTGCAGAAGTTGCAGTGGCCAACATCATCTTCATTCATTCATTCATTCAAGGATATAGTATATAAATAAATAACGGGCGAAAGCAGCGTACGCCGAGCACAGCAATCAAAAAAGATCGACATGAACTCGATCGTCACGTGTTCCTTTCCTGTTCCTCGTTTAGTTTGCTCGATCGCCACGTTTTGTTTGGGGAATCCAGCAGTCTGCCGGTAGCGGCCGATCGAGGACGCTGCGGCGCGTTGCTAGTAGTCGATCCACTCCACGGGAATACGGGATGCATGCGCTAGGACCTACTGTACGTAGGAAGCGTAGGCTGGAATTCTGTGTCGCGCAAAAGCGTGTACACATTCTGCATGCTACTGTTCTTTTTCCACGTTCGTCGTAGCCGCTCACATCGAGGCCTGGCCTCTACGAACCTTGTCACTCACCTTGATGGGTGGATGCAGGGCTAGCTGCCCATGCCTGTTTGACAGTTTTGGCACAGTGCCAGCGTCGCAGGCTAATCGCAACTTTGACTTGTCTAGGCTCTGATCATCCTAAGCGCCAAGGTCAACTTAGCTTCCTCGTGCATTCCATTCGAAAAAAGAAAACTTACATTTTTGCATGCAAAAACTTATTGCATCCACAAAATTAAATACTCATCCGACATACTCCCTCTGGGATGGTATTAGAAGTCGTTTAGAACAGCGACATGGTCTCCAAAACACAACTTTGACCTCTTATTATTATAAAAATCTTTATGGAGATGTGATATATGTATACTTTTATCAAAGTATTTTTTAAGACAAATCTACTCATATATTTTTTACATTTACAAACTCAACAACTTAAAAGTTATTGATGATTTGTATTCCCGATGTTTGACCCAAACCTTGTCCAAAACGACTTCTAATACCATCCCGGAGGGAGTACTGTATACAGTAAAAAAAAAATACTTTGGACAGTGTAGAATGAGTTATTACAGATTAAATACGCAACATGAACTCATTTTCATATTTTTTTCTTGTTCGAATTTATAGTAAAGTGCACCAGCGGGGTATTGAGGACAGTACCGTTGGTGCTTGTTAGCCAAGGTGCCAACCATGGGCGGAGCTATGCAAACCAAGCTCAGATGGAAACTATGAAAACCCAAATCAAGTCCGTAGGATTCTAATCTGATGACTTTAGGTAATGGTGGGTTGTTTTAGCACTTAACCCCCACTTCTCCATCCTAATATCGTTTTTGCAAATCAGCCCACCACGACTTGAGCCCAGGCCCCGGTCCTAATCTGGTCGCTGGCGCCGCCGCCGCCGCCCGTTCTTTGAGAATACGGAGGCGGTCCATCGCCGCTCTCCGCCGGACAGATCGACGACGATCGAGCGACGAGGACAGCCATCAACTGCCGCCCCGCCTCCGTGTTGTAGGATCATCGATGGACGAGGACGGCCATCATCGATCAACGAGGATCGATGGACGAGGACGGACGGATCGACGAGGATCGATGGACAAGGACGATCGATCGATGAGAAGCGCAGAGGAGATTTCTTTTAGCAGAACCGCACAGAGCAGATGGTGCTGTACCGCTGTGTTTGTTGCATGTATTGTGCTAACAGCAGAAGCACCAGAGTCCATGGTGGCGAGCTACTGCGTTGATGGCTGCTCCTCGTTGTCGCACGAACCGTCCTCGTCGACGATCGTTAGCCTCTGTATTCTCTCGCGACGGGCGGGCGGGCGGCGCCGCGCGACCAGGTGACAGAAGATCCGAACCGGCGCTTGGGCTCCTGTGCGTGGTGGGTTAGCAAAAACGAGATTAGGAAGGAGAATGTAGAGGGTTAAATGCTAAAACAACCCGCTATTATCTAAAGCCATCAAATTAGAATCCAATGGACTTAATTTGTGTTTCCATAGTTTTCATAGGAGCGTGATTTTCATAGCATACGCTCCCACCATGGGCTGCTTAATTAATCACTCGGAGGCTTGATAATTTGGTCTAGCAGAAAGGAATTGACGCGCAGTTTGATGCGCGGCTTCTATGAAAGGTGAAGCTCCACTACTGCAATACTGCTTAAAGAAATGCTGGTAATCAAGTCAATAAAAGTAGTTTGGTTGTTGCCGTTTATGTGATCTATCAACAGCTAGGGCCGCAACAATATAGCTAGCTGCTAGAGTTTTTATTTAGTATTTTCTCCCTCGTCTATTTATGTCATGCAACTTCTGAGGGCCTATTTTGATGCCAACTCATCGGTACAGGTTATGCAAGAGTTTTATTTAGTATTTATGTCATGCAACAACAGAGGGGCACCACCAACGAGCAAGCCTTTTGAATGGTGGGAGAGAGAAATGTACCTTGATTTTAGAGCAAGACTAGCGAGTAAACAAGCGCCTGCAGATTTCTTTTTCTTTTTCTTCTTTCTCTTTCATCCACATCAGATTCTTTGCCTAGTCATCACTCAAATAGATAGCTCAAATCTGTTGTTGCGGACGCCCTTATAGGTGGGTTTCAGAGACATACAAGACATTTTAAATGCATTGTTTATCACTTTTTTTTTGAGAATTACAGAGTTTGTGGACTTTAGCCATCTTACTTTATTTGTTGTATAGGCGCTAAGTCAAGTTATTTCATTAGATGGATAGTAGAGTTAACTAGGGATGTAGCTAGGCTTGATTGGGTAAACCCCGCAATCCATTGTGTACACATTACTCGACTTGCAAATTTTAGTATACAATCTTTATAGGACTAAATCATTGATTTCTGATCCCATATTGGATAATACTATGGGTAATTGGGTTGCTACCCACTATGTGACAACCCAACCCCTACGGCCCATGCTCAACCTTTGTTTGTTGCAACTAGGATTCTCTGTGCAGTTCTCTTAGTTGTCAATTTTCTTTTTTCATGTCTATTGGTCACCCATCCCTTCCCCACACTCTCCATCAATTTCATGATCCTACTTCTATCACTTTCTAGATAAATCAGGAAAGCCATTTTATTTCTACTAAAGATTGTTATCTTCCATCTCATTTTTTTTTTCAATTCCTTTTCCTTCCCATATTGTTCTATGATGGCCTTTTTTTTTTTTTTTTTTTTTTTGCTCTACATCTGATGGATAGTGTCTCTATTCTAAACCAATCTAATCATGACGTGCCTTGTAGATTGGTTTAAGAATTGTTCTATATTTACATCATTTAAATGGTTCATTTCAAAGGTTAATTTTGATAAGGCTTTATGACAAGGTCAAATGGTCCTCCCTTCAACACTCTCAAAATGAAAGTATTTTCACCTTTGTGGTGTCAATGTGTCCAATAGTTCATTATCGTGGGAAGTGTTGCTGTGAAGGTAACAATGATGTAGGTTGGTACTTTCAAAAAAAAAAGGCCTAAGACAAGGTGAATTCCTTTCACCAATTCTTTTTTAATTTTGTGGTGCATATGTTGGCCATATTCATTGCTATATCCAAGGAGGAGGGCCTAATCCAAGGGCCCATACCACATTTGATAGATGATGGCATGCCCTTCTTGCAATATTTTGTATGGAGCATGACATTGAACAAGCAAAATAATATTAAAAGTCTCTTGTGTTCCTTTTGAACAAATGTAGCTTAAAAACTAACTTCCATAAGAGTGAAATATTTTGTTATGGGGAGGCCAAGAAAATTGTGGACCAATACTCACAAATCTATGGGTGTGGTATGGGTCGGTTTCCATTTTGATATTTATAGGCATCCCAAAAATGCCCCATAGCAATCTCAACAACAAGGACTGGAAAACAATTTAACATTGTTTTATGTTGGAAGTTTAGCTTTTCAAATAGGCTTATGTGTGGTTTATTTATTACTTCTTATGAGCTTTTTAGGCTTGTTTTTTTATGCACAACAAAGGCGAGACTTGTTGTGTTTATTGAACTTTGATTGAGTGTACAACCGATAAATAGATCGAAATAAAACTTCTTTTTTCCCTAAAAGATGACATCAATATTGTGGGGATTGATATTTGGGACACCCATAAGCAAGCACCCAACTCGCAACGAACCAAAGCGACTCCGACCTCGATTACATGAGAAACGTGGCAAGGCAAGGCGTCCCACCACTGCGCCTCGAAGTCTTCACCACGCGCGCGAGCTCTCCGAGCAAGGGCGAGCCTCCGCCCGCCGAGCTCCCGTGCACGAGCTCTCAAGACGAGATCCCTCTCCCCGCTTGCTCGAGCTCTTCCGGTGACGAGCTCTCAGTGTCCTCACCGCGCCGACCTCACCCGGAGACCTCTTTTCCGCCTCACTGAAGCTCCCACGCGACGAGCTCTACAACGACGTCCGCTGAGACCTCATCCGCCTACCTTCTCAAGGAAGCCTACGGAGTGCGAGGGTTGGTCAACCACTCCCCGACAAGCTCAACAACTCCCGGCGGGCACTATAGCCACGAAGAGCTACAATGGCGGGGTAGTCATTCGTCACCTCGCCATACCTCATCACCTCCAACAACTCCGCTTTCTACGCCGCGGCGGTACGTGCGGCGTACACCTTCCCCATCCACGGTATGGACTGCGCCCGTCGAGAAGACGATTCCAACTACGATTGGAGACGGGGCGGCGCCTGACCACCGCCCAAATCACGATTCCCGCGTACGACGACAACCGATTTCAACATCCGGAGTGCTCGGGTAGTTCGGAGGGAGCTCGCCCCGTGTGGCGAGCCTCGTCTGCGCGAGCTCTTTTCTCGCATCTTCCCTCCTGTAAACATGTCTCGCTTCTTCCGGACCTCAACCCAAGATGAGCTCATGTGTCCCGCCCCCCTTGCGACTATAAAAGGGGGAGGCCCCACCCACCGGGTGGAGGCAGGTTCAATCCCCGGCTTCACAAAGATCCACACACACACACACACCCGCCCGATATTGGCACTTGCCTCAATCACGAGACTTGGGAGCCTTCTCCCTCTCTCGCCCAAAACATACTAGCCCCGGTATGAGCGTTTGAGCTCCGGATAGTGATCACACCGATTAGGGAGCGATTTGCCCCGAACCAAAGATAAATCTTGTGTCATTGTCTCTAGAGCTAGGCCATCGGAGCACGCGCATAGCCGACATTCTTGTGGACGGTGGTATTAGACCACGACAAATATGCAAATGGTTGTGGCTAGATTAGACTCTTGTGATCATGATGTTGCTTAAACTCATGTGTTTCAATAGGTTGCACTCACTAGACAACCAATCATTATCCTTTGTCTTTGTTTCATGGAGCTTTAGCCTAAGGCCCTTGTAATAACCATATGGATGGTTCTATTTCCATCATGGTACGTTCTTATGTTATCAATATATTTAACTTTTTTTTTAAAAAAATAGAATAACAAAGAGAGATGCTCCTTGTATACATGGACAAATTGATAATACAAATAGGCATTGCCTTTGACACATTAATTACATATAAATCTTCATGAATTGCCATATCGCTTGCTAAAGCCCCTTAGCTTTAGCTGTTAGGTAGCCTTATTAACATAAGACATTATGCCAACTTATGCATGGAAGTGTAACCTGCTCGGTTACACTTTGTTATGTTACTTATGTACATACCATTTTACCATGACACATGAATCAGTTTGCTACATATATACTACGTTACATCAATCACACCTCAATGTTATTAACAATTGTAATGATGTAATAATGCACTATTCCAATGATTTAGTGTGTATGTGAATATGTATATCAATGATACTATAATTTCCACAAATCATTGTCCCCACCACAGGAGGCTGATGTTGACACATAGTCCAGAGCCTCTTCTTTCTCCTCAGGCTGTTGAAATACTCGTACTGGATTGGAGTAGCTAGCTAACTCCTTAGGAGTGGTGTCACCATTGCTGAGTTGAGATGCCACAAACTTGTCGAGGGCTCGCCAATCTGTGCCAGATTCATCCCCAGTTGTCAGATAGAGAGGCTCAGGCTGGAGCTCCTGCATGGTGTAGCGAAGGGCACCATGCTCCTGTGTTAGGCCACATGGCTGGATCGTAGTGTCTACTTGGCCAATAAGATCAGGGAGTTTCGGGCTCTCGAGTTGTGGAAGCTGCTGCAGGAAGTGCTCCTGGGGAAGGAGGTGGTGGTACTCGAGCTCCACCTTGCAAGGGTAGTTGTAGCTCCTCTGCTGCCTGTGGTACATCATGGCGTCACTGGTGGTGGTGCACTGCCTGCCTTGGTGAGCCAAGCTCGGTGCCATGAACCCCAACTGGTCATTGAACCAAGGCGAGTCCCCAACCATTCTTTGGACAGGTTAGCGAGTCGCTTCGAACACCCCGCAGACAACCCATCCTTCTTCCCGAATGAGAATGACATGCATGCATAACTTTTTGTTAGAGAGAAGTTGAATAGCTAACGCACGCGTAGGATGCTAACATGGATTATGCATACAAGAAACTAGGGAACATGTATTCTTGGGATCTATAAATCTTACATGTGGACTTCCATTTTCATTGGTCTCCAAGCGATACTCATGCATGATCCAAATTGATTTTTTGTCCATTGGGCGCTCGGCCTTTGTAGAAAACCAGTGTCTTCCTCATACCTACGAGGCGGTTCTTCACATAGATCGGCTTGTCTCTCCCCCTGTGGCCTTCCAGAAAACCAGCTGTTGTCGCCTCTGTTGGTGCGAGTGCCAGTTGGGTACTTCTTTGTCCTTGTGGCTAAAGAAGTACCACTCGCTCTGCCTCCTCGGTTCCAATCCTGCACTTTTCTGTTTCATCATCATATATAGAGCTGGGTTAGAGACTTTAAACCAATGAGTTTCATGCATAGGAAGCGTGTTCTTGCATACATGCTATGAGTTTATCTTACTGTACCTTGTAGATCCCAAGGCTCAATTTTTGTACAAATCCACATCTTTTAAAACATCCAAATCTATCTTCTTCAGTGCTACCTTTTTTCAAGATAGTAATCAACGAGTTCCTCATCGGTAGGGTGGAAACGAAAGCCAGGAGGAACATGTGTGAAAGCGTCCATCTCTTCTTGTGAGCCAAGTTATTATGCAGCTGGACCTATAGTAGACGTCGAGCAAATCACAGTGCACCATGGTTAACAAAGCCATTATTTAGCCATATCTTTTGTTGTTAGCTAGTCTTCTGATGTGTGGGGCCTAGCTATTTTGTACTAGCTCTGGCAAAATAAATGATAAAGTCTCTATGACTCCATCCTGTTCAAGAATATATAAGGTGGGTACTCTCAACCCGTTGACCAAATAAAAAGATATGTAGTTTCATAAAAATCACATGTATATCTTGAATAGTACTTCCTCCAATGCACGATCTCTAATACAAGTATGATATTTTGATAAATGATATAAATATATACAAATGTGATCATCATACATTATGCAATTATTTTTCTCAATAAATCTATTAACATCGAACTTCTAATGTCAATCTATATAAAGTTTTAGACAGTGGTGGTGAGTGGTGAAAAGTAAATAACAACTTAGATATACTTATATTTTGTGGCCATAGTACCTCCATAGCCTCATAAATAGACATAATATTATTTATCTAGAAATAGTACTTTCATAACTAACCATATAAATCTAGATATATATTCTAGTAGAAAAACACCAGTGATTGAAATCTCATCTTCAGAGCCCACGAATGATAGAAAAAAACATCACTGAAGGAGTACTTCTTTCATGTAACCAATCTGAATTATTTGTTTTCTCTAGTAGTTCAACTTAAAGGAATATCTTCCAAAACCCTTAAATGTTATATAATTTAGAATCGAGATAGTAGTTTGGGTTTTCCATGAACTCTAAATGTTTGTTAGAAAGATGAGAATCACTACGTCCATACTCCATAGTGAGGGCGGGTCTGTATAGACAATAAGGAGTGCGGTTGCCTGATCACATAAAAAACGAGAAAAACAGTGATTCTGATTAACCCATATGGTAGGATTTTATACAAAACGCACTGTCCTCGAATTTACTCTAGCTTCTATATATTACTACCCTACAAATAAAAAGTATGATATCCATCATACGATTACCCGAACAAGATCCCAATATCCTGCTTTGTTTATTTATTTTGCAGTGTCAATGAAGCTAGCTAGATTTCTACCCCTCGTGGAGACCATTACGTTGAATTGGTTAAATTAATTCGAAGATGACAGCGTGGTACAGAAAAAAAAGACTTGCGTCTTTGTTTATACTGTGTAACTATAAACATTTTGCAAATATATCCTAAGGGAAAATCATTAGTAAACCTCATAACCATGCAGATTAATGCATGCACGTTTGCTTATATAATTTCCTCTAACCCAGAGGTACAAAGATTGTAAATCCCGACAACTAACAGTTTGCCTTAATTTCTCAGTCTGAAAACACTGTCGAACATGTCCTTTTTGCCAAACTGTGGGAGTAGTAGCAGGACTATCGAAAGGTACGTACAGACGTAATAAGGTGGATGGCTGATGATATTACCTGAGATAGCCTGTTAATCTATGCCTTGTGCCAAAGGTGCGCCGGCTTTACACTCCGTATAGCACGCGGACTGCAGCAGGTACTGGAGCACCACCACACCGGGGCAACACGCTTCTTCGCCGCCCTTTCCTCACCGGCCGGCCGGCCCGCTTCGCGCGCGAATCGATCAGAGAAACTTACGTTGAAATTAAACGACTGTACGCAAGCACAGACCATATGCGGATGCATCATCGATCAGCCGCAGTTCAGCAAATGAGCGAGCGAGAGTGAGAGCTAGAGTCTCGAGATATATGATCAGGGGGAGAAATGGAGGCTACCTTGATGTGCTTCTTGCAGGGATCAGAAGCGCCCTCGCTGTCGTCAGCCCAGCCGGATCGATCGATCGGTGTAAGGCTGGCCGCGCGCGGCGTGGGTATATATGGCGGTGGCCGGTGGTGGGTGGCGCCGGAAAGCGCGGATGGATTGCGGGCCAAGGCTGGGTGCAATCCAGGCGCGGACAGCGACGCGGAGATCTGCCCCGATCTCTCGCTCTCCCCACTTCCCCGCGTTTTTCTATTGGCCTTCTTCGCCGTAACCGCCACCTCGCCTCACCCGCCGACGACAGCGACCGGCGGCATCGATCGATCCACGCACGGGCTGTGCCGCCCGGCCTCTCAGCGATCGATCGATCGACCACCACCTCGGATCCGGGCCCTCCAACTAGCCAAAACGTGCGAGAGGTTTCACTCACTCCAGTGCGCCAAGCTAGCTAGCTTATGTAGCGACGGAGCGGCTTGGCCTTCCGGCCGGGCATGCAAGAAAAGCTGGGCGGTGCCAGACGCGAGTCGAGCGACAAAAGGCCGGCCGGATGCAACTGGCCGGCGCTGCCACCACCTTTATTTCTCCTGAAATTCAGAGGCAGACAGGGAGAGTGCTGTGTGCAACACGATGGGTAAAAGGCCGGTACTGCGTGCTACTCCTTTCACCTGTCGTTGATGGGCAATTTGTCACATTCGATCGAGATCGAGAGCCTTATAACCGAAACGTGCATCGGTGTGTGTGGCCCTAAAAGCCAAGTTATTATGGCTATCAACGCAACGGCGATCGATCGATGGATGGGATGCGTTCGATCTCATCATTGTATTGTGTTGTAACCTAATCGATCGGTGAATCGGACGCGCCACCTCTACCGGTCGTTTAACAGGTGGTGTTACATGTTCATCCAAGTTCGATCACTTTGTTTGTTGGTGACTGTAGCCAAGGCTATCGATCGATCGAGAGGTTTCATCAATTATACGTGGAATGATAGCTTTTGTTACGCACTTTCGATAACATGCATCATGGATATATACATACATACATTTAGTTTCTGATGTCTTAGTGAATTCATTATAGCTACAGGTTAAGCTCTTGGCCGATCAGTGGTAACGCTGCACCTATATCCACGGTTTGGTCCTGTCTGCATGCTAGAGCTAGAGCTAGCTGTCAGTACACAAGCAACTCATCTAGTAGCTCTGAAGAACTTGAGCTTTTTCTTGCTCTCCCTGAATGTGATGGTCGCTCAGGTCGGCTGGGCCCGTTTTCTCGACAGACCCAAGTATATTTTGGATGGCGACCTTCCTCCAAATGGAAACCCATTGCCACACAAGGCAAACGCCTCGGACACTACTAGTACTATCCTTTCCTGAAAAAAAGAGGCCAAAAGGATATTGTTAAGCCTTTCAAGATACGTCACGTTTCAACAGTACACAGGACCAGCTAGCAGGGCTGTCTACCTATGTGTCATTAGTAGCTGATTAATTTTACTATAATGGCCAGGCAGCCAGCAGCAGCCCATTGATGGGGTTTGTGTGTGCAGCTTAATTCACTGTAACCAAAATTTACCATCATCTGATATATGACGTACCCATGCAACTGTTTATTTAGCACCCATCATGGACTAGATTAACTTGTGTTCAGTAGTAATTTATAATAAGTACATCATCAGATGGGCAGTAGAAGAGAGTGTGTTTTAAACCTGATTAAGCATAACTAGTTTCAGATAAGATGAGGGCGAGGCAAGACAAACTGAATAGCTAGGGCTAGGCGTGTGGGGCGGCCGGCGTGGTGCAGAGAGTTGCGGTCAGGCAGAGGCGGCGGGCGGTCCGGCGTGGGCTCGACCTGATCATTACACAGCCCTACTTTACATCTCAAATCTCTTTTGCTCTCTTATTAAATTGGACCATGGCTGGACCATATTGTTTGGTCGACATGTAACTAGATAGATACTACACAGATCAAAGCTAATAGTTTGAGCTAGAAGCAGAATATTTTTAGACACCAAATCTACGTCAGAGATAGATTACAACTATACTAACTGTAGCAAGGCAATACGCAAGCATCCAAACCACCCTTTTTGTGTGATAAAATTAAGAGCACAGCTTAGGCAAGCCCCCTGGATCGACGCCTAAATATGAAGCAACTGGTGGTCACGGTGCCGGCAGCCTTTGCATGCTCTCTCTAGCTATCCGTGGTCCTCAGTGTGACATGCACGCCCTTCCCTCGCACGCAAGAATGAGAGCTGGCTTTTGTCAGTTCATACATACTATACTGCATGCTGTTGCAACAAGATCAATCTCACATGCACATTTCATCGACCCCTCACTCTGAGTCTCTGATCAACATCGATCCACGTACCGATCGACGATGTATCCACATATTTCACGTGCGTCTGCAACAACTCGACGATCTGGCAGATCGAGATCGAAGAGTAGAAGCACCCTATAGCTAGGTCTATCGATCTGTCCCCCAGCTACTAGCTCGCGTGCTTTGCTCGATCTCCTTGTTGTTGCCTTGAGCTCAAGGTTAGGTTAGGAGCCTTATCTTTCCATCCGAAAATGGGGTTAAATTAATTAGGGGCTTTTATTCGGCAATCGACACGTACTACCCTGGCACAAACATAAACTAGCTGGGGTTATGGGCGTGGGACAGATGGCGATCGGAGCAAGCGGCATTGGCGCCGGGCCGGGAGCTTGCTATTAGCTAGCTAGCTCGTATGCTTTGGGAACACACAAAGAACTGATCGATCGAACAAGTGGATAGAATAGGAGATGCCGATGCCTTTTCTTTGGCTCCGATGGCGATGCATTCTAGGATGTTTATTTGGGTGGACAGCAGCACTTGTGCTTGTTGCATCTTCTTGGGGAGAAGTGAAGCAAAGGACTGTGCGACACGGCGCATCATCTTGGCCACCTGCAGACGTCATGCTGGGCCCTTTTCTTTGGACGGATGGGTCTCTTGGTGTATCAGTTGCATTATTAGTATAATGTCCATTATTCATTTGAACATAGTACTGTCTTACACTAAGAGTGTCACTATATATTATTAAGGTTTCATGCATGTATAGGGCTTCTTCAGTCATGATTTGGGCCGGAGCTCTGATGAGTAGCTTCTGATTAACTATAGACATTTTCTGTTAAACAAAACAAGTTAAGGCTGCGAAGAACAACTGAGGAAGCATGTGTGAGCTACTAGTGTCGATCGGTCTCTTTTAAAAAAGTCTGCGAAGAATAAGCGTGAGGCGGCAATGGTCAAAAAGTTTGAGGCGCGTGCTCATCTCATCTCCTGCACACTCAGTATATACTGCTACTCCTGCAGCAAAGCCTGCGTCCGTGTTAGTACGTACTCCTACGGTTCAGCTGTTATTTAGAAATCCCGTTTGCCGCTTGCCGCTTGCAAGGCAAAAAGGGTGCACGCAAAAAGAACACACTCGAGACAAGTCGACAGTTAGCATCAAGACGCATGTACCCTGCTAGTCTTATCAGAATCGAACTCGAACCCCGGCCGCCGGCCCCGACACTCGATCGAGTGTGGATGGCATCATCAGTGGCCCAGCACCAGCGAGACGTACGCCGTGCCGGGCTGCCGGCACTCCTTATTCCTTATCCACTTGGATGGAGAATATCGTGATGCGATGGCACTGCTCCAGCACCTTTTCCACCGAGATCAACCAACACCTCGATCGGAGCTCATTGCAAGAATACTAGCAGTATTATTGCACCGGATCGGCGTCGCATTGCAGGCGGCGGTGGTGCAAGATCGACCGGCCGCTCATCGCCGGCGAAATGAATGAAGCTCAAGTTAAACGCCGGAATCCCTGAGACCCTGACGATGAAGACTAGACCAGCCTACATCATCTTATCGCGTACCATCGGCTTATCGCAAGGTCTGGCCGGCCCATGTCGGCCCGCCGCACAAATCATTGACGCTGCAGCAGCGGCTGCGTCCGTCCGTGCGCGCGGTCCCTTTGCGGCGGGCCGGCGGCCGTCCGCCGTGGCGCAGCCTAACAGGCCGCGCGGTAGGGGAGGGCGCAGCCAATGGGACGTTGCGGGCTCGGCAATACTCCCCGGGCCCCGCCGCGCACCCGCACCTGCCGACCCGCGTACAACGCCATCATGGCTGCCCTGCGCACGAGCACGAGAGCGAGCTAGCGTAGCGTCTGCCTGACTGCCTCTGCCGCCGCCACCACCAACCTTTTTTTTTTTTTTTTTTTTTTCTCATCTAGATATAGTTGTAACATCTGTTTTGCATGCAGACACACACCAACACTACACACTCACACCTCACACACACCACCATCAGCATAAAGCGGACCTACAACTATACCATACGGACACCAAGACGCATCCTTGAAGATATCACTAGAGTCCGAGGCTCCGCGGCCGGGCGTCCGCAGTCCCTTTGTGTCACTATGCGTTGAGAGGCACACCGAGATTTTTAACGGGGAATAAATCCCCGGGTGAGGCACCCGCGCGAGTATCGGCACTTTCGAACCGGGTGGGCAGCTTTGAAGCGCCGCGCCCGCTGACCAACCGAACACAACTTCGGTTCTCCGCCACCACCAACCTGGGTGACTCCATTGGCTGCCACCGCCATAACCATACAGTGTGCAATCGCGAAATGTACGGGCCACAATATATAGGCAACCAACAACCAAAGAAAAACGCCCAAGTGCAATGCTCGTACTTATTCACGCCCGTCATGGAGTATCTACTACTAGCAAAATTGTCCGGTGTGTTGCACGGATTAATAATATATATATGCTAACTTTTGCTCATTTTTTTTATAATGGATGTGTCAAAACATCCGGCATCTACATTGCTCACTTAAGTTTTAAGTATAAAGAGAGGAGACAATTGTTTATGTTAGAATATCAAAATGTGTTTAGTGTGTGAACACCTTTGGCTTTTTGTGGTTCGTCTCTCCACCTCGTTGATCAAGTGTGAACACTATAGGGGCGGCGGTGTGGCTAGAATGCCATCACCTCGCCTAATCCACCGTTGACGAACAGTGTCGCGGGTGTAGAGCTTCATTGCGTGGGCGTTGGCCCAACGGGACGTTTCACATATGGTAGGACCGGGGATGCCCCCCACGGGCTCCACTCTGTTGTGTGGATGCCGCTAGGGAACATGGAGGTCGCGCGTTTCCTGGCGTATGCCTTCATCAACGATGATGCGCCGACCATCAGCCCGACTCCTTTCATCCGCTCAGCCATCTTCTCGGTCGCCAGCTGGGTGCACTACGACATGCACTCCTCCTCGAGGGGGCATGCCTTGCTCCAGTTCCACTCTCGGGGAGGACAAAGAACCGCGGTGGATCTTTGCCCCATCGTCCATGGCGGTGGGCGGGTCAACATGGAGCGAGTGGAGGGCGTCTTGTTGCCGCTACCGCATCCGCCTCCCACGGCTCGCCCCGCGGTGTCCTCGACGAACTTCCCGTCGGGAGCACCTCTCAAGACCGGGGATCCGGGCGGCCTTCACCAAGCTTGGCCGTTAGGTGGAGATCGACCTGGACAATCTCAAGGAGAAACCAGACTTCTCTGGCGTTTGGGTGGTCATGGCGGGGGAGACCGACACCCGTCCCTAGGAGGATGTTTACACAGGGGAACTTCGGAGGCTATGCCCGTCATGCTTGGGGCAACCTTCGCGCCGAGACGCCGGCGTGCGGCGCTACTTTCGGAGCAGCCTGGGCGTCTCCGCCACCTCATGCCCTTCTTCCCCCACGCGCTCTTCTGGGGGAGGCGTAGGAGGTGCTATGGGTCGTGGGCCCTGCGTCAACCTGCCTTTGGGCCGACCCATCCTAAGGAGTTGGGCGAGGACAGGATCCCGGGCGCACAATGTCTTTAGTTTCGGGGCATGGCCTTTGCCCTTTTCGATGCCATCCGCTCCCACCGCCACCGCCCACACTCCTTTTCCCCAACCTCGGCGCCCGCCGCCGCCGCCCGTGCCATCCCCATCGCTCTCGGCGCCGCCCGCCCCTGCCTCCCTCCGTTGGCCCTCCCGTGGTATGATTGCCTCGAGGACCGCCCCCCCCCCACCACCTCCACCCTCTCCCCCTTCTCCCCCCCCCACTTTTGCTGGCATTTGTGCACCCCGCGACCGCCACCCCAAGCCTCCGGGGCCGAAATGTGCGAGCTCACGCCTGCGTCGCCTAGGAGTCCGGGACCTTCGTCCCCTGCTGTTGACAAGGTTATGCGGCGCAAGGCGGTCCAGAGAGCTTGGCCTCCTGTTCGAGTCTCTGCGCAAGCAAAATCAAGAAGCGGCTACCTCAAAGCCGCAAGCTCCCTCTAGGCGTTCTAGATCTGGGGGCGTCTCGTAAGGGCAGCTGGGCTCACTTTCGCAACTCCCCGGTCGGTGGGTGGTGGTGGGCCGCGGCTACCCCCGGTGGTGATGAACATTTCTTTGCCCCCCCCCCTTTTTATTTTTTTTGCTAGCTCCGCCACTGGCCATGGAATTCCAATCTTCTATAAATGCTTGTTTTAATGCAGATGCAATGAAGCATCTCTGCGCGTTGATGACAAGTGAGAAGACTAAGTGATGAGGACATCACCAGCTACAAACTACTTATATGGATCAAGGGAAGGTTGGGACATCCGCACCTTCATCACTAAGCGTAGACCTGAGTCATTCAAATACACAATTTTTGTAAGCGGCGGATGCAACATCATGCGGGCCGTTTGTACGAGTAGTAAGCCTGTTTGGATCACTAGTTGTAGGGATATAGAATTGCCACCTGTGGTGGTGCCGACTCAAGCGATTTGTGCTCGTGCGACCAAATATCTTATTCTAATAGTAGTGCTACTCCCGCCCGTCCCATTGAAAATGTCATTTTTGACTTTTGGCTATCGAGTTTGACCATTCATTTTATTTAAAAATTTCTATAAATAATAAATTAAATAAATAATTATTAAAGTATCTCTAATGACAAAATAAGTCATAACAAAATAAATAATATTTATATAAAAAATTTGAATAAGACGAGTGATCAAACAAGATGGCGCTGAAAACCAAAGTGACACTTCCAAAGAGACGGAGAAGTGCTTAAGAGGAGTCAAAGAAAAATAGTTTTGTTATTATTTTATTTTTCTATTTATTTATATATTTTTTTTCACATCATTTACACGTTTGCCAGAGAGAAATAGAAAAGGGGTCCAACTATGGCTCGGTCCAATCAAATGGTACAATGGTCCACGCGACATATTCCAGCCCAGCAGCAAAAGGCCCAACACATGGGCTAAACTTTTACATCAGGAATTCCTTAGTTTTTCAAATTCAATTTCGACCCTTCCATTTTTGTTTCCTTCTTGCACTTTTCCACCTAGAACCTTTTATTTTTTCTTCTATTTCTTTTTCCAATCCTCTTTCTGACAGGATCTAGTCGTTCCCACCGTGCCCATTAAGGCCTTGTTCAGTTGGGCCTGGTTTTATTCCCCGGTAAGGAATAATCTATATATACCTACTAATAAAACGAATAAATTTACGTCGTCTTCCCCTCTCCGTCGTCCAGCCTTCAAGATGTATTAGACTACCTTCAGCCTTCGTCCAACTAGGAAAATGAGTCGGAAATCGTCCAGCCTTCTATTGGATTGAAAAAGGAAAATCATCCTCCATCCTATCTAAATAAAAAAAGATAAACAAAAAAAAAGTTGGGTTCGCGTACGACACGTGGAGACTTAGTTCCCAAAAATACGTGAAACATATGTTTGGATTAAGAGTCGTAGTTATATTCGGGTTATTTCAAGATGCCATATAGATATAAGATAGTGTGTCAGAGCTTCATTGGTCTTGCAACACATGTTCGCAGCTTGGGTGGTGCGTGCGAGAGCCAGATTGGACTCATCAACAGGCAGCAGACATAGAACCCATCATATCTCCCGAGATCCTCGAAGAAGCTTAATCAACGATTGCTTGACGACGTACCTTAAATCATGGGAGGAAGAGACCTGCAAGCAGTTCCAACTGAAGCTGGGGGCGTCATCACGTGAATTGTGTGCATGAAAGAATTTGAACAATTCAAGAAAGCACCTTGGAGACGTTGTGGAGCATCACGTCAGAAGATGATGCGCGGCGGAGCCGAAGGTGTCGCCGCCGCCGCCCAAGATAAAGGTCGAGAGTGGCTGCGCCATCCCGTTGGTCGCCGCCGGCACGACGCCCACGACCATGAGTGCGGTGTCCGTTCGGTCCACGCAAACGAAGAGCCAGTATAGCGGCACACGCCCCTTGACGGCCCCCCGCCGGCTTCTTGTTCTGATCACCACTGCTACGGCGCTCACCTCCTCCTCGTGCTCCATCTTCCCCCACGTCCGCCCCCGTCACTAAACAAACCAGCGACGTCACCTCACCACGGATCACCATCGACGGCGTCCTCGGGCCTAGCACCAGCCCATCCCCCCTCCCACCGCCCCTCAACCCAACAATGGCAGGCGCAACTCCGACCATCTTCCTTAGCATGCTTGGCGGCCCCGACGGTGGCGTGGCCAGGAGGCGGCGCAACCCCCGGCGGCTCCTCTCCATCAATCAGCGACAACCCCTCTGCCATAGATGATCTAGAGTGCAAGAATCAGGTTAATGCGTTCCTTCCCCTCGGCACCTCCGGTCATGGTGGTCCCCTCCGACCTCTCTGGGCGCTGTCTGCAATGGGAGCATAGGTGGTGGATTTGCCGCTCACGGGGGAAGTTGCGGCAGGGCGCTAGGTGTCATGGTTATTATAATATAATTACTATAGCTTTAAAATTTTAGAGAAAGGGTGAAACACATATAGATAGGGGAAATTTGTCCATAAGACACCCAAAGTGGCGCTTGGTTGGTCGTGGACATTGTCTTTCTCTATATTTGCGAAACACACTTTGCTTTTTGATGTGATTTTGCCCGTGGACAGGGGAGAAACTCACCACCAAAACAAAAGCGCCATTTGTAAATCGTAAGGCCAATGACTATGAAATTTTAACAGCAATAAGAAGATCATGATAGTTATCTACAAATCATCTAATACTCACTTTCATAGAAAACCTAATTAAGGTCATGATATATATGACATCAAGAATAATTAAGTCCGCCATATCATGTCCTTAATTAGATTTTCTATAGAAGTGAGTGTTAGATGATTTGTAGATAACTATCGTATCTTGTCATCTGTTAAAATTTCACAGCCATTGACCTTACGGTTTACAAATTGCAGTTGTTTTGGTGGTGTGTTTCTCTCCCGGTGTCCATGGTCCAAATTACATCGAACGGCAAAAGTGTTTCCTAAGAAATATGGAGAAAAGACGATGTCCGTCGCCTAAAGAAATACACTTTAGCCGGGCCCTACGCACAAATGTCCCCATATAGATATGTCACATATAGATATGTACCATTCGATGCGGTATGAGAGTAATAAAACTGAGGAGTCGGAAGTTGGCAATGGGCAATTATGTTCCCACTTTTTTTTTTTGTGTGTTTGAGTGAAATTTAGAATCTTTTGATGAAAGGTAAAAAATGATACTTTGGACATAATATAAAGTACACATGTATATATATCCATCCTTGTTTTTTTAAGGTAGTTTGACGTGGCGTGACGAACCACCTTTTTGAATCGACTAGGTGACACCTAAATGAGTATGAAGAACAAAAAAAAATAGAAAAATAAAAAAAAAAAAAAAAAAACTAAGAAAGCCCAAGCCTATTTTTTTTTTTAGTAAGGAAAGCCCAAGCCGAGACCACCGAGCAGCCCATGTAAGTCATAACCTGCCGCCTCTCGCCCCATCTCGCTCTCCGACGAGGCAACGACTGGTGGGCGGCCGCCGCCGCCGCCGCCGATGCTGCTGCTGCTTCTATCAGGTGCCGCCTCTCTCTCTCTCTCTCTGCCCCCTCCGTTGACATCTGCAGCCGGCACCTCTCCTCCGGTCCTCCCCTGCCGCTTCCCTCCTCTTCTTCCATGCGGCCCCTTGCAGATCTCTCTGCACTCTATGCAGATCGAGAGCTGTTGTGGCCAGCTGCTGCCCCTCTCACATCACCAATTCTGCAGTTGGCCGGTGAGGAAGCTGCCATGGCCATGGGAGCCGATGGTGATTTTGGTCGTGGCGATGGGGACGCCCAGGAATTGGACGCCTAGGCGAGGACTTGAAAACCATAATATCATACATGGGATCCCATCATACATATATCAAACATATACTTATTTTTTTTTTTTTCAAAATAATTGGGTATTCGTGGGAATACCCATGCAAATCCGCCCATGATCTGTAGTGGTGATGCAATAGCTATCAAAGTAGCAGAGAAATTAGTGGATTTTTATTTTAATGTTTCTTTTAACATTGTTATATGTTTTTAGGGTTTGTGTTTCGTTTTGAATGGCGGACCTTACGGACATCGGATGCTGTAGTTGTTTTAGCTTTTTAAGGAAGCCTAGTATACCTGCACGACAACATAAGGATGCTGATGGCATGTTATCTCAAGATTTACTGAAGCGTCAATCAGCTGAAGATCTTGATGGAAGTTTTTACACTGGAGATGATCCTGATATAAGCTTTTATAACGGGAATAATCTTGATAGAAGCTTCTATAATGAAGATAATCCTGATAGAAGCTTTTACGATAGAGATGATACTGACTATCTTGAGGAAAGTGATGATGGACCACCAAAGAAAAGTTCTGAAGATATTATACAATTAAGAGCTCAAAATGGCTTCATATGTAGAGAGATCCCAGTTAAAGAGACTAAAAAGTATTTCGCTCGGAGGATGAAAATGGTAATAAGATGGTCAATCAATATGTTCACTTAGGAAAGATCGGTTCTGGAAGCTATGGCAAAGTGGTAAGATAAATTAAATATATTGTTCTTATTTTTTCAAAATATATGTTTATATTACTTTTACTTTGCTATTGAATAGGTTTTGTACAGAAACATTAAAGATGGGAAGTTGTATGCAGTGAAGGTAGTGTTTTCTGCTAGTTTCTTTTCATAACACCTTTAATTTATATACAAATATGCTTTCACAAATATATATTGTTGTTAAATGTTACAATTTGTTATTTTCTACTAATAGCTGTTAGTTATACTTTGTTTCTTTCAAATATGTTGTACTCTATGTTTTTGCTGTGATCCCTTATTTAGAGGATGGATTTGGAGAAAAATTGAGAAATTAGCGTTGGCTGTCCTTGGGTGCCCCCTATTTGAGGGTAGGATTGACAACAACAGGTGTTGTCAACATTTTACTAAAAAAATATACGAATTGGGGAGTAGAATTGAGAAGAGAAAACAATGATTAAAGGGAGGAATTGTTTTAGAATGCCTTGTTTGTTGCAAGAGGGAGGGACGGCAGCAGCAGGGAGCTTTGGCCGTCTCGGCGCGTGGTGAGCAACGGCGTTGTCGTGGGCGGTAGCGATGTGGGTGGTGGCGTGTGCAGGGAGTAGAATGGGGCAGTGATGCTAGAGAGAGGAGAGATCATTAGGGCTTTACCCCCAAACTACTCTTGATTAATTCCAAAGGATGCATCTCCCCTTATATTTATAGGTAAGACTTGACTCACAAGCAGACCTAGCTTATGGACTTTTCTTAATCCCAAACCTCGATGGGCTTTGCAACGTTCTACAGTACCATGGGTACTGTTTCGCTGGGCCAAATTGGCCCATCTAGGGTCCAACACCTGTGTAGCCCGTCATGGTTATATATTGTCCTGTGATAGGCTGGTAGCTAATTTGCTTGCTTCAGGAGTCGCAGGTTCTGATAACTAATTTGCTTGCTTCAGGACTTCGCTCAGTCTCTCCATTTCCTATTCTTTGCTCTCAACACTGTTATTGTTAGCCTTTTGTATTGCATATGTGCTGGATGCATGTGCTGATGTCTCACTTATGGAATTTTAGCCTTTGCTCTTCTCTTTCAGGTTCTGAATAAGCCTTACATGATGAAAGTACGTGTTGTACGCACAGAAACTGCTATGACAGATGTTCTTCGGGAGGTGATGATTTTTTCAGATTATCTGTCATGCAATGCTCGCATTTTCTTTTTTTTCATGCATATGTGACTTTGTTTCCTTTTAAAGTTTTTGTGCATGCTTTCAAGATATCTCTCTAGGATCTATCATGCGAGGCCATTTCAAATGCTAACTGATGTTGTTCTGTCTGATACTTGAACATGTAACTATACTATAGGCAACTTTTCCTATTGTACCGAGAAATCTTGTTTTAGGCTCCCAACTGTTTATGAACTTCCGTTTACTTAACAAAAAAACAACTGAGGTACCTTGTTCATCAGTATATGAGAATGTTTACCTCATATATTTGGAATAAATTTATATGATAGAAAGGCGACCAACAACATTTATTTGCAGTATAGTGCTCTCACAGTGACGAATTAATGTTCAGATATTGATAATAATCAGTTAACTGGCACTTTTTGTTCAATAGGACCCCATTTAGCCTCTAAAGAGAAAAAAAGACCGAGGGGAGTGTGATACAGAATTCATATATCTTCTGCTTACAAGGAAACTATCTGTTTGCTGTCATTGTTAGGTCCTTTTAAGTTTTATTTATTGGACATGACTTTTGGGGTAGGACAAATCCACAGAACAATAACTTACCATGAACAGTTTTTATTTATTTTTCCTAATTGATGAAATTCACTCATAGTCTTGAGCTACCATAAGAGGTTAAATTGGTGGCCTCTCGCCAATATGTCGGTCGATTAAGGGTTGAGATATTGTTAGAAGCAATGGAAATTTTCTTGTCAAAGTGCAGAAGCATAGTGTATTGGTATTTGGTAACTGGCACTATGATAACACACTGCATGCGTAGCATAGAATCCTGATTTTACATGTTAGTAGGCTACATTTTCTGTTGTGTACAGTATTTAATTGCTTGACCCCTTGCATTGTTTGTGTTTTTTATTTTGAGACAGGTATCCATAATGAAAATGCTGAATCACCCGAACATTGTAAATCTTGTTGAAGTGATTGATGACCCAAACATAGATAAATTCTACATGGGTATGTAATTATGGTACCACTGTTACACTATTCTTTTTATTGATGACCCATCACATTTCAATTGATGTTCTATCAGTTGTCATTTACATTTTTTCTTTATTTGCATTGCCAGTTCTTGAGTATGTCGAAGGAAAAAATGGTTTGTGATAAAGGTTTAGAAGAAGCTACTGCAAGAAATTATTTTATGAGACATAATATCTGGTCTTATGTATCTTCACTCTCATGTAAGCTCTCACTTTTCATTTTAATAACTAATTTGTCATGGTGAATACTGAGTCAAAGTTTCAAAGTTTAGAAACACGAATGGAATATAAGATTATCGATATTATGTTTAAAACAATTTTCTAGAGTCCTGGGATTTTGAAAATTTTATTTGCAGCTAGTTGACCGAAATTATGCAGCTCTCATATCCAAACGTAATCTACAAACATAACTGTCACAATCCATGTTCTGGAGGAATCATTTTGATTTTGGAGTTTATAGCCGTAGTGGAACTACAAGACGATGTGGAAGAAGCACATCTGGTCGGCTTCTGCATCAGGAACCACCGAAGTTTCAATTTCGAAAAAGACTTTAGAAATCTTGGATACCACCCAGAGTGAAATGTTGCATTTAGTTAGCTTGTCATAACCGCAGTTCGCTTCTGACTGCCTTGAGCACCGAGGCCTGCCTGATACCACCAAGCTTTGTGCTGTTTATGTGATCAGGTGGATGAGACAATTAAACATTTGCTAGTTGATTGTTCCTTCACTCAATACTCTCTTCGTCCCATGATACTCGACCTTCTAGCATTCTAGTCCCAAATTAGTTGTCATTCTCACTTCCCAAATCCCAGTGCACCTATCTCTTTTCCTAATACATCTCTCTCTCTCTACTTCTCGTTTCCTGTGCACTACAACTTTTCCACTCCTTAATTCCCGTGCCCAACCGTGGTTCACATTTGTGCTTACCTACAAGAGTGAATTCCACAGTTCCCACCCCTGTTTTAAAGGCGACTAGGCATCCAGGCAAGTGCTGGGTACGCCTGGACGCCTAGGCAGCGCCTAGGCGACGCCTAGGCAAGAAGGCGCCCCTGTTTTACAAGGCGAGCTGAGTACGCTCCCACATTTCCAGCTGGACTCTCTACCATATTTTTGGACATATATTTCTATATACATGTGTTTTTTTTGATTGCCTTTTTTATGTTATGGAGTTTTGTACTATGCTGTGTGTTAAAACTTGCTTGGAACACTGATTTTTTTTTTTTGATATGCAGAACGTTATTCATGGTGATATCAAACCAGACAATCTTTTGGTTACCAGTGCTGGTAATGTGAAGATAGGGGATTTCAGTGTTAGCCAGGTTTTTGAGGTGGCTTCCGTACTCCTGTAACATGTGTATTTTTGTGAATTTTTTTTGTTATTCAAATATTATTTTTTCCATTTAAATGGGTCCACCCTTGAAAGGGGTAAAATGCCAAATTTCTTCTTTCTATCATTAATTGCTCTTGCTCTGATAAAAAGTGGCTCTGTAGATTTGGATTTCCTCAAACCAGCTTTATATTGATGTAAAAAAATTAAAATATGATCTTTTCTCCCTGTCCTCATGAGTTGGAAACAAACTAAGACACTTGTTCTTGTTTTGGATATGTTCATTGTTAAGTAGGTAGGCGCACAACTTTATCATCATTGGATGAAACTTGTTACATTCTTTAAGTAAATCTATTTGATCTTTTCAAAGTATGTGTGTGTTTTTTTTTCTGAAAAAATCTTCTGGCCTTTAAAATTTTACATTGGTGTTTTACTGATATTTAAGTATGTGTGTGTTTTTTCTGAAAAAAATCTTCTGGCCTTTAAAATTTTACATTGGTGTTTTACTGATATTTTAGTAAAGTGATACTTATCTGTTTGCCACGTAGGATGATGATGATATGCTTTGGAGATCTCCTGGCACTCCTGTTTTCACTGCCCCGGAGTGTTGTCAAGGTACGACTAACTAGTTTTGACATTTAAGTTATAAATGCTGCATGCAAAATTAGTCAATCATCAGGTTATCTATGATTGTAATGGTGTTTTCTGAAAGCAACATTTCCTGGATGTTCCATTGTCGTAGTTATATGAACTTAAATACTAAATAGTCTTTAGCCGCTCGGTATAGACTTGCTAAATATGATAGAAGTATCTCTCTTTATTTCACTCCAGGTTCAGCCTACCATGGTCGAGCATCTGATACATGGGCAGTTGGTGTGACTTTATATTGTATGGTTTCTGGGCATTATCCATTTCTTGGGGATACATTGCAGGAAACTTATGATAAGGTGCAAAAAAATGTTTCCTTCCTTTCATTTTGCCTTTATCACTCTGCATTAAACTCACTGGAGTGGTTGCTACAAAATAGATTGCCAATGATGCTGTGCAAATACCTGGAGACATGAACCCCCAACTTGCTGATTTGCTCCTAAGGCTTCTCTGCAAAGGTGCCTTTTGGATGCTTTCTCACCCTATGATTCTTATAGCCTGGAGTTTGCTAAGTTGTCATGCAAAATGTCCTTTGTTAACGCATGTCCCTTCCCCTTCCTTCCATGTGCTTGATTTGCAGATCCAGGAGATCGCATCACACTGCAGGCTGCGGCTGAGCATCCTTGGGTTGTTGGGGATGAGGGGCCAGTCCCTGAATTCATCTGTAGATGTGGGTTTGGCCGCAGGAAGAGGAATGATGTCCGGGAAGAAGTACAATAACAAAGCATCCTTGGATCGTCTACAGGTCTAGTGTAGATAATTGATGAAGATTGCCAAAGCGAAGCCCTAACGACGTGTTTGTTTGTTTGTTGTTTCGTGTCCCCAATTTCCAATATGAGTTGTTGGGTGCTCGACTGAACTTTTTTTTTTTTGGGTACATACAGAATACAGAGTGTAACCCTATGACAGTAAATCACACCGCCTGCTCTCAAATTTTGTTGACCATAGGACAGACAATGTCACAAACCAAGGTGCACTAAACCTTCCCTACCATTGAGATATTGCGTTTGCGATTGCTGTGTGCATTATTTGGATGTTACTGCATACCGTTTTCCATCTCTGACGACGTTCATTCTGTAAATTCTACTGTTCTAATATCGTGTACTGTGCACCGCTAAACTTATCGAGTGCTATGGATCGATTCATGTTGTGGCTGAAGGGAGCGCGTTAACTACACCTTCACGCCCTAATTTCGTGGATTATATTTACGTGGACCGTGGACAGTTATACTTATGTCGCGTAAATGAATTCACGTTGTAGCTGAAGGGGTTCAGTACACTTGCACGCCCAGGCACTGAATAGATGCCAGTGCTCACGTTCCTGGATAATTGGAGAGCATCTGACCTGCAAGCAAAGGTTCGGCAGTGCCCTGCCCACTAGGAGAGCATTTGACCTGATCAACAAGACAACAGACCCCACATTTCCATAGGATAATAATCCAAGACACCCAATTTGCTCGGGCACCACGGAATATATATGTGACTGTGAAGACCGCGCCTGCAGATAAGCAGCGAGAATCCGTTTTTGAGAGGCTCAGGACAAATGACGATGGACATTTCGTCGAGTTTCCATCGAAAATTCGAAAGACAAGTTGGTTGTGCTATCCACGTTCTTCTTTGTCTCTGGCGTTTTATTGAGCAACCAACCGGGCGTCCGGCGTTCAGACCTCGACCAAGACAAGTTGATGTGGCACTGCCACCAGCTCAACTAGGAGTAGATAGATCATTCAAAGTCAGCTTATCCGTACGGCTCCATCGATGGGTCCGTGATGAGCCTACCAACCGACGTGCCTGCCTGCGTGGAGGTGGTGGGAGCACGGTCACCGTACGGCTCTCTGCCGAATCTGATGGCTCTCTGTCAGCTAGCTACTATATGGATTTCAGTTGCACTAGGCGCTAGGCAGTGGTCCAGACTCCAGTGTAGCATATGCAATGCGTGGCGCACACCTCTGGCCTTCTTCTATCCGTTGCTGTCTCTCCATGTCGACACGAAAACTGATGCTCTTTTGCTGCTGATGCACGGCACAATTCGGTACTGTACTTACCGAAAAAACGTTCTCGATCTTGTCCGCATGGAGCTGACTTTCATCTGAAGCAAAAAAAAATTAAAAAACAATTTACAGAAGTTGACCTTGCCGAGAGAAGACTTTAATCAGGCGTGTGTAGAGCTGTCCGGCCGGTTTTTGAGCAGAGCTGAGTGCCGCTGAAGCTCTGGGACGTCGATTGTGAATAAACAGTTGATGGATCCGGCCGCCAACCTTAACAACTGACGCCAGCGCCACGCATGCATGACGGACAGGATGAGAGGACCGTACGTACGGCCCGGGTACGGCCCCGTGCAACGGGAGCACGGAGAATAATCGGGGCCTGGCTTGTTGCTGCGTCAAATGGTTTCTGTGTTTTTACTCAAGCGCGGCTGAATATTCTGGAGGCCAACTAGTGGTGCATGCCGAGTTGGCGACTAGTCCTAGCGTCGTGAAGAGTTGCCTTCTCATTTAGCTACGCCAATTGGACTCGCGGACAGGCCCGCGTCGCCTCCTCAGCTGGGCGGCTCGGGTCTCCAACCCTAGCCGCCGCGCCGCCACCACTCCCCACCCCTCTCCCCCCGCCGCCGCCGCCGGGCGGCCGCGGCAAGGCTGGCGGCCACCGATGGCGGCGGCGTGGCCCCTTCCCCCTGGTGGCGCCCAACCGGCGTGTCCGCGGCCTCCTTCCGCGCGTCTTCGCGGAGCTACGCTGGGAAGCTCACGGCGGGCCGGGTCGGCGCCCGGCCGGTGTCCGCGACGCCGCGCAAGGATGGCGGCAGGGTCCTCTCCTCCGTTCTTCCCCTCTTCCACGGTCTTGACGACGGCAAGGCGAGGGACTGGTTCGCCGGCACGGATGGTCGATCCGGTGGCCGGACGGCCGGATCCGGCGGGTCGGGCGGCGGATACCCTTCGCCGACCCGGCTGCGGGGCGGGCCGGCAATGGTCACGGCGGCGGCGGCGGAGCCCGCGGCGTGGGCGTGGTGGGGTAGGGCCTCTCTCTTCCCTACTCCGCCGCCCCCCTCGGCGATCGACGACGGGCCGCCTTGTTCGTCATGACGGAAGCGGCGGCGGCGTCAAGGGTCGCAGGGTTCAGAGCCTTGCTTCCCGACCGGGCGGCCCTAGGACATGGGGCCGCACCCGAGCGCATCCTGTCTTTTTCCTGGCCCCAGATCCGGCGCCCGGGTGGCCGGATCTTGAGCCGGGACAGCCGGTTCTCGACTTCGCGCCGGGCGGGCCGGTGGCGGGTGTGGTGGCGGCCGGTGACGTGAGACATCGCCGTTGGTGTGCGGCGGTGGACACGTGAGCGGCGGGGGCGAACGCCGGTTTTTCGGCATGTCGTCTTGCCGGTGGGGTGGCCGACGCAGCTTTGGCGGCGCGGTGAGCGGCCGGCGCGCCACGCCCCTTTGGCGAGGTTCCCGCAGACGACCGGCAACGACGACGGTGGCGACAAGCGAGTCTCGGAATCATGGCCGATGTCCGAAAGCCGGGGTATCTTCGGGTGAAAGCCTAGCGACGGCGACGCCGCGGCGCCGTTCTCCTCGTTGAGGGCGTCGCGCCCCTAGTTTCTTCCACGGGTGAGAACTCGGTCCGTTGGACGAGCGACGGCGGAGCATTGGGCTCCGTAACCTTCCCCGAAGGCGTCGTTTGGGATTTGGACTAGGCTAGGATTTGTGCGGGAGGCAATGGCCGGAAGTCGGAGCTGCGCTTGCGTTTGGCTTGTGCTTGGCAACGATGACCTCCTTGACCTTTCGGGAGCTCCGGACTCATATCTCTTTAGGGTCGTCGTCCTCTCTGTTGTACTGGCGTGAGACGTTTACCCCTGTAGTGGTCTGCTACATGTGGGTGGTGTTGCTGTAAACTCTATTCTTCTTAATATAACCAAAGCCGGGAAACCGGATCTTTCAAAAAAAAAAAGACTAGTCCTAGCGTCGTCAAGCGTATGGTGGTATGGATATCTGATCGTGGATACGCTTTGGATTCTTCCTCTTGCCTTTTGAATAATTGATTGAATGAATCGCCCAACAAGGCCTCTCAACTCTCAAGAAAGGGCTGGCTTGTCCTGCGAGCTGCTGCTGTGTACTATGTTTTGTACTATATGCAAATCTTCAGCTCCAAGTGGTCACAAATTAAAATTGCTCCCATCATTTTAATGAATATGGATACAAGTACTCTCTTTGTTGTAGAACGCTTGTCGCCTAGGAGTTGCCGAGTTGGGGAGATTACCAAAGAAGCCAACAAATGACTCCATTGCCCCTACTCCCTCCAGTGACGGAGCTAAGATTGAATTCTAAAAGGGGCTCTCCTCCCCTTCTTTCTCCTCTAGCCTCTCCTTGTCCTCTTCTTCTTCCTAAAATTTGTAGGAGGGTGGGGGGAGGCTCCATGGGGTTTCAGCCGATAGGAGGGGTTGGAGCCCCCCTAGCCCCAGTGCTGCATCCGTCCCTGACTCCCTCTGTTAAAAGCTACTGTAAATGACAGTGAATAGACACGTAGAAAGACTGTGAACTGAGCGGATAGAGTGAGCGTGTGCCGAATAGCGGCAAATGACTCCATTGCCCTATAAGTTGCTCCCTATGTTGCCTCCTCCATTTCCCTGCTATTGTGGTGCACTTATGGAAGAAGCAAACCTAAAACGCCATCTATTTTGATACTTCCTTATGAACGTTGGACATCAAGTATATATTTTGGGACAGAGAGTACTTCGATCTGTAGCTACTAGACATATCGAAATTGATCCATATGATTGCAACTGACTTGATTGCTGCTACCTTCATGCATGGGGCAGCTGAAACGCTGAACTGGCAAAATTATCAGCTGACTACCTACTGCTACACGTACTGATCTGATACGCTGAACCGTATCTGAGGAGTTTGATCTGTAATTAATTCCGCCAGTCCTCGTCATCTCATCAATCATCAAAAATATAAAACGACTGCGTGACCCCGCCGGAGAAGCCAGGAACCAGACTAGTGCTGCTGCGTTGTCTCTCTGCCCGTGTTGCACTTGGCACTTGCTCCCCTGCCGGCTGCCACGAACCTTCGCCATGTTTGGTGTGTTGCGCTCCAGGCCCCGGCAAACCGTACATAAACTACTCCCTTCTTCCGCACCACCACCTGAACTTGCCTCCAAACTTGTCGCTACTCGAGACATCCTAGGATATTTGTAACGACCGTCCATCCATGGAGTACTCTACCTCTACGCACATGACGCGAGACAAACAAGTGCAGTGTACTACTCCACGCCGTACGCAAGAGGACGGACGGGTGGACACGGCAGCTCCTTTTGTCTGGTGCTCGTGCTCTCCCTAGTCCGTACAGTACGCACCAGCCACTTGGGCAGGCAAGCAGCCGCGGCTCTCTCGCTTTGTCGGATTGCCACCCGGCGCTGCGCCCGCGGGCACCCGTCGACATCGAGCTAGTCGATCGCCCACCACCGGGGTCGATGCCTACCTCGGTTGTTGCCTACTACTACTACCTCGCGCTCTTCCCCGCCACCGCACGAAGCAGATGAGAGAGAGGAGCCCCGGGTGGATTCTCCAGGTGGATTCGCGGGTGGTCCTCTCCTCGGTAAAATCTTGGCTCCGCCGACCCGTAGCTGTAGAACGCCGGGCCACCGACCGCGACGCGTGCGCGCAAGGGGTGGCGGGGGCTCGAGGAAAATCGGTGTTTTTGCTCTGCAGGTGACGGGTGGGTGGTGGAGCTGCGAGTCGTGCGTTTTTCCGCCGATATTCCTCGCGGCCGCAAACGTCCTCCGGCAAACGGACCGGTGCGTAACATCGCGATGGGTATTGGGTGGATTCGATGGGACTCTGGGGAGCCCAGATATTTCCGTACCGTACGAGCGCCAGCACCGATGATTGACCGAGCAGCGAGCAGCGGTGGCCAGACGCTGATTGAAAACGGACTAATACTAGTACGTACGGGTGCGTACAGAAGTGATTGTTAACGATGTTTTATCAGCATCCCATCTGTCGCTGATCCGTCGCTTGATCCAGCTCAGCAGGAACACCAGAATTTCCACGGGCGATGTGGATGTAGCAGTTTAATTTGGCCCCGATGCTTGCTTTTCGAGTTGTCTGCGTGGCTGCGTCTCCTGGACGCTGGCTGGCCTGCCGCGTTGGATCATTCATTCGTTCAACGCAGCCATCAGATACAAGGCGGCGTTCCAGAACCCGGAACCCGGAGACAGTGGGGTTCGTTCTTCTCAGAGACCCCAGATCCCACAGAAACTGTACGCTGCGTTCGCGTCAACACGCACATCACATGTAGGAGTAAAATATACGAGGCGTGTTGTACTCTGCCGACGAATGCCCGGTCCCGTCTGATCCTCTCCTCGCAACTTTTCACTGCGGGGTTAGGTGAATATATGCTGTCAATGACTCACTGGGCTCAAACGTTCAACGAGTCCAGGTGGGATGACTCGCCAATCGCCATGCAGGTCAGGCATCAACCGATGCTTGCAAGTAATCTGGCTGGCACTAGCACATGCCTAAACAGGGTGTCAGGTGCCATCTCATTGAAAAAATTCAGAAAGAAATCGTCCAGTCCACAGTCCACTGAACTGGTATTACGGATTAGTACTTGTAAGTAAGTACGGTCTTCCACGAAAGTTCCATTCCACACCTCCACCACCGGCCACCGGGAGTAGTAGGAGGAGCCGGCAGGCACAACCGGACAGGATCCACACGTGACGGCGACACACCGGGTGGTGTCTGGTTTTTCTGCCCCAGATGTGGACTACACGGCTGCTGGCTCCCATCTTGGAGAGTTGCAGGGCAGCAGCCAGCAGCCCGAGCTGGGGTAATTTGTGGCAAAACTTCAGATCTGGTCTGGACACTTGGCTGGTTTGGCTCCCTGAACAAACTACTGTACATGATCTTACCTTGGATCGATCGGCAGATCAGAGGGAAGGGCAGTGGTTTCTGTCGCTTGGCCGGTGATAATACGGACCATCGTCCATCGTATCCAGGCGATGTCGATGTACTACTATCCTGCCTGTGCGAGCCGACTGTCCTGTTGTTTCAGATCAGATTCAGAGCACCTGCGTGCGTGGTGGATGCACCGGATAAGGTCCGTGTGTCTGGTGTCCCAGGTTCCATCAAAACGCCACGATCTTTCCCAAGTGAGCTGCTCCACTCCAAGCCAATAGTGTGAGTTCACTACACTCAGTAATCGATAGTACGGTATTGTATCTATTCTTTTTTCTTCCGAATGCGGCCAAAAGTGTTCGTCATGCCAGGGAAATGCGGCCAAAAAGTGTTCATCATCGAATGCAGGCTAGCTGGAGAGTTCCTATGACGGGTCCGGACGCACAAAAAAATGAGGTGGATTAATTTGGATTCAAGGTTGGGGTTAAACTCTGTGACGTCACTGCTCCGTTTTGTACAACCTATAGATTACTAGGTGCTTCCAGGTTACACTAACTCCAAAGAAAACGGTAGCACTAAACAATCTCCACTCCATAGTGAAAAACAACCCGACCCAGTCAAACAGTCGATTTACCTGACTAAAAATAACATAAGTACAGCATGTGGCATCGACAATGTCATACAAAAAAAATTCCTACTTAAGCAAGAAAAGGCTGCTTGGACAACTAGCAATATCAGCATACTGTACGCCACGTTCAACCATGCGTTTAAGTCAAAGCCAAACTTGTTCTGGAAAACAAATCAGAAAAGCCCATTTATTAGTCCCCTGAGTTCGTACGGCCGGTCTTCGACGAAAGTTCGACTGGGAGATGCACCCGGTGGAGCATCGGACTGGTGGAGCGGCGTGCGACCGGACAGGATCCACACGCCGTGTCTCTGTCGTTCTGCCCCACACACACATGTGGCCAACACGGTTCTGGTTTCAAAATGTACAAGAGTGGAAGGTGTTTGATACTCCTAAATCTGTGACAACAGCTCAGACCTGCTCCATGAATTCTTGACATGATTCAGGTTTTGGGATGGATAGATCACAGGACAGCTATCTTGTGGCTTGATCTCAGATACACTAGTAGTACTCCAGCAGATTCGCGGCAACCTGGTATGCAGAGCGCACGTGTGCCAGAGAGAGAGAGAGAGGAATCTGTGTGTCCCGGTCGGGTACCAGCAAACGCCGTGATTTTTCACAGTCGAGCTGATGGAAGGCCTGAGCTCACCGTCACTCGGCAGTAACTGTCGTAAACAGATACTAGGAGTAAACTTTCCTTTTGCCAAAAGGTGTCTTTGTATAGCCACCTCGATGAAAAATGGCAGTACGTACAGTCTGGGGATGGCGGGCCGTACGAAAACGAGGTGGATTTGGACTTGGGGTTGGGGTTAAATATTACATTATGTGACAGAGAGGTCTCAGCTCCTTGTACCGTACAAAGAGAGATGACATTCCTGGTAAAACCAAATAAAAGAGAATGCTATTAGTACTAAACAATCACCACTCTAAGAGCTCGATCCAATCAACGGTCGACATGACCGATAACAATTTAACAAAAGGGCAAGTAACTTCTTCGATAGTGTCATCACCGCCGTACTAGTATATTGGTAAAACGAAAAAACAAATGGTAAATAACTAGCACCATCGATGGGTGCCACGTTCCTTCTGCGTTAACCATACCTTTGGAGTGACCACGAAACAAAGTTCATTGGAAGGAAACCGAACAAAGCAATCTAGGAGGGTTAACCATACCTTTGTTTGGCTTCTGATCCGTAGGAATCTTTGTCGTAAGATCATTGTAGATAGCCCAATCTGTGAAATTTGGAGCTAAGAAGAGGGAAAAGGTGGACACATTGTCTTAGACTGCCCATTTGCTCAAAATTTTTGGCAGAATCATCCATCTTGTAATGAATGTATGAGCAGCGCCCAATGTCCTTTAAGCTTCCTAAAACATCATTTCAGTACTTTTATGGCCCTATGTTATTGTATCCATTTTTTAGATAAAGATTCGGCTTCGTCTACATAATGTGGAAACAGACCATTATTAAAAAGTTGCAGCTCCCAAACAAACTGATAGAGTTCTTACAAGCAAACATGAAGCTCAAAAGGACGGAACAGTGTCATGTTTAGAGAAAGATAGAGCACTAGCAGATGCAGGGTGTCTATACTTAGTACCCCAATGTAATTGAGATCGAGAACTCTGATGATGTATCTAACCAACCATGATAGGCACCCTTCGAGGGCGCCCTTAGATAAAGAAAATCTGCAAATCCAATTCTCGCCGGAGCCAAAGGAATCATGGACCACGGACCATCGGACGCACACCAGCCGTTACGAACAAACGCCGCCTGGCCACAGCGAGAGCCCGGCAAATCCGATATCAGAGCCAGGCCAAACCGAGCCCCCAAAGGAGGTAGCAAAACACCCCGTGGCCCCGTCGAATTTTCCACTCGGGTCGTCCGTTGCGCGTGTGCCCCAGCGCGCGCTCGGGTCTATAAAACAGCTCGGGTCCCCTCCGGGGCTCCGGGCTCACCCTCCTTCCTCTCAGGCACGACGTCTCGTCTCGTCTCCTGCGTTGCAACTCCGCACCACACCATTAACGCCCTGCGTCTGCTCTGCTCAACAAGGGCAAGATCTTTCCGCGGTCTCTTGCAATCCTCCTCGCCATGCTAAGGAGGTCCCGCCACGGCGGGGTCCGTCTCGGCCGGAAGCTGCTCGGTCTGTGGCGGCGGGCGTTCTGCGTCCGGCGCCGGCGCCGGGGAGGCTACCACCGCCTACAGCAGCAGCAGGAGCAGGAGCCCTGCGACGTTACGCCCGAGCGCGCCGCGAGGAAGGTCGCGCCGGTGCTGCGGTGGGGCCGGTCTCTGGCGCGGCGTCTGAGCCGCCTCGGGTGGAGGACCGGCGGGCACCGGATGCTGGGCGACGGCGGCGAGCGCGTGGTGACCACGCCCAAGGGGCAGGTGGCCGTGTACGTCGGCGGCGGCGGTGGCGGGGACGCGTCGCCGTCGCTGCGGTACGTGGTCCCGGTGGTCTACTTCAACCACCCCATGTTCGGCGAGCTCCTCAAGGAGGCCGAGGAGGAGTTCGGGTTCCAGCACCCCGGCGTCATCACCATCCCCTGCCCCGCCGCGCGGTTCGAGCAGGCCGCGGCACTCGCCGCCGCCGGGAAGAAAGGCTTCGGCAGGTGGTAGCAGGCAGGCACTAGTCGACGGAGTAGTCGTTAGGGAGGGGGAAGGTGAGAGAGAGGGAGAGGCCCCCTGACCGCCGCCGGCCGGCCGGATGGTGTACATACGTGTTTCCATCAGAACGCAACGGGGCTCTTTAACTGAATTTGTTCGTCCGATTCTTGCTCCTGTGTTAACTGATGCATCCCATCCGGTTCTTTGTTCGTCGATGCCTATATATTCTTGTCCCAAATACGCGGATTCATCTTGAAATCACTGGAGTTTCGTCGCTATGCGATGCGCTTCCAGCTGTCGCTGAACGAGTGTGATGAATCTTCCACCACGTTTGCCAATTCCAGTAGTCGTCGAACCGCGAATGCTCTGTGTTTTTGTGTGCCACGCTTGACTGCAAACTTCTCACACGGCACACTCTCTTCAACAATTTCGTCGGATACCTACTACCTCTGCTGCCTACTCGCATAGAGTACAACGCCAGAATCAGATGCCCGGAAACGCGTGCCATTCAGATTCAGCGTGCTCGGGCGGTGAAAACGGTGCGCCAACCAACCACCGCACGAGCCGTACCGTACGCACGCATTCATCCGTACCGTACCACAGGCAGAACCCAGGATGGATGGATGGATCGAGTCGGCAGTTGGAGCACGCCGTTTCGGCCTCGCGCCGCTGCCGCTTTTGCGCGCAGCACGCCAACGCGATGGCTGGCCAGCCTCGCTACGCGTCACTGTCCCTGTCCTGCTCGAGAGGAAGCGTGCGTGGTGATCGACTGACGAGCTCCGTCGTGTGCCCGGCGAGTACAGTGCAGTGCTGCCAGTGCAGTGCACCTCCCTGGCGATGGCAGTGGCAGTGGCGGCAGGTAGCAGGATGAGATTTTCCGGTGCCTGATGGACGCGCGGCGGCTGCTGTGCGCTACCAGAATCCTACAGCAACAATCATGGGATCGTACAAGGAGGCCGCTGTCCGTTCACGGGGCAAACGCAGCAAGAACAGGGACCTGCCCCTGGCGCTCTCCCTCGCGGCTCGGGCGCGCGCGCAGGCAGACACATCCCGGTCCCGCCAGGCGGCAGCGGCAAGAACGGGCGCGCTCGCCGGAAGCGCACTCACCGTTCCGGCGTGGGGGCTGTACGGACGCAATCATGCGGCCGCGCACCACCACGGTACGCAAGCGCAGCCCAGCCGCCATCCGGAGAGAGATAGAGAGGAAAAGAAGACGGAGCCGCGACATCTCATCTCCCCGCTTTGCCAAAAAAGTTGTGATCGCCGTTTCGCGCGGCGCGCGTGGCGTGGCGTCCATCCCGACCCTTTTCGTCGTCTCCCCGGCCGGTCTCGTTCGTTCGTTCCAGGATTGGCGCTCCGGGGCCGGACCACCAGCATATCAGCGTTCACACACGCCCGGCCCCGCCGCCGGGTCTTCAGAAAAAAAAAAAAACACGATATCCTGCTAATATTATGCATTATATCAGGCGATGAAGAAAGCCGAACTAGAAAATCTGCCGTCTTTGCAGGGCGTACAGCTCCATGGCGTCCGTTTCGCTATGCTTTACTGTAAGCCAGCCAGAGGAGGCAGCTGCGCAGCACCAGCACGGTTGGAGAACCGAGCAGACCAAAGAAGCAGCTCATCACTGCTTAGATCAGGAAGACAGGAACAACGGTCACGGCAGGTATGAAAAAAAATGGAAGAGTTTCGTTACGGCCTATGCGCGGATTGAGTGCGCAACTGCGTCATGGCAGAGAGATTGGCATAGTTGAGAGCTGGATGATGTGATGATCTATATGGTTAAGGGTTGGTTATGTGGCGCTATCCTGTCCGGGACTGTATCTTTTCTGCATTGGGGAAATACTAAGGACGACAAGAACCGGACGACGCGGTGTCCGTACATGTGCTTGTTTCGTCTTCGTTGTGGATCGAGTCAAAACACTCCGTACGTTTACAAATAATGCAAGCTTGGAAGAATACTTATTTTGACCTAGACATAGCCAGCTCCGGTAAATGTCAGAAGGAAATGAAACACAAAGCATAGATAGAGCCGGACGCGGGATGGCAGTATTGCGTATTTCAGTGCGTGGTTGTTGCAAACTAGTTGCAGTCCAGTTTGACGTGTAGGGATGGCCCAGCTCAGACGAGTTCGAGCCAGATACTCCAGACTATATATATGAGATAATCTGAGAACTCAATGCTTCCGAAAGGCCGTCAAGATTTTTGGGCTTGTTTGGTCCAGCCTTAGTTTTTGAAAACGTTGTTGCGAGAGGTGTGGGTTATACATGGAAAAGGTGTTGTGAATTGTAGGCTATGAGAAAACTAAAAGCTGATGTCGGTGGATCCCGACCCCCACATGTTAGCCATAACATGTAGAGGAGGAAAGCGAGCATATAGCAGAGACACCGGTGGTGAGGAGCTCGGCTCCGGCGTGGAGCTCCATGGTGGTAGGGCGAGAGGAGGTGTGGGTTCAATGGGGTGGCTCACGACAATGTTCGAGGCGGTGCCCTAAGGTGTCGTGCGGTCAAACAGGTAGGGGGAAGGAGCAATCGAGTCGGTGGAAGTGTCAACGGTGAATGATGATAGCTCCGACGGCTTGGGCCTAGTGGTGGTGTTCCAACGAGGTGGCGGTGGACCACACCGAGGGCGAACTCTGACGCCAATCGACGAGATCCGTTCGCACGGGCCTCCTTCGATTTTCGTTTGCCCGTGTCGCCCACGGAGTTCTCCGCGAAAACCTAGAGCGCCCGGTGAAACCTAGAGCGCCCGGTGGGCGTCTCCTGCGGTAGGCCACGGGGACAAGCGAGGAGAACAAGGACATGGACATGTGCGGGGTTGTCGACGGCAAGGGACGAGCTGGTGGAGGATGGCCACGGTTGACGGCGGGCAATCAGCGGCTAGGGCAATGAGGAGGAAGGACGGCGTGAAGCGAGAAGGAAGAAGACGAGGTTGGGGTGACATGCTCTCAGTTCGTGCTAGTTTCACGAGGAGATGTAAGACAAAGCATAGATAGACCCGGATGCGTCACGAGTCACGACTGTATACTCACTAGTTACAAGGTACGGTTCTTCAATCCAATGTGACGTCTAGGGATGACCCAGCCAAGAATTATTGATTCAAATTGACGAGTAAGCACAAATTGTTCTCAGGGGGTGCAAATCGCACTCGAAGAGAATATTTAGTGACACGATATCCTTTCTAAAAAATGACAAGAGTAAGTCTAGTACTCACTCCGTCCCATAAAAAAAGTCGTTATGGGATGTGTGCTTGATCAAACTCTATCAACTTTGACTAGATTCGTAGAAAATACGTGCAACTTATGTATCTCCAAATAAGTTTATAATAAAATTGTATTCAAAGATCTATCTAATGACTAATTATGTATTATACATATTAATATTTTTATTATATATTTTTGGTCAAAGTTGAATATTGTTAACTTTTTGAGAAGTGAGAATGACACTTTTTTCTGGGATGGAGGGAGCATAGCTCAATTTAAAGATATACTAGCGCCTGATATGTATCTCAATTTAAAGATATACTTCACCTGGAGGTGCATGGGAGCACACCCCTCAGGCGACAGTGTCACAAAGCGTATCGAGGTTTTGATGCATCCAGCTTGACCCTCGCCCTGTAAAAATGCCCTCTGCCGCTCGAGACCACCTTCATCTCCACTGTTGTCACCTCTCCCACCTTCTCAGCTAGCTTATGGATGATATCCACCGTCCCTGTATAGGGGCGGGATCTTGTGAATCTGCAGCCACGCTAGAACGTTGCATGGTAGTTTAAATCGGGTCGGAGTTGCCCCGTCAAACTCCTCCAACATTAGTGGATAGCCCCTGAAGATCCAAGGGCCCTCCTCCATGATTCTCTTCCAAACTCCCAAACAGTAAGCCTGCACCACAAACAAATTCGTTCCAGTAGATCGGAATGTAATTTCTTGCGCCGTGTTCGAGCCGCCTTCATGGTAGAAATCAACGATTGCTCACTAGACTTCTTGGATGAGAGCAGCCGTGCGCCGCCATCCACTTCACCCGCGACAGCTTCTCCGACTCAGCCGCCGCAAGGATCACGCCTTCGTTCTCCACCTCGCTTAGGCTTAGTGTCCTAGCGGTCGTTCCACCTCATCTCTTTCCGCCGCCATCCTGCTACGAGAAGGTTCCGCAGCCATGGTTGCTGCCCGAAACCACCACGTCCCGACTTCGTGCCAAGGCGGGAAGCTGTGCAGAGGCAGCCCCTGGGTCAGCCCGAACAAGAGGGTGGGGAAGGCGGTGGATCGGCGGTCGCAAAAGCCCTACCGCGGCGATCGCCTGGGAGTCGCCCGAAACCCTAGAAAACCCTAGGTCTCATTTTTCGTTCACAAATTATATAATTGTTTTTTTAAGTCAAATTATATAAAGTGTTGACAGGAAGTGTTGCATGGACTTTTTCCTACTGTTACCGTATCCATTTGTGTGCGCTTCGAAGTTCGAAACAGGTCGCTGCAGATGCTTTCCTTCGGACGCGACCTGGGCCGTTCCCATCAAATCAGATTTTGGGCCTAAATCTACTTGCCCTAATAATATGAAGGAAATACCGGCCCTCTTCAACAAAATGATTTGATGACCACAAGTCCACAAATAGTGTATGTAGAAATAGAAGTGAAGCCGAAGAGCTCCAAGGCCTAGACAGAAGTCTTCGCCTAGCGTGTCCATGATCGTCTCACCCAAAGCCCGATAGAACAATTAACTAATTCTTATGTTATTGAATGATGAATAAAGTCAGAGCTCTCATAAAAAAAAAAAAAAAAAAAAAATAAATCACGAAGCTGTGTACAGAAATACCCGTGTGTGTTTTGAGGGGTGAAAACACTCGGTTGTTCTTTTACCACCATATTATTATATACTTACAGACTACGGTGATCTTACTAAAATCAACGTGGTATTTTCATTTACTTAGATCGTACGTGTCAAAACTAGCATGAGCCCTAGCCAATTCTAAACTGACATGATTCAATTTAAATGTTAGCAGCTGTATATTTGCAAAATGTTTTTTCACCCGAACTGCTCTTAAAAGATTGAATCGATATTTATGTAAAAGAAAATTCAAAAAAAAAAAAAAAAACGGAAACTAAAGTTCTCACGAAGCAGACGTCGGTGTTGGCCCGTTGCGGCCCGTTGCTCCTGTGCCCTGCCCGGGCTACTACTACGGTACGCATGGGCTGGAATCGACGCGACGCCGTCGCGGCATAGGGCCCACTGTACAGTTGTAATTACAGCTACATATACAAGCAGTTCTAATATAGCAAAATTAAATAGCACTAGTGTTTAGATAGCACTATTATATTACAGCTACATCTATACCTACTAATAAAGCGAGAAAATTTCCGTCGTCCACCCAAAATTTCGTCCAGCTTTCTTTGCTTCTCTCTTTCGTATTTGTGTTGCATCCGTACAAGAGTCCCACCGGAATACGTCTTTCCTGTCCGGCTAGCGTCCGAGCCAACGTGATAGGAATCCTATCTCTCTACGGTAAGCTCCACTTGGACCAGAATCAAATCAGCAAATCCATAAGACCAACTCCTCAAATCGATCAACAAATCTACTATTTCTAAAACAAAACACAGGCCCTTGGTGGACGTGGACGACCCTGGCATATATATATTGAATACACGACCCTAGAAAGCAAGCAAGAGATTTACAAATACGATTCTCCATCATCCTGGACGCTACTGATCGGCAATACACAAGGAATCCTCTAGGAGGCCGGTGCGGCTGCACCCTGCGGCGCCCGTGCTGCTGCCGCACACAAGGCCGTGGAGGACGGAGTGGAGATCGGCGGCTACGCGATGCCCAAGGCCTGCACGGTGATCTTCAACTCGTGGGCGATCATGTGCGACCGGGCGGCGTGGGAGAGGCCCGACGAGTTCGTGCCGGAGCGGTTCCTGGGCAGGGAGAGGGAGCTCGACTTCCGCGGGAAGCAGCTGGAGTTCGTCCCGTTCGGCTCCGGCCGCAGGCTGTGCCCCGGCGTGGCCATGGTGGAGCGGGTCGTGCCGCTGGTCCTGGCGTCTCTGGTGCAAGCGTTCGAGTGGCAGCTGCCGGCGGCGGCATGTCGGCGGAGCAGGTCGACGTCAGCGACAAGTTCACCAACACCAGCGTTTTAGCCTTCCCTCTTATCAAAGCTGTGCCTCTAATCATCACCGCTAGCTAGCTGCCTATGGGTATGCTTTCAGTAGTGTCCAATTGATTTTGGCCTGCTAAATCGCTCGATTTTTCTTTATCACGCATATAGCATGAACAAAGTTACTTATTCCGAAACTATAGACTAAGAATCTATGATAAACAGATTTCATCCATTTTGTTAGTATGCAGATCAAAATCCTAACAACTCAACTCATAAGTGGTTTGCATTGTGAGATGCCAAGGAAGGCCATGATGGGTCCCCTGGAGAATCTACATGACGACCCTCCACCCGGCCTGCGTTTTATGATTTCTCAAAGTAATAAATAAATAATGTATTATTTCTCTCATTGTTTTTCATTGATAAGTGATAGATTTTTCTCACGTTGCATCGCGACGGCAAATTTTGCTAGTAATATCTAATTTGGCAAATTTAGATATTATCTAAATTTAGATAGCACCAAATTAGGGCAACATAGATATTATATACTTATTGCATCCCGACCAATGAGTTCTATTATATAAACGCAATCGAGGAGTCCATCGACCAAGCCATTGGTACTTGGAAGTTAGTTTTCCTACAACTAAGGTCGAATACGATGGACAAAAGCGTGAGGGCCGTGTTACTTTTCACCATTCTCATTGCATCCCGTGTATTGCAAACACAGTGTATGTATGGTATATGTGGCCAATTTGTGTTCTCTTACCCTGAAGCTTATGTTTTATACCACTCTTACTAATAAATTCACACAAATATTCCATAGGTCGTCACCCGATCGGCACTTTCAACTCCACGTTATTAGATGAGACAGAGAAGGTCAACCTGATTTTTGTAGTAAAGTAAACTGCAATTACTTCGATCCTAATTATGCGACGTGCTACTGCTGCCCAGATGTTACTCACAAAGCGTATTGCCATCCGACAATGCAGGAGTGTAGGGCCCACTGTGCCAACTGCACTCCCAAATGTATGCCATAGCTATATGTTTAATTATCGATGGAGGGTAGTACAACAGTGGATGAACCTATGAAGACATGTCAAAATGTATTTTTTGAGCCTATAATAATGTCATAGGTCTGTTTATTATTTAGGCTTTTTGAGCTGGATATTTTTTTCCGAAGAGCCAGCGACACGAATATGTGAAGCATATATTAGTAGAGAGGAGGTAAATGCAATACAAAAAGAAAGACAAAAAAAAACGACAACTTGTCACACCCCAAAATTTTGATTTTGGGTTGTGGGTAGAAAACACTAAATAAAATAAACAATATTACGATTTTTGCTTGGAAACCTTTGTGGGGTGGGGGGGCGCATGGCCCCTTCCAGCCCCCTTGGCTACCCCACTGTCGATCGCAAGACTCCAATTAATTAGTGCACCAGATAGCATGCCAAAACTCTTCACGTTTCATCACCACTAATTTTATCTCTCTCCCTCTCTTGCATGGGTCTCCGTCCAAATATCTGATTCTTTTGTTTCATCTGCCGTTGTCCAGCTTGTGACTTCTGAAGTTTACGTTAGCACACAATACAAGTTTTTTTTTTTTTTTTGCCGCTCGCTTTTTCGATAAGCTTGTTAGCACACAATACAAGTACATGAATGTCTACTCCAGCGAAACTAAACTTCCACCCAGTCTTGATCAGTTTCTCTTCCATCGTGTGTGTGTGTGTGTGAAGTATGTGCCAACATTGAAGTCAGCTCATCCGGCCTCTTCGCTCCCCTCCACCTCTCTATAAATACCAAGGATCATGAGTTTTATAGTGTTTTAGAGGCTTTCAGTACCAGCAGCCACCATAAGTCTTCTCTTAGGTCGGTCTCAATGGGCTTTCACGGCGTTTCAGACACGGACTTTTTTTTTGCATGATCGATGATGAGAGAGAAGGAAATTGTTTCACCCCACGACACTCCACCGGGCGACGCCTTCAACACCGTGAAACGATTCGGATGAAACGCCGCGATTGAGGAGAGTTCGGGCGTTTCAACGTGAGGTCTTCGGGCATCTCTCGTGGCGGGTCGCCGTCCCACGGCCCTGCTTGGCCTCCGCGTGGCACCGGCGGGGAGGATCGGGTGAGGTGAGGGCTGGGCGCTGAAATGGGAGCGGAGGCGGGGCGCGCGCTACCATCCGTGGGCCACCAGCGGCGACTTAGCGAAACGCGGGCCAAATAGAGCGCCACGGGCGCGGAGGTGGATCGAGCGGCGAAGCTCCTCCGCTTCCCCCCCGGGACGCGAAGCTCGCGCTGGCGCGGACGCGGCTCCTCCGGCGCGAGCGCTGAGGCCATCCGACCGAGGGTGAGGCTCCATCGCCACGGGGTTCTTTGCCGTCCGAGCATGGGCGGCCGGCGCGCGGCCGGCGAAAGCGCCGTCAACAAATGCGGCTGCGATGCTAGGATGGGTGGGGACCACGGTTGTCTAAAAATCACTATGAAACCGTGTAATGAAAATCTCGTTTCATGGTGGGTGTCATGTCTCGAGGTGAAACCACCATTGAGACTACTTATACCGCTACATCCAGTCCTGTGCTTCGGGAACACATGATGCGCTGAAAAGGCCGAGAGGGTGCGATTGAAATTTGTTCGCGCGCTCGTCCTTTTTATCTCGAGGAATCCAGTAAAGCTCGCGCTCCATCGTGTCATCCTGCCTGCAATGGAAGGAAAACAAACCATAGCGCTCTAGACGCTTCGATAGTTCGATGTTGCTGATACTGCACGTAGTAGGTACTCCCTCCGTCCCTTTATGTGTGTCGCCCCGAAAACGTGTTTGTGAGGGAAACACGGTTTTCTAGAGACAAACATTTAGGGACAGAGGGAGTAGGTGCCACTGCCATCCATCATCAGAATCTGAATTCTGAAATCTACTACAGGTACGTAGATGAAATCCGTTGTCCTTTGAAAAGCACGCTGGATCGGTGAATCCTGTTGAACCATACCAACAGCCGGCCGGGGATCTGTGCCTGCTTTGCTGCTGAAGTAACCCCTGAATTTGGCGAGACTAGGCTGTACCCAGGCTACCCAGCCCATGAATTTGGCGAGTTTTTATGCAATAATAATACTAAGTTAGGCTTTGTTGTTCCATGTACTTGCTTCCATGTGTGCTACCTACCAGTCAAGGCGTCACCGGTCTGCGCCAACAGTCGCAGTCGACGCCACGCTACTGCCCATGCTGCACTCTTATCGTCGCCAGCTGGGGAGACACAAGGAGCGAGAACCGACGGCCCGTACGTTGTTCCCCTGTGCCTACTCCTCGCCTAGTCTCGCCGACCAAGACTGACGATCCATCCCTCCTGCTCGATCTACTCATGGACGGACCGGAGGCAGACCAGAGTCACCCACCGGCCAGACGAGGTCCGTCCAGCCGTTCAAGCAGGAATCGTCGTCGTGTGGACTCGACCAACGCATACAATTTCTAGAGAGGCCGCGCGCGCACCACAACTCCACAAGTCCAGTCCTCTGCCCCAAGCACAACGAAAGCGCGCATTTATTCTGTAATCTTCCCATCACCACCTTTCTCCTCTCATTAGACAAGGACTCGAAAAGCTTCGGGCGATCGCCACTGCTCCCGAGCCGGCCGGCCAGCCAGCCAGCGACGCACGGCAAGAACGCGCGCAGTTCCGTCTCATCGTCAGCCATGCATCGCCCGCGCAGCCATCTGCGCCGCTCCCCGTCGCCGCCGCCGCTGTTGTTCTCGCCGCCGCCATCGTCATCGGGCTAGGCGCGCAGCGGGCGTCGTCGAGGCGGCCACGGGCACGTTCATCTACGCCGGCTGCTCGCCGTCCAAGTACCAGCCGGGGACCCCCTACGAGGGCAACCTGGACTCGCTCCTGGCCTCCATGGCCAGCGCGGCACCCAACACCGGGTACAGCAGCTTCACGGCGGGTGCCAACGGCACCGCCGGCGCGGCGGCGTACGGGCTGTACCAGTGCCGCGGCGACGTGGTGGGCGCCGACTGCGGCGCGTGCGTGCGGGACGCGCTGGCGCAGCTGAGCCAGGTGTGCGCGGCGGCGTACGCGGCGTCGCTGCAGCTGGAAGGGGTGCTACGTGCGGTACGACAGCACCAACTTCCTGGGCACGCCCGACGCCGCCATGGTGTACCGCAAGTGCAGCACCGACAGCAGCAGCGACGCCGGGTTCCTCGCCAACCGGGACGCCGTGCTCGGGGACCTGCAGCAGGGCGTGGGCGGCGCCAGCGGGAGCGGGTACAAGGTGAGCAGCGCCGGGAGCGTGCAGGGCGTGGCGCAGTGCCTGGGCGACCTCGCGGCGGCCGACTGCACGGCGTGCCTCGCGCAGGCGGTCGGCCAGCTCAAGGGGCACCTGCGGCACCGCGCTGGCCGCCGACGTGTACCTGGCGCAGTGCTACGTCAGGTACTGGGCCAACGGCCACTACTTCCGCCCGACACAAGGTACGTGTACAAGTACAAACTAATTTACAACGCAAATTGTACGCAGTTTTGCCCTTGCGTTTGAGCCTTCAAGACGACGAAATACTGATGCTGTGCTAGTAGTACTACCTAGTGCGCGGTTACTAGAGATAGCAATTTGCGAATGCCCAGCTCCAGTTGCAACTGAATTGATTCCAGTAGGCGCAGTACTGAGTAGGCGATTGGTAAACTTCTCCAAGTCTGTAACGAAGAGATGAGGCAGAATATGTTCTCTGACACCCTTTTTTCTCCCAATCCCAGCATGCCAATGGATGGCGCTCAGGACGCCAATGTCCGAGTCCCTCTCTCACAAGGCGGTTAAAATGTCACTCCCAACAGCTTAATTTTCTTGTCTAGGATCAATCGTGCCTGTTACTTGAAAATTTTAGCTACCATTACCAATACTCCCTCTTTTTTTTTTTTTTTTGATTATACGGTACAACGCAGAGGCGCTCAACACGCAGCGCACTCACCCCTATGAACACACGTCGCAAACCCTACCCCCTATGAGCACCTTGAAGGTGAGCGGCAAATCTTGAAGTTCGAAGTCACCAGCGGCGCCTCGCTATCGACCGGGGCGTCGCCTACCACTTAATGCATAAGCGCCCCGGAAAATCCCGAAATAAATCCAGGGATAAAGTGTCACACCCGATTTGAACCTGGGTGGGAGCCCCTAACCAATGGCCTTTACCATTGAGCCATGAGCCCCTTGACTACCAATACTCCCTCTGTCCCATGGAAAGTAGGCCGTTTTACTTTTGAACTTCACGTTTGACCATCCGTCTTATTCAAAATATTTACGCAAATCATAAAATAAATTAATCAATATTCAAGTATCTTCGTTGATAAAATAAGTCGTAATAAAATAAATTATATTTGTGCAAAAAATTTAAATAAGACGAAACATCGAATAAGATGGCACGGAATTCCAGTGGCGAACTCAGTGGGACGGAGGAGTAGAATAGTAGCTCGAACGCGCTGTCTAGATTAGCAAAGGAGAAAGTGACAAGATAGCAATCACTTGACTGCTGACAAGTGACAACCGTGCCGCGCGCGCCATATAACGACAGGTGGCAATCTGGGTGGAAGCTCAATCTAATTTGGACATCCATGGATTTTTATAAATGACTTAGAAATTTAAATTTTTAGTGGAAGACCACTTCTTTCTGGTTCATTTTTTTAAACTAGAGGGTATCCATTGGACATCCATGGACATTCAACTTCCACCTAAAGGTGGCAACATTCAGTCAAATCAGTAGCGGTTCCAGCACAATCCAGTCCAATATATTATGGAGGTTTGGTATGCTAATCATCCCGGAGTTTCTAGTGGACTGCATGTGAGGCACATTTTACAAAGTGGACCCAGTATAATCAGGTACTAGCAGATGCTTTGAAGTGATAGTAATGGGTGCACTACTTCTTGATCCACAGAAAAAGGGACCAAAACAGTAATCTAGAGTATGCTAGATTCGTGTTTCCTGCATCGTTGCATCGTCACCTGCAGATGCAAAGCACTTTCAGCAGTAAGCTAGCCGACGATTTTGTCTTTCTCTTGCCGTATATACTGATCCAAAGGATTGTCCTGATCCACCATCACCACTAAACAAAACATGCCTATCGCCAAGCATATCCATCAGGTTTGTTTAGGCCTGCGCAGCGGCGATAGGCACGCACATCGTGGGACTGGGGCTTGACGGCGGCGGCCAACCACTCCTTGTGCCGATGAATATATTCCCGATAAAACAAAAGGAGCACTCGGGCAACGGGGCAAGTGCGCAACTTTGCATATGCTATTCTAATCCTGTACGTATGGCTGTATCTGATGATCTGATGTCCTCTTGTGGTCACAGATTATTCGCAGGATGATGTTGGGAGGACTGTGGCCATAATCGTCGGCATCTTGGCAGGACTGGCAATCTTCGTTGTGTTCATCTCATTCCTCAGGAAAAATGTAATCCCTCCGTCCACTAATATAGTGCATTAAAAAAATAAGATAACGTGCAGTAACACTCAAATAACGCATGTGCTTAATTGCACTCATGGATTAATAAACCTAATAAGAAGTTTCTCTTTCAACTCAAATTATGGTTTTCTTTTTAACAAAATTACCAAATCTAGGTATAGTCATTACGGAAAAACTAGTATACATTTTAGAAGTCACAATGCACTATACACAAAATTTTAGAAGTCACAATGCACTATATTTAAGGACGGAGTGAATAAACACCTGACTTGCTAAGCGTCCAGCGGTCATGTACGACGATCGACGCCTTGCCTTAACTAACCTCATGCAACTGGTGTCTCAATGCAGGCTAGCTCGGCTACTTGTGGCCTATGCTTACACTCTCAGACGCTGGCATGAGAACATAGGAAAGGGCTCCGAAAAGAGATTTCTCTACTAGCATGGCCTGCAAAATGCTTTGTAAAGCACATGTAATATTATTTTGTTAGCATAGATATGGGCTATCAGAGGAGCACTACCTTGATTTGGGTCATCATTTTTGCTCCACTGATAATGGCCTACTTGCGACCATCCATCGCAACACCATTCACATCTGATCTTAATCATTTCGGTAGTTGGATGAAGATCAGACTTGGCATTACTTTACATATAGGTACGAATATAAGTACATGATGATTATATATACAAGTGATCATGGGTTCACCGGTCCCCAGATGATACGAGCTCGCACACAGGCACATGGGGCAGCAGACCTCGCGGGGGCTTTGCTATTGACCTTTATCATCAAGCGCTGTGTCCCTGCGCCATTGGGCTCCACCTCGCCGAGTTGTAGCTGCTGCAAGTGATGATGCTTGACTCCCTCATTTTCATCTCAGATATACCACTGTTGCAAATGTTTGCGAACGCCCTCATGTACTTCATGCCATACTGAGTAAGTGAACCACAACGGGATTCGAAAATGCGCACCTAGCAAAAGACATCAAAATGATACAAGTTCTGGCCGTGGCCGGCTTACCAACCTCATGCAACTGGTGTCTCAATGCAGGCTGCGCTGGCTACTTGTGGCCTATGCTCTTACACTCTCGGGGGTGGCTGGCCGACGAACATCGCGGCTGCCGCTCCGAAAAGGGCGCCTCTACTATGCATCCGCCTGCAAAATGCCGGAGCAACATGTAATATTATTTTGTTAGCATAGATATGGGCTCCCAGAGGGCACTACCTTGATCTTCTCGGGCGTATTTTTTGCTCCGACTGATATTAACGCTTCCCCGCGACCATCATCGCAACACCATTCACATCTGAGCTTAATCATTTCGGTAGTTGGATGGCGATCAACGCCATCCCCTTGGCATTACACAGACATATAGGTACGACATCGACTACATGATGATTATATATACAAGTGAGTCATGGGTTCACCGGTCCCCAGATAGGGGACGCGGGTCTCTGCGAACGAGCGACACAAAGGCTTAACCCTTCTTCTGGCCGACCGGGGTCTGCTAAGAATCGATGTAGGCCGAGGTTCAAGATTGGAAGCGCTGTGTCCCTGCGCCGTGCTAGGCAACGATGACCACCTCGCCAGTTGTAGCTGCTGCAAGTGATGATTTGTTTGACTCCCTCATTTTGAGAAGCTCAGATACCACTGCTTTGCAATCATGCCCCAAGAACGAACGCCCTCATGTACTTCATGCCATACTGAGTAAGTGAACCACAGGCTGGATTCGAAAATTGGCACCTTCTTGTAAAGACATCAAAATGATACAAGTTCAACCGCCTTTGGCCTCAAAAAGATATGCAGATGTGCAGTGCAATAGCAAGTATTGCATGCCTTACATCAGAGTCGAATGAGAAAAAAAAGTATACTCACCATCCTCTTTCAAACAATCCCAGTCATCACTAATGGTTGACCTGAGGGTCTAATAGCCTCAAGCATTGAAGGCCCTTTTCTCAAATCCAAAGACACAAGCCTCCCAATGAAATCGATACTGCTGTCAAGATGCTTCCCTATGTTGAACAGTTTCTTTAATCTCTATGAGACCCTCTCAGCTTCTCTACAGACTCATTTAACTGCTCATACTGAAACAAAGAACTAAACATTAGAACGACTGGGTACCGCAGAGTGATTGGCAAAACTTCAGCTTTGGTATTACAGGAGTGAGCTTTGACATTGAGAGATGAGTACGAGCTCTAACCTCTCAAGCATGGTGCTATCACAACATCCTCTCATCAAGACCACATTTGTATTAAAATTAAAGGCTCGTTCTTTCCTCTATCTTCTCTAAGAAGAAGTCCATCTACAGCACTTAGTTAAGCCATACCAAACAAGCCACATAGTTTTCAACTTTTAATGGTGTTAGTGAACTTGAAGCTAAAAACACAACAGCTTTTAGCCAGTGATGGAACAAGCAAAACCCCTTTCTTCAACTGTCTTATCAATTATTATCTAAATTTCTATAAAACATGGGTAAAAAATGAGCCAGCTGCTAACCCCCTAGGCTTGTTTTTCAAATGAGAACAAAAGAAATGCAAAGTGCTTATAAAAACTAAACGTACCCGCAACAACACACACCCACTAATAATAAAAAAAGAGCCTGATCTTTGTTTGAAGAATTTCTTTCTGGAAGATAAACTAAGTAAACAGAAATATCAACTCTACCAGCTGACTCATAGAAATAGGCATAAGGAAGGTTAAAAACAAGAAATAAAATATATTATTGTAACAACACAATGTAATGATGCCATATATATCCAAAGCAATGTTGCATACTTTTCAAGAATAACTAGTCATCAACAGAGATTTCATCTGAATGGTTTCTGCATGTTTTTAATTTTACCTAGTGCAACAACACATCATGTTTGAATTCAACAATGTAGAGGACAAGAACGAAAACAGCAAACAACTAATAGTCCTATTTTTTTATAATATATTCCATGAATATTACTCAGAATAGCATCCATCTTTTTTTTTAATAATCCAAAAAACTATAATATTGCAGTTCTTTTAGAGGAACAGTTAAAATGATCATGGGGGAATGAAAGAATAGCAGGATTTACCCTCTTCCACATGAAGAGAAGATCAGCATCTCTTTGATTGATACCCTTTGGGCCTGGCCAAAGCAGCATGTTTGCCATGTTGGCATTAGCAGGATCAAAACCTTGATAAATGAACAGCTTGTCATCCTGAAGGTCTTATCACCATACTCCATAACATGAGAACCTCTTTGTACTTATTTGAGTTTGAGGTTCTTGTTTTCACCTGCCAAACAAATTATTTGTTTTGAAGCTCATTTATACCTTCCTAACAAAGCAGGTGACAAACTAACTGCTATTAAACATGAGGATGTGCTTGAGATTCACCACTTCATACTGATCCTTGATGGTTTCCTTCTTCAGATTGTGGGTTTGACTGCCAATTAGAGTCCAGATCAGTTCAATGAGCAGGTTTAGTAGCCATAACAACCATAAGTACTTACTACTGCTTGTATATTCAGGTCATACTGGACTGAGAAGAAAAGTAAAGCATAAAAGCACTATGTGCATTTACTAGTGTTAACAACCTGGTTGTTGTGGGACAATCAATAATTCTACAATCTTTCAATTATCTACTGTTTTTTACATGTATTTGCTATTCACTTAGGGCTGAAGACTGATTTGCCAATACCTTAAATACCTAGTAAGTGGATGATTATTGTACTAAATAAATAACAACTGCACATACCTTCTTATGTACTACCTGTGTTCCAAAAATTTAAAATGATGTAGTTTTGTCCTAAATCAAATTCTCTAACTGTAACCAAGTTTATAGAAAATACATAGATATGTACAACATCAAATGAATTTCATAAATCTACCATGAAATATGTCTTGATAGTGCATTACTTGGTATTGTAGATGTTAATATATATTTTAATAAAGTTGAGGTTCTACAAAACTAGAACACTGGAAAGAGTGGCAATTTTAACGTGATATGAAGACATGTAACAATGTAACATGACAAGGACATGTATGTATAAATTTAGAAAAAATAATCATGAATAAGATCCAAATAACAGTGTTGACGCAAAAGTTTAGCTGTGTAGAATGAACGAAGAAAGATAAAACAATGAAACGATCATGAAAAAAAGGCAGTTTGATCATGGGCAATAACACAATAGTCAAGCATAAAAATACCTAGTATAACTTGAATTGTATTACACTATATAACTAAAAATGGCAAGGCAACATATTAAATATGTAGGCGCCATAAGATATACTCTTCCACAAGTGTAGAAAAGCTAGAATTTATTTTATCTAACATAATATAATGCTGCACAGCAGTGGATCCCAAATGAGTTTTATGGTCTTACCTGTCTCTCCCTCCTCTCTCTCCATCCAAACACTGTACAAATCACCTAAACAGGTAATGTACTCAGGAGGGGGTGATGGTTCCATCCCAGGGCAGTACGCTCCCCAACTATTTCAACTGGATTTGAGGCTGTTGTGACATAAATATTTAGATCTTCAGGCATTAATCCCCTCAAAAGATACTGCCACTTTCACATGCCTCAACATATATAACCTGACATTCAGTGTAAAGTGTATCAATTCCAGAATGGACTATTCTAGAGCGGAGAAAGAAAATTAAGGATCTATACCATTTTTGAGTAGCTATTGGAAGCATGCTTCTTTTTCAAAAACCTTGATGAAGTCACCAGCATACAGATATGGCAAGTTTGGCATACCTAAAATTTTGCTTAGTTAAAGTACGTATACAGAAAAATCAACTGAACAACATCCCTTACACAGTAAGTCCAAAATACGCACTCAAGAACTCCAGGACCCCCATGATCTGAGTAATAGATGAAGATGTGATCATTAGGTCTTGCTGTCTATCACCTTCTTACTCCCACCAGTGATAGCACTTTTATTGCCCAAGAGGACAGCAAAGAAGTTTTCAGTAGTGACCTGATCACTCTGTGTAATCCTGCAAATGAAAGTGCAGATTGATCAAATTGGTGCAAAAACATGAGCAGTAGGAGCTGCCAATCCATATGCGTGATCACAAAGAACAATCATATTTTGACTCGAGGGTGAGACTACTCATGCACTTCTGCAAAACTAAAATTGCAGTGAAGAAACATCAACCCTTTACCTTTGGAACACCATTATAGACATTTTCTCCTTTTAGGATGGTTAATGATAACCCCAGGCCTCGGTTCAGGATGTTATGCGCGATGTCATCATACATGAACACCACAATGTTCTCCTCCTTAACTCCTCCCTTCCGCAGTATCTGGTACGCATGGCACACATCGGCCTGCCAAGCACCAAGTGTACCATTATGCCCCTAAGTAAGCAGTCATAATGATTTCATATATTGTAGCAAACACACAATAACAAATAGTAATATAGTTGTACAGAAGAACACGACAGAATATGTGTGTGTGGCACGTTCAATCACTAGAATTCAGGCATAATATATATATTAACCCCAAATAGCCCACATTCCAAAACAGACATTCAGTCAAAGAAAATTCTGTCACCAATGAAACATGTCTCGCACCTAAAAATTATACACCTCGATAGCAACCAACCATCCGAAACAGCTGAAGCCAAATCATGTATGGACCTTTCTAAAACGAAGCAGACCATCTAGGGATCGGACAGCCCGGTCCTTGATACCAAATCTCACGGCCAAACCCTGTGTACAGTCAATTTCAAACTCAGATAGAGACCGGAAGTGCAGATCAGCTTTGAACCCCACAAATCCGAAGCATCGAAACTCAAAAACGCTTCGAATCAATCGGGAAGTCGCAACACTATCAAGCTAACAGGGCACTCCATGCGCAGCGCAGGAGGGGAAAACCCATCCATCCCATGCTTCAAATTAAGTCCCCGCTCGACGCGACGGCTCACCTGGTGCCGGTAGTTCCCGTAGCCGGAGGAGCCGGCGACGAGCACGGCCCACCTCGTCCCCCAGCCCATCCTCTTCAACCGCCGGAGCAGAAGCAGAGCAGCAGCGTCAGCCCCCTTCCGTCGGCATCCGTATCAGCGGCTCCCACTCCACCCTCCGCCGCGGCGGTGAGGGCCAGGAGCGAGAGGAGGAGTCCACACAGCCACGGCGCGGCTGCCATCGTCGATCGCGAGGGCGGCGCGTCAGGACAGAGAGCAGAGGCGGGTAGGTGCGAGGCGTGAGTGGTGAGCGATGACGACGAGTCTGGCTCCGGGGCAGCGGGCAGCGCCTTTAAAAAAGAACGGCCCGTACTGAAGTGTCATGGCAGCAACGCCTGCCTGCGCGCTGGCCGCGGCGCGATACCGGCGCGGGGCGGGGCTGCGCCGAGCCGACGCCGAGAGCTGCCGTTCACGCCTTCACAAACTTCAGCGCTGAAACAGGCAGCAGAGGCGCCGCCTGCAAGGCTGGAAACACGAGCTCGTCGCGTGAGTGCGAGTGGGCACGGATAAGATCCTGATGCTTCGCCTTCGCCTCAAGAAAATGAGCGCGTCGGGTCGTCGTCAACCGACTACTAATTTCGACGAGACGGATAAAGCGAAGAGTTGATAGTGACCCGCGTGATCCGCTTAGCCTTTTTGCCTTTTTTTTTCTATCATCGCGCGACGCGAGGGGGAGACGCAAAGAAACCGGCTGTTTCGACCAAATAGTGTGGGATCGCTGCAGGAAATCGGGCGGAACGTTTCCGTCTCTTCTGTTCCTCGAGCAAACTGGGGCGGCGGCGGGGCATGCTTTGTGTTGCTTGTGCCAAAGGGCGTTGGACGCTGCCGGGGCAAGGAGGATAACGTGAAGCTTCACGCGTACTGAAATGAGACGAGCACGATTGCCATTCAAGTAGCATGTGCCGCTCAGAAGTCAACAATCGACGGCGACGATTTCAAAGTAGATGTGCCATAGTGCCAGTGGGAGCATATTTACATTAACAAAAAGCCAGCCGTCCAGCATGATTAAGTTTGGTGAGCTTTGAGAGTACTCCTAGTCAACTTTGATATCACACAATAAAGTTGTAATCTATCACGGTGATCAAAATAAAAAGGTGACCGAGAGGTAGATGTTGTTAGGAGTGAGATCACATATTAGGCAAAATACTTTTTTAATTTCCAACTTACTTGGATTGTTCACATGCTTGCTGAAAAGAATAGAAGATTTAACCAGGTGTTTGACATGAAACTGCACAAAATGATTGAAGAGTGGCATTGATTCTGCTAGCTTTTCCTTTGTGTCGCTTGACCACATATAATTGATCATTAGTGAATAAAAGTGAGTAAATACTTCCTCCGATGGTATTGAAGTCGCAGGACAAATGACATTAAGTTTCCAAAACACAAATTTGACCTCTTATTATTATAAAAATATTTATGGAGATAAAGTGATATATGTATATTTTTTATCAAAGTATTTTTTAAGACAAATATACCATATAATTTTTACATTTACAAACTCAACAACTTAAAAATTATCGACGATTTATATTCCCCGACGTCACTCCAAACTCTCGGGTCTAAAAACGACTTCTAATACCATCATCGAGGGAAAGTATGTGGTAGTTTGGCTCAAGAGTGATGCCCCTCAATGTCATTATTAAGCCGTCCGTAATGGTTAGCTATTCGACTATCTGGGATGTGACGTGCGTAAGGAAAAAGTAGGAGAGAGTAATCATTAGTTATATGTAAATAGCTTGGGACTATTTCACGAACCTAAAAACACGCTGAGAGAAGCATGTGGGTCCAATAATATAAAATAGCTTCTGTTGTTGTCTCTACCTCCACGCCACCCGACTACGTAGATAAAGACTAACTATTATCAATGCACGCTCTTAGTAGTGATGTTGCGAGACATAAGGACAGTTCATTTATAACTAAAAATGAAAAGGTAGGGGGAGGGCAACCTCAATGTATACCACGCCGAGGATGGAAAAATAGGAGAAGGTTCACCGTTGATGAGGACAAACATAGTGGTAGAAGAAAATGCAAGTGTGAATTAAACTAATAAAGCTATCCTTGAAACCTTATCTTCTAAGAGCAGTAGCAATGGAGTGTCGTTTGCCGTTCTATTCTATCACAGGCTTTGGCTCAATCAACTCGGGGAAAAAGCCTTTGTTTTCCAACTTTTAAGATTAAAGTTGTGAATAATCTTTTTGAGCAATGATAATATATTAGAAGCAACGTGTCTACCATGAATAAAAAGGAGATTGATAAGGATGAATAATATGGGGGCAGTGAGCTTTGATCCTTTAGATAGAGTTTTGAAAAATTATTTTTGTAGGCAACATTACACAAGCTGATTGGCCCGAAATCTCTAGGAATTGGGAGATTTTAATTTTAGGTGGTGTAAGTCTTATTTAGAGTCTAGTTGCTGAAAAAGATTCGGCATGGCCCAAAAATTCAGGGTTGGGCTTTTTGCAACTAGACAGCACCCAAATTTTTCAGCCTGTTATTGTACTCCCCAAAATTTCACTGTACAAGGCCCAAGGCCCAGGCAACCCTAACCAATCCTCACCCGTTACCG